>JASXTE010000037.1:0-230805 GCA_030280995.1 Hemileia vastatrix | reverse complement strand
AACTTTTGCTGACTTTGTTACTTTGTTACTATGTTTCTATGTTACTTTGCACTTTACACTTCTCACTCTACACATATTCAAGAAAGGCGGGTTCTCGAGTAAAGAAGAGGATAACAGGGAAGGATACTCACTTGCGATGAGTTACAAGTTCGCAAACTGTTCTAAAACTCGAGAGGATATGACATCTGGGAATGATTTTCCCCCTCTCCTTCACTTTTATCTTTGATGATGGGGGTTTGAATATCAAACATATATTCCTTCCTTTTCTCTTTTCTCTTTTCTCTTTTCTCTTTTCTATTTTCTCACTTTCTCACTTTCTCACTTCACCCTGCATCAGTTAACATTGGTACTTGACTTTAACATCAAGTTGCAAGTTAAAAAAATGCCTTTATTATACAGCATGGACTCAGTGTGAAGAGCATATGATTTCATTTTTATTTCCAAATTCATTTTTTTCGCCCCTTTGCAACAAACAATGCTTCAAACAAAATTGTCCTGTTGAATTATTATTCATCTTTTACTTTTTACTTTTTACTTTTCTTTTCTTTATGATGCTTGGCTGAATCAAGTTGTTTATTACATTTCACTGGATGAATTTTTCTTCCAGACGAGAAATGAAAAAAACAGTTGTCCAGGTTACGATGACAATTTAAACGATACACTAGACTACTTGACTACGACACCTTCAGTGTATACAGTGTTGATTTTGCCAAAGTCTCAAGTGCAAGTGAATAAAAAATTGATGCAACTGTAAGATATTAGTGATAGTTACATATGATTGTTACACATGATTGTTACCTGATTGTATTATTTCATCGACGGGATAATTCATGTGCCAATGTCTGTGCTTTTGGTTGGTTGGGTTTTATCTTTAATGGCTCAGTAGGTCTGTCAAATGACACCTTTGTATGAATGTGAAAATTGTTTGCTCGACAAATTTTTTTCTTTTGTATTTTTGATGATTCCTCAATTTCTTCATTTCTTCGTTTCTTCTTTTCATCTTTGAGCTTTCGAGGTCGTTTTTTTCTTATCCTTCCTTTGTCCTTTCTTTCTCTTTTTCACATTGTTCAGTACATTCAATGGCATCTGATGGTAAGTTGAAATGTGTGTGAGAAGGAGAAGAAGAAGAAAGAAGAAAGAAGAATGGAGAATGCGGATGCCTGTGTGTGGATATTATATTGGATTCCTCGAATACCACTGGCTTTCATTCAATCGTTTCATTTGGTCCGTTTCATCCACTCGTCCTGTAGGATGTTTCGACTGATGACTGCTGAACTGCAAGTTGGAGGTTGGAGGTTGGAGGTTCCAAGTTCACCAAGTCCACCAATTGCCACGTGTGAGCATACACTTGTCATCCTGCCGACTGAACTTCACTTTCATTTGCTCTGTCTCGTTTCTTTTTTTCGCCTTTTTTTCGCCTTTTTCGCCCTGGGCTAGAATGTCATGTTGTACAGTGTTCGATGCTGCGTACATTCTCATAAAGCTTCATCAAGTATCCTTGTCTGTGTCACGCTTTCGCCAGTTTCTTTATCCCTGGCGGGTTTCTCCATTTCCTGTGTCTTTCTTTGTTCTGTTTTTATTCTTTCCATTAACCAGTGAACGAATCCGTATTTGCTCTCTGGCCCTCCACTTCATCATCATCATCATTCACTCAGCTGTAAATAAATATTCTGATGGTGAAAAGTCTGACTGCTCGCTGATGCAGAGGATCAAATTGTTCTTTTTATACATGCTGCCCTTCTTGGGACTGACTGATGCAGATTCTTAGAAAGGATGAGCGGCAAGTCAAAGGATTTGACGTCAGTCCTTGAGATGACTTAAACTGTACATGAACACTGAACACTGAACATTGAACATGTGTACATCTGCTCATCTGTTCATCTGCAGACGTGAACAAATTGACATACACAGATTCCAAGTCGCCTTTAAGTGGAATTTCATGCATTCATGGTGTGTCTGACCGATGCACTTGGACATGAAAACCAGAGGATCGGTGAACTGTTCACCTCTTGAGATCAGAGTGACTCAGCTTGCAACCCCGGCATTCATTTCATATTGAATTTGGGCGAAGGATAAACCGCCTTCCATGCATTTGGCTCTTGCTTGCTCCTGTTCTTTTCATTCTATCTGTTCTATCTGCTGTGTATGTATGTATGTGTGTGTGTGTATCCTTGTGTATGTGTGTATGTGTGTATGTGTGTTCGCTTCTGTTCTGTGCTTCTCTTTAGTAAGCCGCTCCTCTCTTTCCTCTGGTCAAATATTTGCTGAATCTCTGTATCTGCGCGAGGCCAGAACTCGCACTAAAATGCGACAAGTAAAAGAAGGAAAAAAAGAAAAGAAAGAAAAGAAGAAAAAAACCTGTCACCCAAGTGAAACCTTCCTTCACAACCGGACAAACTGTGTCTGCATACGAGAGATTCAGTGTAAACGCATCAAACAACTCATCCTCACTATCACCCGCATCCTTTTCTTTATCTTTTTCATTCAGTCTCACCAGTCAGTCTTCATGACATCTACAGTACACAAAATCTTCAGGAAAGAAACTTGAAGACTTGAGGGACAGAATTTTCGTCAACACTGACTCGGGGTCAATACGATTGAATTTTAAATTTGTGAACGTTCGTCCATACAATTTACAAATTTTTAAATCAATTTGACTTTTTCATGAAAGAGGAGGAGAATTTCGTACGAATTTTATCGAGTACTTTGCATGAAGGCAGAATATTTTGTGAGGGTTGCACCATTTTACCCATTGAAGTGAAGCTCTGTGAGTTTGGTGAGTTTGTGAATTGGTGAGTTGGTGAGTTGGCTCTAACTGTTGGCCACACTCGAGACCAGAAAAGTTTGCCAAGAGGAAAAGATAAACCGAGAGGCGATTGATCGACGGATGCAGTGGACTACTTTAGTACTAGTCTAGTGGACCAGTGGACCAGTGAACTAGTGGACCACTAAAGCCACTAGGTTTGACATTTTACTTTGTAATGAAGAACGTAAGAACAGACCGGTTAAAGGGAGTGGACATAGTGAATTGTTAAAAATCTAAATTGACATTTTTCATAATGTAAAATGTTGAGCCATCTGCGATGTTACTGGAAAAGGGAAAAAGAAAAGAATGAGTCGGCAATGTTAGGGTTGTTGTTCTTGCAAATTCCACGCTCATGATGAGGGTACAAGGATGGCAATTAACTCTCTCTTTCTCTTTCTTCTTCTTTAGTTCTTTGTCTCTCTCTCTCTTCTCTCTTCTCTCTTTCCCTATTTTTCAGTCCTGGTCGAATAATTTGAATCATCTGCTTGAGTCACTTTACAACTTGCTGCAGGCCATGTCACGATTGTTGTTGGCCAAATGTGCAAATTACCCGGTTTTGAAGTTTTTCTCTATGGTCGACTTGTTTTGTTCCTCGGATCGTCCTTCGGGTCTGTGCAGATTGTTAGGACTCAAGTCGATTTTAAAAATGTACAACCTTCTCTTTTTCTCTCCTTCTCTCCTTCTCTTGTTGCTCTTATTACAACTTACCTTTAATTATATGCTTTTACAGGTGTGACGAGTGAACGGTTGTCAAGGCAATCATATAACTACTTCTTCGCCCAAGTACTCGAAATACTGATCGTACACTGATCATACTGATCTTACTGATTTCATTCTACGTCCCGCTTCATGTCCGGGTGGTTCTTCGGACACAGTTAATTTTGAGGTACTTTGGCCAATGATCGGTGTACCCTGTGAACCACTTATAACCAGGTACAAATTACCTCTGGTCCTTTGGGCATTTTACATTTTTACCTTTTTACCCTACAGGAAGTAAGTGATTCACATGACTGATGACCTTTTCACCTCTCAAAAATAAACTACATGTCAAGACAAATGACCCAATCGATGGTCACGAAGTGGTCATTTGTCGATTGCCTCCTAGTGTGACCCAACATTCACACACGAAAGACAATAATTCAATTTGAACCTTTAATCTGAAATTCGAGGTTAGCAGACCAATTAAACTATTAAACTTAAACTCAAATAGAATACTGTTCACATGCGTCGTACATCATCAGCCATCAAATCTTATGAATGATCTGTCTTAATTCAATGGACCATCACGCTTACATCAACCAGCTCGATGAGTTCACTTAAATGCACACTTTCAAACTTTCATACTTTCAAACCATCGGACGACTATTGGCCGTTTTTTTCTTCATTCAGTTTATTTTACCAATTTTCAGGGTGAACTATAAGAAGAACAATTTATCAAGATGATCTGACTGTACTAAGCAACTCTCATAGACAGACTTAAACGATTTTGTCTGACAGTTGGCTTTACAGAATATGTTGCGCCACTCTCTGGACCTTTGTGGAGTTTTCGATCCGTGTGTCATCTTTTCTTCACTGCTTTGGCCAAGTTTACTCGATTATTTGGCCGATGAAACTTTCACGAGTGAATGAGAATTTTCAAATTAACTCAACCTGCACTTTAATACAAGAGGGGATTTTCTTTTGTAAAATTCAACAGTAACACGGTGATTTGTCCTCAAGAACACTCGACAAGTGGAATCAGGATGAAAATAAGATACCGATTTAACCTAGTCATCCGTTGGAAGGAAAAATAGGAAAATCAATTGAAATAGTGTGTTGATTCAATTGGTTGAATTGATTGAAAAATCATACGACATTGCAAACAGATCACAAGTCAAAATGAAAAGATTAACTGAGTAAAAAGTTTCGTTAGATGATAAGATGATAAAATGAGGAGATGTGAGATGTCGAAGGTTATAGGATGGGGATGCGTTGAAGATTGACCATGAGGCGAAGGGTCATTCAACGGTGAGGGTGGAATGTGAAGAGGAATGAAAATAGAACCAGTATTGAACTGAGCTCAGGAAAAGATTGAAGTTTTACACTTGATTAAGTCAGTGCCAGATGTGAACACAGGCAAGTTGAGGGTACTTTGTAAAGCCAAGCATTCGGTTGACCAGTTGGGTTCGCAAAGTTTGGTCGACATTGACAGCGTCGGGTTGTATGTGCCAAAGAATAAGAGGGTATTCACGGTATTCTCTTTTGTTCATGAAAGCACAAAGTGTGAAAGGAGAGAATTTTGAATTTCGACTCGTTTCACATTTCGATTTGTAATTCGGACCGGAAAATGCAAGGTGACACTCATTCACCGTGTCACGGGTTACAAGGGTGACATGTCAAAAGACAATGAGTTGTCAGCCAATATCGGAGTGTTGGGAGGGGAACCAGGATGAGGGATGAGGGATGATGTATGATGTATGAGGGATGAGGGATGCGGGTGCTGACGATTGTGACTGGGAGAGTAAAAGTGTGAGAGGGGCGGATGGTGTGATGATGAAAGACAAGATGAACAGGACAAAGAGCCAAAGTGAGAGAATAAAAGAAAAGAAGAAAGAAAAAGTTCCTCCAGCGTGTCACAGTTGGAGGAGAGTGACACTCACCCAACAGTGCAAACTTCAAAGAGTAGGGATAATTGGAAAGATTAAAAGGGAAAACCATCAAATGTGTAACCAGCTGATGTAAGCGGCTTTTTTTCTTGTGACAATTTGAGTGGTGTATGTATGCAGTGTTGAGTGTTGAGTGTTTAGTGTTGAGTGTGTTCAGTGTGTTCAGTGTGTTGGCAACACAAAGTGAGTGCCAGAGTAGCCAAATGAAATTAACAAGCAGCCTGCCAGGGACTATGACACTTAGCGAGGTCAACAGATTGACTAGAGCATCCATGACCGAGCATTAAGAGAGTGACACTGCATACCCTTATGAATTAATGTCGAGTTGAAAGATCGAACGCCATCGACGGAGACATTAGCTCATCTCATACAGTGGCATCATTAGTGCAGTCTGGCAACTGATCTGAAAATAATAGCACTTTTTTCCTTTTTCTCTCAGTCACTTTGGCAAGATGAGAGGAAGACAAGAAGAGAATAAAAGAAGTAAAGAAGTAAAGAAGTAAAGAAGAAAAGAAGAAAAGAGAAAAAAGGAAAAAGAATCTCTCTTTGTGCGAGTTAATTCCTCCTCATCTCACTTTGCACTCAAGTTTCATCCTCATCCTCCCACACTTAAGGCAGTTTGCAGTTTGCAGTTTGTAGTGAGTCATATTTTCACTAAAAAAATCACCAAAGAGAAAGAAGAAAGAAAAAAAGGAGAGAAAGAAGACAGAAAGAGAAGGCGTAACATGAAAAATACAGAAACAAGTAAAGTAACTACTTACTTACAGTGTACACACAAACGCAAGAACTGATGACATACTCAGTGCAAAATGTACTGTAAAGAACTCGAGCATCGAGAACATCGACTTCAGTGAAAAGGCAAAAAGTGAAAAGTGTCTCTGCGTGAAAATTTAGCTCAGTCACTTGCACTTGAAGAATTGACGACTTTTTGACTGTAAAATCATTTTTTTCCATTATCGACCATTTGAAACAGGTAACTTGTATTACATACACTTTTTACGAGTTGATCTGTATACTTTTTCATCTATCTTTCTTCTCTCAATGTGGCCGATCGGCATGCAATTAACAATCAACTGACTCGTCCGTCGATGTAAGGACAAGTCACATCCACATCTCGCCAGTGAATCTATAAAAAAGAAAAAGCTTAAGTAAAATGTCTTGTTTTTCACGGCCCATTCATCATTACAGAAACAAATTGTCACAAGAAAGAACTTGTATTCTCTTTTCTCTCTGTTTTCTGTTGTTTCTTTTTTCTTCTCTCTTCTTTGTTCTCTGTTCGTTGTATCACAAGAGTACAAACATAGCTTTACACCATACTTCATTCAGCTACTGAATAATTTGACTTAGCAAATGTCACCAACAAGGCAAATACAACGAAAACAGAAGAAATGGTAATGACTTCAGCATCTTACTCGTCCTGTGTGTATTGACACTAAGATAGTTAAGTAAATCCTGAGTAGTGAGTGTCCTACCGAGTAAATTATGCTGTGTTACCAGCCATTAGTGAGAATGTCATCAATTTCATCATGGAGAGAGAGAAATAAGAAGGAAATGAAGAAGAAAAGAGAGAAAGAGACAAATTGATTCGACTGCAAAGATGAATTTCAGCTTGAACTTTTGCAGAATGAAAATTCGACTGATCGTCGAGTACTTTGTTCATGACTTCTACTGCTTGTGGGCAATGAAGTTGTGCTTACAATACACAGGATAACAAGAAAAATAGGAAAAAATTCCATGTAGCTCGTGAAAAGCAGCCAATGAAGTCAATTTGAAAGTGAGACAGGAACAAAAGGAAAAAAAATTGTCCTTGTCGATTGTACGGTGAATTCGTGGATCCACGTGCAACGGCATCATTTGTACATCTACACTGTGGATCAAGAACGAGAAATTTTGAATGAAAATATGGATCAACTGTCGACTTCACTGTCTCTGGCCCTTAATAAGGAGGGAGCTCATTGATCGCGTACTTATGAAGACTTGTTGGCCAAAAGGCTGAAAGTTGATATGATTCCATGTTTAATTCAACAGTTGACTCAATTACCAACAAGCGAGTGGGAGAAAAGAGTCCCTTTAAGAAATATTCCACGCCTCTCATGGTCAAGGGTTGATGCAGTCAAAAATTGCATTCACAATTTACCTGGTGAAAAAATGAATTTGCATTGAATGACCGTGGGTGCATTGAGAGATTCATAAGTACTTGTGATCTTCTAGCTACTTTGGAGTGGTATCCGGCATTCGGTCCACAAGTAGGAAGGCAAAGGTTCACTTTAAAGGGAGAAAAAGTTCACAATTTGCCATCTCGTCGGCCGAATCAGCTAAAAAAACAGAGAGGCAAATTAAAGTGGGTTTGGTTTTTTTTCTTCATCTTTTCTTACGTTTTTTTCCCTGTGCCAATCTGATGCAAAGCTAAGAAGAGAATTAGGTGTGGTTAACAACAACTACAGCAAATTCAACCATAAATTCGCCGCTCAATTTACATTTTACAAGTTAACCGATTGACTTGGCCACAGGCACAAACGCATAATTACGACTTTGTCCAACGTTCGGCACGTTCTTTCCCTCGTACTCGATGGACGGACAGAGTTAGTGTGATGCCAGCATTGTCTTGCAAGTCAATGGACCGACCCAGTTGCCGATGAATGTTAAGAACTGCTACAAATTTACTACACATTTGTCTTGACTTGCATTTAAACTACTGCTCAAGACTTGCCGTTGACTTGTTCGACTTCGATTGCCCTGATTGATGTTCATGAGGTAGGTCACTGTTGATAATTACAGCTTCCCACCGACGAAACTTTCAAGTCAACTGATACATCGTAAACTCTCATCATCTTCAGACAACATCTGAATCATCTTTTCCTCGTAATCAGCCAGTATGATTTGAACAGAGTCATAAATTCAACTCTTGACTTTTTCCTATCATCTAATTGTGCCATGTGCATCCAGACACAATAAATTACCTGAATGTTGTGAATGTTGACTCATTGACCAGTCGAGATGAACCGAATGTTAGACAGAGAAGTTAAAATGACAAATTGGATGGAGAGACAGTTGCTGAATTAAAAAAATAAAATCTTCCTCCAACCTTGGCAATTATAATAGTTGAAACTTTTAACCGCGTCTAATATGACCATTGTGATGTCACCAAGCGTATTTATCACATAAACTTCAACCAGTAGTACAAGTTCATATTTCGCAGCCAAAGTACAGGTAGTTTGTGTGTGTGTTTTTCCGTTTTTTTTGTTTGTTGTTTTAAGGAGTTTCAATTGGAGTGTGGTCTCAAGCGCACCAGACTAGACAACAAAGCGAGAAGAAGAGAAAAAGAGAGGAAAAAAGAAGAAGAAGAAACAAGAGAAGTCAGTGTTAATAGTAGAGTCACGCTTTAGTCAAAGTAAAGCATCAAATTGGAAATAAAGGTAGGATGTTGTAGTTCCATGGGAAGAGTTCTCAAGTTTACCGTGAGACATTGAAAAGGTAAAAAGGTGAAAAGCAGAATGAGCAGAATGAGCAAAAATGAGGCAAGAAGAGTTGAGTTACATTTTATCTCCGTGCGTGTGAGAGTGTAGAAAAGTAATTCAAGTGTCAACTTGAAGTGAAAAAAAGGAACAATGACCAAGTAATGCGAACTTGTACCCGGAAAGGTGACTCAATTAATGCATGCACTTACTTCGTACCTCAGTACCTACACAAGTGTCTCTCGGTCAATTTTGCTTGATCTAATGAAGCAGGTGAATAAGCTGAATAAGCTGAATTAACTGAATGAGTTCAGTCCGCCCAGCAAAAGACCAAAGAGAATAAAAGTAAGACGAAGGAGGGATGCGGATGAGAGCAAGGATGTAACAGTCGCCAACAAACTCACCTCCTCTTTTTTCAAAATATCAAATTCATACACAAACTTTGCTTTTAGTTTCAGCTTGAACGGTCACTTGTGTCACCTGTTAGTTAATGAAGTGTGCCCAGGCATCGTGTTTATCTGATTATTGCACATCATTTCACACATCTAACATATTTGTGTCACAAGGATCAATGAGAAAGTGTGATGATACGAATCTACATCAGTTAAAGTGAAAGACTCACAGAATATCTTGCAAATTGAACTGCAGGTACTTGATTCATCAAGTGACTCTCTCTCTCTCTTTCTCTCTTTCTCTCCTAACTTCACCAAACCGGCTGATGGTCGGTGATGCCTTTTGGATGCTTCATGGATGCTAATAATGGTTTCATGGCTGATGGTCGATGATTCACCTCCCCTTTTTTCCATTCCACATCCACCCAGCCCTATGAGGTAAGGAAAGAGCGAGCATCATGAAGAATCATGAAGCATCCTGAAGCCCAAAACAAGTTGAGTTCATGAGACATGAATCGCCAATCCACTTACCATCGACTCCTGTATGTGTTCAAGTGACTGGCTACTTTATTTTATGTTTCATACTTGCCTTTCATACCAGTCAATTGCAGGAAGCAAATTTATTCTTACCTTTGATTTACCTGGAGGAAATACAGTGACTCAACTCACGTCCACCGCTCATTTCATCGTTTCCATCATTTTCATCCTTTCCTTTGATTCCATTAGTTACTTTTGAATTCAATTGTGTTTTCTTTTCCACCAAACCTCATCACCATCCTCATCCTCATCCTCATCCTCGTCCTCAACTTAATTCTCATCGAATTTTGCCTTTGTTTGTTTGCATCATTGATTACAATCGCCTTTATCATTCGAATTCAAGTTGAATTATTGTCCTTCTAAGTGATCGATTCATTGGCCACTTCACCATTGCAATCGATCTTAACTCACTTGAGGGACAAACTGAGTTGAAAGATAACATAATCCAGTTGAAAAGTCTTTCATCAGTCGTAACATCAATCAGTGACTTTGTACCAACACTCGCTAACAAACACACCAGGTATATTTGATACATGAACTACAGGAAAAAAAAGTAGCCAGTGACACTAATGATCAACATGATGATAAAATGAAAGAGAGTCCGGTGCTTTTGATGCTCATTAAATCAGCTGATTGGTCTCATCAGCTGTTATAACGTCTCATCATTGTTGGGTGGCCACAAACAGTCGTGTCCATATCATCTTACTTCTTCGTACGATCATTGTTTCGAACTATTTGTTCTTTTTTTCCAACATCAATTGATTCCTCCTGTTCAATGTTGTTGCTGAATTGTTTCATTTTGTCATCACTCGAAACACATCCATCAGAGGGAGAAGACACAAAGGACAAATCTATGTCAATTCACCTGTGTTCCTAAGGTACACAATTGATTTGACAAGTTGTATCAAATAAACTCAAAGGAATTCAACTCAAGTCATCGCGTTGTATGGACACTTGAAGATCGTATCGAAGAATTGTTCAAGAAACTTAAGTGTGTAAACCAACTGTTACAGTGCGGATTCATCAAGTGCAATAAGTTTACTAGGGATTCACCATCCACCATTATACATCTAACACTATTGGTGTGTGTCTCTATTTTTATTGCAAGACTTTTTCTGTGACCTCTCCAAAGTCATCGAGTGACGAGTGAAGCATCAGTGAAAGAATCGGCCGGAAGATACATTATCTAACACAAGGATGACCCGTGACAAGGATACACAAGGATGCAATGAACGAAGTACCAATGGCGGTGGCAATTCAAGTGCCAATTGTTCAGGGTCTTCGACTTCAACTTCAACGTCAACTTCAACATCTAATTCATTCTCCAAGTCAGGTACATCATCACCCGAAGTGCTTTTTCCTGGAGAAAGGCTACTGAATGAAGTAATGAAAGATCATCCAGGTGAATTGGTTCGCACTGGCTCACCATCAGTAGTTTGTTCGGCTCTTCCCAATCATTGGAGGTCCAACAAGACACTTCCTCTGTCTTTCAAAGTTATCCTTCTTTCTGAAGTATCGGATGGCACAATAGTTCAAGTGAAGGCTGGAAACGATGAAAACTACTGTGGAGAGTTGAGAAATTGCACTGCCATCGTTAAGAATCAAGTAGCTAAATTCAATGATCTCAGATTTGTTGGTCGATCTGGTCGAGGTGAGTTATTTGACTTTATTTTAAATTGTCCTTGGAATTTAGATCAATGTGTGTGTGTTTTTTTTACTCTTTTTATCTGTTTTTCATTGTATTCTGTTGTTCTGGTTGCAAAGTTTAATTTGCACCATTAAAGCCTGTAAAGCCATTAACTGTTATGTGTCAAGTCGCATGACGAGATGGACACATAAAAGTGAACGTCATTTACCCTGAAATGGAAAAGAAAAATGAAGTGACCTCACTTGGTCTGTCTGTTGCTTTCTCTCCTTGGTTGTTGGTTGTTGATTGTTGATTGTTGGTTATTCATTGTCAATGGACGATTCACGATCCACAGTTCACACTGATGTACGACATGCGACATCTGAAAGTTGAACAGATGCTGCTTGACCACTCGCCAACTCGCTCTTGGGTCTGCAGTGTAATTTCACTTGACAGTGAACTTTTATGTCTTTCTTGGTCATTCGTCGTTTCCTGTTTGTCAGTTTGCCACTTTGCCACTTGGCTATTTGACTGTTTGCCAGTTTCGGAGGGCACAATAGTCACCTGTGGTAAGTGTGGCAAGCCGAAAAGTTGGCAACCAGCTAAACCACTGTTCATTGGTCCTTCGGCCCTAATAAAGTTGACAGAGTTACTTGAGAGACAGAGTCGGACATTCTTTCTCTGACTCACGACATAAAATCTGTTTAACAGTTGCCTTTGAAATACCTTGTGCCGATGGACACAAATTCTTACACAAGCAAGTGTGACATTTGTCTCTTTTTCACTTGGCAGTTGAACACTTGATGGACAAATTTATTTTTCTTCTTTTCCATCGTCCCGATACAAAGGGCACAGTTCGGTGACTTAATTCACTTCTGGGACAACTTTGACCACCTGCCGCCTTTCTTTGCCATCTTGTAGATTCTTTCTTTTCATCTTATTCTTTCCTTTTATTTTCTCTCTTTGTTTCCCTTTTGCCACACTCAAAGTGCACTTCACCTTGTACTGTCGGTCTAATGAAAGGGAAACTGCATCTTGTTTTATCTCTTTTTCTCTTTTTCTCTTTTTCTCTTTCTCTCTTTCGGTATGCGATGATGTGACATAAAAGTTCACAACTTTACAAAAGACGACATTTTCCATGTAAAGAGGATGATTGAATTTTTCCTTCAAATTGATCTCTCCTTCATCTAACGAGACAATTTTTTCCCTCGCTTTTCAACATGCAAGTACAAGTTGCACAACTAACAAACTTTTTTTTTCATAAGATACACCGAATATTCTGTGCATCTTTTGCTCAATATTGATGATGAAAATAAGTTCAACTCTCAATGACTTGACACATACAGTGACATTTCAGTTGACTCAGTCATCAGTTTGAACTTTCTTGTATGTGACAAGGTAACAAGAAATCAAAATCACATTCAACACTTTTTAGTCTTTTGTTGCTTTTAAACTTGTGTTTGTTGAGTCGATGTTTTACTCTTTGTCTGGCCTATTTTCGTCACACTGGATGCAACTTTGATTTGTTTTGCCATTCGAACTGACATTTGTTTTTGTTATCTTGTTGTGAATACGTCATCCTTAATGGACAAATAAAACATTTGGACACTCTGCTGCAATCGATGTTGGATGTTGGATGTTGGACATTGACATTCATGAATCAAGGTAAAAGTTTCACACTGACAATCACCGTGTCCACGAACCCACCTCAAGTGGCAACATATACTAAAGCAATTAAAGTCACCGTTGATGGACCTCGAGAGCCACGAAGTAAAACGAGTGAGTCAACTTTCATTCATTTACACTCACAGATGCTCGCTAATGGATTTGTTCAGTCAATTAACAAGACAATTAATCATTCAATCCGCCTTTGATCCTGACTGGGATCTTTTTTCTCCTTTTTTTCTCCTTCTTTTCTCCTTCTTTTCTCCTTCTTCTCTCTCCTTTTTCGTTATTTCTTCCTCTCATTTACTCAATGATTCACTTTATTTCCTAATTTTCTCACTCACTTCCTTGATTCTCACGCGATTTTTCCACTTTTATCTATCCTTCTCCCTTCTGAGATTCTTCAGCTACAAACTCAAACATTTTGCCACTTCATCCGTCATCCCTGTCCACTTTGCCTTGTCAACTATTTCCCTAACGACTTGAAAGTCTGTCTCTTCAACTTCCAACTGATATTTTTCTTTCTTTTCTTTTTTTTCTCTTCTTCTTTTCTTCTTTTCCTTCGCCACTGTCGCTAGTCCATTGTTTAATGCTTTATTCTTTCTCACCGCTTTTTTTCGCTTGGTCTCATTTCCAATTAAATGTCATTAAATTTCTCATAGGCTTAAGCCTTGACCGCTAACTTCTTCTCCAACCCTAATGCTAAAGAGAGGGCCAATTTTTACATAATATCTCTTTTCCTTACCCACACAAGCAGGACAACAGCAACAATTGCGCGCATTTGCATCGGCTTTCGGATCTGCGGCCGCAGTGGCCGCAACACACAGTCATCCTGGACATCGATCTGCCAGTTCATTTCTCGATGCCCACTTTCCCACCTTTCCTCCGATCACACCTGACTGGAGAACCTTTGGCTCGGCCCTTGCTTCCAAGGCTCAAATGGTAGACAAGTGGTCTCTGGACATAACTTCCCATCACCATCGGTCATCTGTGCCAGGTAAACTTTTTGAATTTTTCACATTTCAACTTGTTTAGTGTTTCACTTTGTAAAATTCATCTTCTACTTAACCCCTGCCTTAAGTTTACGCATTACCTCAAGTGTAGTCAATTTGCATGCAATTAAGTCATTTTCTCTGCTTAATTTATTTACACAAAATGGCATCCAGCGTGTTTTTAACTTTCATTCAGTAATAATTGTCGCTCACTTTATTTTGTTATTGTTGTTGTTGTTGTGTCTCTTTGTTCGCTTTTTCCGGACAAACAGATGTTCCATCCTTGTCATCACTTGCTGGACACTCCGCTAACCACGAGTCATTAAGTCACTGGAATGCGAACCAGATTTCTTCGAGCGTCTTCAATACAAGTAATCACCAATGGAATAATGGATCATCTGTTACATCGTCCAATGTTTCATCTAATTACCCTCATCCTCATCACCGCGTAGCATCAGCAGCATCTGCATCTGCATCTGCATACACAGCTTATTCAGCCGTTTGTGCTGCTGCAGCAGGTTACTCATCAACTTCATTATCTGAAATGTCTTCTATTTTAACTGATGCAACAACTAATTCTACTTGTGAGTACTAACACTTACACGCTTTGACAATTGGATCAGAACCTCTGATTTTTTCATCATTACAAGTTTCCCTAATTGTTTTAACTTTACGCCCAACACTCTGGCTCAACACACAAAACAATTCACTTTATTACACACTTAAATTGCTCTTTTCATGTAATACGAGCATTATAATGACCTAGATAACTTAACTTGTGCTAATTCACCATTTGGATTTGATATTTTCTCTTGTAGTTTTCAAGGTAAAACCGTTCTACAATGTTTCATAAAATATCTAGCCAATTTTTTTCTTTTTTTTAAACCAACAAGAGCTTTATGGAATCTTAGTTGGATATTCTTAGTAGCCGTCGAATTCCCGGATGGTTGAAATTCAAGGATGCGGTTATCATCTGGCAAAGATATGAATTATTGCTTGAAATCAGGTGCAATGGCCAGTTGGCAGATGATTGAGTGGAATTGCGTCAAATAATTCGTTCCCTTGTTTAAGGAAATCAGTTGCGATTTGGGTGCTTAAAACGTGTGTCGGTCATTTGGGAAACTTCCTTTCGAAGTTTATTTTCTCGGCCACCGACCACAAAGTTCGCGTGGTGCCAATTTTGAACTTTTTTTTTTTGAGGAGAAAAAAGTTGTTCTTTTCTCTTCTTTTACCTTAAACTCATTTTGGGTGCATCTGAAAGTACTCAGATATCCTGGTGAATCATAAAGGAGCAACTGGTGTAATTTTCCTATGAATTTACTTACATTCAACCCATAATTTAACCTCGCGTTACAATGAGCAGCAAAAATTGTTCCGATGAGTCAAATTAACATACTCAATCGAAGGGAAAGAAAGAAAAAGAAAAGGAAAAAGAAAAAAATGAAAGAAAGAAAAATGCTTGGAAAAAAATTGCTGTTGGGCCTGAAGCATCTTTTGACTTACAGATGAAAAAAGGGAAAAACTATTTACACACTGATATGGAGAGGAGTAAAGTGACCAAATCGCACTTTTATCGTCAGTTGATACTTTGAATGAATGCGAGTGCTTAACGCGTTTGTTAGTTTGATTTTAGTGAGACGCAAATTACTTCTTAACATTCAGTTGACCCGTATGTGTGGCTGTGAGGCTGAATGGCTGTTGAATGTGTGTACATTCACTTGCAGTTGACTTTATCAATGCTCAAAGTATGTTTGAGCATTGCTTGTTCAGTGGAACGATGTTAAGTCAGTCCATTTAGTGACTGAGGAAAGGTTCACATGTATGACTCAACCGGTTTGGAATTAATTTGGCCATTAGTTAACTTTTTTTCTTCTTCTTCTTAATATTTTTTTTCTCTTGGCTC
The DNA here is from genome assembly GCA_030280995.1 of Hemileia vastatrix. Lineage (NCBI taxonomy): Eukaryota > Fungi > Basidiomycota > Pucciniomycetes > Pucciniales > Zaghouaniaceae > Hemileia > Hemileia vastatrix. Next base: position 214,783 of record JASXTE010000037.1, on the reverse strand, counting down.
TGAAGTTCTACTGGTTGTTCTTTCTGTATTTGTAATGAACCTACAAATCAGGGTTATTTGTTTCATGAGCCACCTCAGCCTCATCTATCCAGTGTCAATGATAATTGATCCGGGGTGGAAATTTTACTTTTACGTACCATTCACCAAGATTCATATGCACACAAATATCTACTGGTGGTGCTGAAACAACCAAAGCACTGGTCACTGTTGAGTAGTTGAGTATTTGAGTATTTAAGTATTTTAGCTGTTTGAGAGCTTCTGATACTTTGATACTTTAGTACTTTGATGTTTTGAAAGTTTGATGTTTTGCTGTTTTGCTGTTTTGATGTTTTGATACTTTTCATCTTGCACCTCAGGCCATTCGGACTGCACATAACCAGTTCGATCGTTTTTCTTGATATATTTTTATTTTCCTTTCTCTCGTACTCATTTAACTTGTGAGTATGATTCATGTGTCCACTTGAAACACATGGAGTCCTTTGAAAGCACACATTATCGAGTTCACTTACCTCACCTTCACCTTGTATGCAAAACATACTTAAAACCCAATTTTTCCCTCATCTTGAGATGTTACTTTGATATTAATATCAAATCGACTGCATGCCTTGAGCAACTTATTAAATATGATTTCTGCTTCTGCCATTTGTTCTCTTGTCACTTGAATCATTTGTAATTAATGTGTTGAATTTACTCTCTTCACTTTTGTCTCACATGTATCAGTGATTGGTACACAATTAAGTGTTCCTCCAAATGCAATTAATATCACCAATAATTCTGGCAGTGGCAGTATTCATCATCAAGTTAATTGTACCACTCCAACCAGTGTCATTGGCAGTAGCAGTTGCAATGGCAATGCCGATCCCCATCACAGTCAATTATTAGACTCGATGGTAGGTAATTTCGGTTCTGCTACCAGTAATTCCAGTGACATTCATAATGGTAATGGGTCCAGTCAACAAGTATCCACTTCATCATATGTTTCATCACTTCCAACTACATCTCTGCCCTTGTCAATAACTTCTATCGCTCATGGCGATCACTTGACAGGTGACACTTCATTGACATCCATCGAACCGACCATTGAGTCTTCAAGATTTCCTCCCATTTTGACAGGACATCCTCCCACCTCACTACAACTGATTCACCAACCTCATCAATCTCATCAAACTCATCTACCTTCAGCTTCATCAATTGCATCTATGATTCAAGCCAATTCCAATGTTGTCAATAAGTATACAACTGCTTCATCTGGTATTTTCGGTGGACAAGCCGATGACTCATCCAATGCAACATCTGTATCATCAGCTAATGGTAATTATTATTTTTTAATGATAGTTTAAATCGTTGTAGAATAAAGGTAAAGGTTGAAACGATTGGGCAAGTCAAGCGAGTGTAACCGACGTACGGTTGACATCGTCACCACCAAATTAAAAGTATCACTAAAAGTCGATTCAATCGTTGAGGTGACCAACAGGGTGAAATTGAAATTGTATCTAATGATTGGTGGAATTTTGTATTTTTCTTTTTATTTTTGCAGGAACATTGGCAATGATGAGTAATAATCATCAACAGAACGTACGAAATTCATATGCCAATGTTGCAGCTGTTGCAGCAGCTGCCAGTACTTTTGCATATCCTTCACCAAATACGTTGGGACATTCCATGGCAAATGTAGCATCGTCTATCATGACAACGGCCAATGTCAGTGATGGCCAGAGATCGAATGTATCGAGTCACCATCATCATCACCAGTCACCCGGACACCAACATCCGTCCAACAGTATAATTAGTTCAAATTCACTTAGTCGACATGCCAATTCTTTGTTACCTTATTCGGCAATTTACAGTGGATTGACGATGACACCTAATGGCACTTTTACACCAAATTCGAGTGATTTTCATAGCATATCCAACTACCGTCAGTTGAACCATCATCGAAATTCGCCACTTTTGACGCCACCTCCTTCCTCAGGAGATATTTCAAGAGGAGGAGGAGGTGGATCTCTTCAAGGATGTTCTAAAAATTCCATCACTCGGCAAAGTCAGACATCGACCAACCTCTTTTCATCTCCATCTTCTTCTTCTTCCTCATCGACAGATGGTCAGGCTGTAACACCTTCGCCTTCCAATGATCAAATGTTAATTGATTCAGTTGCAGGGCACTCAGTTCATCCATCCCAGGGCCAAACATCCTCATCTGCGACTTCATTAGTGCAATCAGGTTCTGTTTGGCGTCCATATTGAATATTTTGAAGAAACTTGTGCAATTTTTAAATATATTCTCAACCTCATGTTCACCCTCATCATTTTCATCATTTTCATCATTTTCATTATTTCTTTTTTTCCTCTGAATCAACCTGTTTACTTCACACCAACTATATACACTGAAAAGTGAAAAGTGAAAAGTGAACATTGAACACTGAACACTGTACACTTTATTTATAATACACTGGCAGTGAATTTTTCACTCTCTGCTCTTTCTCAATCTTTCTCAACCAGCACTTTGCAGGACTACTTTACCATGTCTGATGGGTCTGATGTTTAAATATTAATTGTAGTTAGCGTCAACTTTTAACTCCAAGTAACTTATAATTAAAAGTAATTTTCCAACAATTTATGTGTCTTTTCTGTGGGAGGAGGAAAACATTGAGTCTGAATGAGAGAGAAAGAGTATATGTACAACAAAGTCACTTTATAACAAGTGTATGAGGCGATGTTTTCATTGGTGTTGAATGTTTACAGTTTCACAAGCGAAAATTGACACTCAATTGTGTTTCACTGTTCTGTCGACTTGTGTCATTGTGCTTGAAATTCGAGGAGAATCATCTTTCACAAGGTTTAAAAAGCCTATAAGAGAGAAAAGAGAGAAAAGAGAGAAAAAAGAGAAAGAAAAAAAATGTCGACAGCATGGGAAGAGATTTGAAAGAAAATTCATTCAACTCTTTTCTTACTTGTAGACAAAGTGTGTCTTGGCGTGAAATTGTACAAGTACAAAGAAGGGCCAAGTTATAATTTATGATCAGTCAGTCATTCGCAATTTGAGTGAATGAAAAATGAATCAAAAGGAAAAATTAGCAGTTTAACTTTGCTCTTGGTCAATTTTAAAGTTAACTCGTAGTATCTGTGACTTTTCAGTTGTGAGTGTTGAGTCTTCACTTTTGACTGTGAGAGCAATTTGCCTGCTCCAAAAGGTTGTCCTTGTCTTATTTCGCCCTTCACTCTAATGTACCTGTCTGGACCTCATATTTAAATGAACCAGCAAAGAGAATTAGCGCAAATTCAGGCAGTTGCAAGTGTAAGCTAATTTCACACGGGGTTAAATCATCAGGTTATTCATCTTGCCACTGCGGATGAATGTAACTTTCTCTTCAATGTAAGTCTTAAACTTGTGCCTGTGACTTGCAGTTCATCTTAAACTTGGGTCTTTTTCGTCTTCTTCATCTATTTGGTCTTCTTAGTCTTCTCAAATGAAGACAAGTTCAAGCAATTGTACTCGCCTCAAGGCAATTGTAACTTCCTCTCCTCAAACAGTGGTGTTTTTGGTTGACCAACAACTACGGGTACTTGGTTGCTTTCTTTTTTTTCTACAGGTGATTTCTTGCATAATTTCAACTTTACAGTGCCTAAAAAGCGATGGCCACACTAGTTAATTTGCTTTTCCTTTTTTTCTCTCTTTCTCTTTTAGTATTTTTCGCTTCTTCGCTTTTTCCCTCTTCTTAGTTTGTTCCCTCATTCGTTGTTTCTTCTTCTTCTTATTTCTTCTCTCTCATAAACATACACCGAGTCAGGTCACACAGAGCCAAGGTTGAAAAAAAGTACACTTTGTCTTAGTTGAGTCATAATGCATTTAATTGTCACACTGAAGCACAGTCAAAAGTCTCAACACTCTAAACAGTCTCAACAGTCTCAACAGTCAACAGTCGGTAGAACAGGATGTGGGCTTGAGTGATGCTACACGATGCTTGTCCTACTGAGGAAGCAAATAAATTGCCTAAACCACACTCAAGGTTCACTTTATTCGACTTGATCTTCCCTTTGGTCATCTTTTTCACCAGCTTTTCCTTTCTAACTTCTTTTCTCCATTAGGACTGAGAGCTCATATTATTATTTTACATTACCATATGGCGTACTCAATGTCTCCCTTTAATTCACTCTTCCTTTCCTTCAACAAATTAACCAATTAACGCTCTTTAAATTCAGTCGGAATATTTTAAAATTGTAATTATTCAACATAAAACATACAACATACAACACATATACAAGATGCGATGATCGGTCAAGTGGGCAAACATTCATCCAGTAACTGATTGTCAGTTTGATTATGCACAATTTTAAACTGAATTTGAACTGAGAAGATTTTCTTTATTTTCTTCTTCCTCTTCTTCATCTTATTTCTTTGCTTCCTCTTCAACTTGAACCTGCTGAAGGTCGATTCGTCCATTCGTCCTTTTGCTCTCGGCTGAGGCTTCGATGCATACATGTATAGCTATATGTGTGTACATGTAAGTGAGGAAAGACAAAAAGGATGAAAAATGGTAGAAAATAAGTCATATTCTGCCATCATTGGCAGTTGCAAGAGAGGGGAGATGAGGAACCTCAATTTAGACTGCAAAGCGATTAATCAAGGTAAAGAAAAAGCGAAGGATTCTTTGAAGCCTGATTTGCAACTTCGGTACCTATTTTGCCTTATTTCCTCTTATATTTTATTTTTTTTATTTTTTTTTTCTATTTTTTCTTTCCCTTCTTCGGTTAGATTCCATAATAGCATAGTCTAATGATGGCAAATCCATCCGTGCGTTGGCCTTGATTGTTCTAAAATATTCAATTCTTATATCAATTTTACACTATCCTAAGGTCAAAAGGATGCATAGACGTAAAGAAAATGAGTAAATTTACCTCTCCAATTGATTAAATAAAAGCTAATGATGATTCACTCACATTCAGCATCATTGATGGATGTTGATCAAATGATCTTCTTTCCTACCAAGTATCTACGACGAGTATTTTTATTTTCCTCATCACAGGTAAGTATAATCGAATTCATCATCTGGTGGAAGTTATTTTAATGTGACGTTCTCTGAGAATGAATGAGATGGATGTTGATGCATTACTTAGAAAGCCCTGAGTGTCCAAAGGTCTCCAGAAAAGTTGGACAGTGAGGGACTATCATTGTAACAATTAATTAGACATTTTGACCACATCAGGTACAGGAATGTCACGTGTCAACAGGTGTGGTAATATTTGTCCAAGTAGAGCAAAGTTGATGTTGGTCCAATTGGCCACTAATTAACCAGCATGAGATGACCGTCTAGCGTGAGTTGGGTCAATTTGGTCATCCTGTCAGTGTAATGAGTTTTTGAAAATTTTCAATTGTTTACTGTGAGAATGCAATGAGAGTTTTATGATTAAATGACTGGTTTGTATTCAAGTGTACAAATTTGATTTGTATTAGAATAAGAAAATCATTTTGAAAAAGCTACGCTTAAAACTTGAAAGATACCTAAAAGATGCGGGTTCATCAATTGCATCATTTGTCAAGAGAACTGCGATGTGGTTTTTGCCTTATGGAACAAAGGAACGAATTTCACATGGTCCTCTTGCTTTTCGTAGGCAAAATTATCATGATAAAAATTAATCGATAAAACGAAAAAAGAGAAATCGAGGATCGTGAGCTAAGGATTTTCCTTTACACCTGCAAGAGATGGCAAATTACAAATTCACTTTAATTGACCACATGACGCACACCTTGGTAGAGCTTCCAAAACATTAATTCAGCAGACTTTGAATTTACAAACTCTACTGCACGTTAATAAATGGCAAGGGGAAGAAAAGGAAGAAAAGCGGCCAGCTTTTTGTTTTCCTTTTACCTGGCAACACCTGCCAAAGTGCGGGTCAAATTGTTACCAATGGTCAGCAATTGTCCTTGAAGCTTCATCGCCATTGCCATGACTGTGGCTTCTGTTAGGTATCAACTACCAACACAAGACATAACATTGCAACCAACAAATAGAGCAACAAAGTCACTACCATTGAATGTTGGTCGGTTGAGGTCATTAGCTTTTTAGCTAGTGAATATTCATCTTGCCTTATGGTACTGATGGTATTCTATCGGCAACTGGTAACAATGGAATTGGAAAGTCGGCACAGAGTAAAACAACTCAAGTGACGAGGAAGATGAAGACGGAAAGACCAGAATTTTTGCATCATTGGAAGGTTGAGTCTTATGGCTGACATTTCATAGATCGAACAAGAGAAGCGAGAAAAGGGCCAAAAGGCTGTAAAGGGTGAAAGAGCATCCACTGTTAATTCTAATGAATCAAGGGACCCATCTTTGCCATCTTTGCCATCTTAGTGAAGGAATTTGAGCTACGTGGTGCGTTACAGATGCTTTCTGCCATTCATCAAATCGATTTTAACTAACTTGCAGCTCTTTGCCTCACAGCAAGTGATTTTTTCCAAAGAAAAACGGCCTCATTGAGAAGGCTGAGGAAGAAATTTTAATTACACACATGTGACTTAGCATCACTGATGCCACAATTCATTCAAGGGAGAAGAGAAAGCTGTTTAAGTGTATGCACAGCTCGAGCGACTTTGATTTAACTCTTCTTTTCGGGCCTTTTATTCAGCACTCAAAGTGCATACCCGCATCACCAAGTGATGCGGCCGAATCTGGTGCACCACATGAGCATCTTTTATCCTGTCTTTTTTCTTTACTTTCTTTGCACTCTCTTTGTATTATGTGCAGTGTGTGCTTTTGCCGAGTAAAGCTGAGAGTCGACAACCGAAACTTTCTCAGCTGACTTAATTCTCTCTCTCTGTTCGAGGAAAACAAGAGAAACACAAGAAAAACACAACAAACAACAAACACCAAACAAACAGAACTGGTGGGAGTCTCTGTTGGACAAAAGTGTGTACTTGATCCCTCACATTATCCGCTTTATCTTCCTACACGTCTACTTAAACTTTGAAGAATTCCTCTTTTACATTCTTACGGCTTGATGATCATAACGTGCAATTTGGAAAAAATGAGTAAATTATGAGGTTAACAGGCAACCCATTGACTAGTCTGTAAATTACTTGCCTCATCAAATAAAACAACAAAACAGTGAACACACCTGACTCATGGAATAAACTGATCATTAATTCATTCATCATGATTCAAGATGTAAATTCACAAGTTTAAATTTTAAACTGCAAATCATCAACTGCTTGTCTGTGAGTGTGTAAATTAGTGAAAGGATTCAACCGGCCAGAGTAAAAATTCACATTTGCCGATGCGATTGATGAAGAGGGAACAAAAATTATACCCAAAAGTTGAATTTTGTTGAAAAAGCCTTCAAGGGTTAAATTCTGAATTATGTTGTGAATGATGAGAGAGGAGTAATTGCTCTCTCCAACAAATCACAGGGATAAGGAAGCAACTTCAACGAAACGAGTCGACAACTGAATCATTTGTTTAACTGATGACAGCTTCAAAGTAAACAATCACTTGGACTCTAATTTGGTGTTTGATGTCTGAATTTTCAACTTGAATCATCAAATGACTGGCAACAAAGTATTACTTTGCTTTTCCTGATAAAAAAAAGCTTCATACAAAGAGGAAGTTTCTTAATAAAATTGTAAACTTGTAAATTGTGAGTATCTCACAATCATTAGTCCAAGCATCTCGAGTCAACAGGTTCATTGTTTAAACATGAATGATTAATCAATCTTCCTACAAAAGATGAAAAAGATGGAAAAGATTAAAAAGATGCAACCTTTTGACCATTTTGTTTGAGGCAAATTGCTGCATCGAGAATTTTCCATGACTGAAAATTAACTTTATTGATATCCAGTGAATTCAGTCAATTTTGACTACTGAGAGCAAAGTATCAAGACTTAACAGTTATTTATAATCGACCTAGCGAAGCATACAATCTCTCATCTAGGAAATCCTCAAATTAAATGTGATACTAGATGACACACCCTGAGATGATTTGGGGTGTTACAATCATCGATAGCTCTAATTTGGTGAGCCATCAACAAGTTTTCAAGTGCTGACCTTATTTGGCTATTTGGCATTGGCTAGACGCTGAGCAACATCTTTCCAATTAGCGACTTCCCAAATTGCTTTGACATAATCTGGACGAGCATTTTTATACTGAAGATAATATGCATGTTCCCAAACATCGATACCAAAAAGTGGTACTAAACCAGTTGTTGGTTCAAGTGGATCTTGATTAGGACAAGCAGCCACTTCGAGCAATTTAGACTTGGGATTATAAGCTAACCATGCCCAACCTGATCCTTGAACACCAACTGCTGCAGTTGAAACAGCTGTCTTCATTGCATCAACTGATCCAAAAGATGTATTAATGGCATTTAACAGATCACCACTTGGTTCACTTCGATTAGGAGACAAATTTTGCCAGAAAATTGAATGGTTGATGTGACCACCACCATTGAATTTAACTGCTGGTAGAAGTGATACTTGAGTTTTGGCACAGCCTTTAGCGACAGCTTCAGCTAATTTTTCCTCAGCAACATTCAAGTTGTTAACATATGCAGCATGGTGTTTTGAATGATGAAGCTTCATTATATCAGCTGAAATAATTGGTTCAAGAGCATTGTAATCATAGGGCAAATCGGGCAAACTGTGTTTACTCCGAGAGACGAAAGTTACCAAGGATCTAAAATGTTGAAAGTCAATGATAATGATTATGTCATCGGTTGATAAGACATTCTAAATACTAAAAGTAACTTACTTTTTAACGAGAGAAGTACGAAGGGTACAATTGAGTAACATTTTTGCAGTTAAAGCTTAAAAGACACAAGAATTAAAGACAGAGTCGCAAAAAAGTCAATGGAGGACACAGCTGATTCTACGCTTTGCACTAAAAGTATGGTCCCCAAAGCGTCATTTTTTGACGAAAAGAAAACGAAATTTCGATTTCATTTGAATTTGTCGTTGGAACTGTGAAATATTTCCAATCGAAAATGTCAGATGGTGGTGGCTCAAAAGATGTTTCAGAACTTTCAATAGAAGAAACTAATAAAATTCGAATCAAGCTTGGTCTAAAACCTCTTGAAACAAATTCTTCATCAGCATCCTCAGTCAAAAATGAGGAAGAAAAATCATACGAAAAGCGTGGTGAAGTATTTGTTAAAACAACTAGCCTAGCCGATAAAAAAGAAGCAGAAAAATTACGTGAAAAAATCAGTGTTCAACGTGAAAAACGTGAAATCCTTCAAAAACTTCAATCGGTAAAAACCATTGCCGAAGAAAGTGATGACGATGATTTGGATCCTTTTGCCTGGGTAGCAAAGTCTCGGGAAAACGAAAAGATCAAACAAGAAAAAGAACAAGTAGAAAATGAGAAAAAACGTCAAGATGAAATATCACGACAACGAGCTACGATTGAAAGGCAAAAATTGTACAACGAAAATCATGTAGCTGGGATGAAAGTGAATCATTCACTGGACGCAATTGCCGAATCTCACAATTCAGTCATATTAACTCTTCAAGATAAAGAAATTCTGGATGACAATGAAGATGTTCTCGAGAATGTTAACTTGAAGGATGATGAAAAAGCTAGAGAAAATGTCTATAATAGGAAACATGGTAAAAATGACTACAATCCTTACGAAACCCAAGAATCATTGCTGCAAAAATATGATGATAAAGAACAAGAATCATTTCGAATTGGTGGTACTATTTCGGCATCAACATCTAGTATAAAAGCAGAAGCTGAATTGATGGATACTAATGCTCCAATTAATACTCTGCAAATTAAGTTAGCATCTGAATTTTACACTCCCGAAGAAATGGAAGCTAAATTCAAGAAGAGAAGGAAGAAGGTTAAAAAGAGCTCAATGCGTAAAACAACGAGTGATAACTTGGAGATGGAAGCATCCACATCAACTGAATCAAAAGATAACGGCGCACCAATTCGTAAGAGAATTAAGATCGAACCGAACACCTCAACTTCCTCTGAAAGTAAACCCGCAAAATTAGATTCAATGGACTTGGAAGACGGCGAGGATATTGTCGATGACGAGTTGAACAACTACATTCCAGGTATTGTCGATGATGAAGCTGAGCAAGAACTTCAAGAGGCTCTAGAGAAAGTTCGCCGTAGAAATCAACCTATCCTGCCGACTGTGACGGATCTACTATCGGGAAAACCCGAAATCGAAGAAGAACCTTCGAGTTCCGGAATGTGTTTAACTTTAGACTCAACAGCTGAATTTTGCCGAAGTTTGGGTGAAACTAGCCAAAACAAGAGTGATCTTGGTGAAGCAACCACTTCTGGTGTTAAGAAATACACTAAAATTGATGATGATATTGTTGGTGACGATCTAGAGGAAATGGAAGTCGACTCACCTGAATCGGAAGCAGCACGAGGTAATCAGAAAGTCAGCAAAAGCCGTAAATCAAGAAGAGAATATGATGATGGTGAAACAAACAAAAGCAGCAAAAAATCCAAAAGCAAGGACAAATGGCAAGAAGTCAAAGTGTCCAGGGATGAAACAACATTGATTGAGAAATTGAAATCGCAACCGATTCTCGAAGAGGAACCGGATATATCCCTAGGTGTAGCCTCTGCCTTGAAACTAGCCTACAAGAAAGGTTACCTTGACAAAGAGGCTAAGAAATCAGCATCAGCTCCAAAGCATCCTGAACTTTTGGCCAAATGCAATTCGATCGAAGAGAAATTTCGTGATGACGATCGACGTGGATACCGAAATGAAGGCAGGGGATACTCAGCAAGTGGACCAGTATGCGAGTTCAAAGAAAAGTCCAACTACAAACCTGATGTTAAACTCGAGTATGTTGATGATAATGGTCGTATTCTCAACCAAAAAGAAGCCTTTAGAACTCTCTCACACAAGTTCCATGGCAAAGGTCCTGGAAAGAACAAAGTTGACAAGAGGATGAAGAAGCTCGAGCAAGAATCCAAACTGAGACAAATGTCTTGTATCGATACACCCTTGAACACAGTTCAAAAACTTCAAGAAAAACAAAAAGAACTTCAGTTGCCATACGTTGTGATTTCAGGAGCAGGTTCTACACTTGTAAAAAAATAAATTTCCACTCATTCAAGTCCATGTTAATTAATTCAGATCCATATTATTCATACTAATGATTAAAATATCAACCTTTTTAAGATTTCGAATTTTCGAAATTCTATTGATATTCACAGATCGTGCTGATTGACCAACTTAGCCAACTTGCCATTTTGCTCGATTGCTGGAAGGCAGACAAATGAGTAAGATTTAGACAAATTGAAAGAAAGGTCAAGTCGACCTCAACTCACCACTTGCTGTTTTATACAACTCCAACAGATCATGGTCCTCTTCATGCTTTTCTAACAATTGTTCAAGGTAAAGTCCATAGCGAATAGCACGATCGAGGGTACCGATTTGAGTTTCCCGTTCATGGTAACCAGGGACAAAAAATTGAAGATCGGTCAGAGCAGTGGTCAAGGCACTGTGACGGCGACTGAAATGGAAGATGGACGAGTAATGCAGGTTAGTCAGCAGATCAGAACAGCGATCAAATAATCGATTCAATCGAATGACAAGATGTACAAATGTGGAGATTGATGGCAAAGCATTTTTTTTGTGCCAATTCGACTGACCCACAAGGCATTCATCCTTCGACAATCGATTAACTGACCAAAGCAAGTAAATTGGATAAATTGAATGAATTAGATGAATTAACTAACCGTTCTGACATCCTATGGTATTCAGCTACTTTTTCTGATACTTTTTGAGTACCTTTCTTTTTGCATTTTCCCATGATTAGTCTTCTTGAACTGAAGTTGGGTGAATAGCAGTTGCTGGTTACTCGTAGAGTGACTTGTCGAGGTCGAGATGAATCAACCAACAGTTGCTAACAATTTAGATGATACTCTAACTACTCGCTAGATGTCAACTCTCCTTTTTTTTATTTCTTTTATTTGTCGGTAAAAATGTGATTACTTTGGCAGGTGTAGGTAAGTTTTGTCATTCTAATTTTAGAGTTCGAGTCCACGGTCACGTGACTCCTCAGGGAAAATCGATATAAAAGACACGACCATTTGTTTACCGGTCATTTGACGATGAAGTTAATTAGCCTCATTTTGTTGTTCACACTCATCATAACTCAAGTTATGGGTGAGAATTTCGTGAAGAAAATTTATTCTCATGGATTGGCCATCGCTCAAATTCATAGTTCAAATGACACCGGACAAATGGTCTACTGTCGTATTCTCAACATCAACAAGAACACAAAAGAAGTGAACAAATTAATCAACGGAACCAAGGTGTATCATAAATCGGCAATCGATATGATCCGTTTGATCGATCAATGTCGAATTCATCAAATCAATTCTCAACCTGGTCTGTTTAATGAAGATGGTAGTATCAGAATCGACTTTTACTCACTCATCTTGGACTTAGCAAAGGGCTTCTTGCCTGGTACGAAGTGGTGTGGATTTGGTTCACGAGCTTTAGATTACTTTGACCTGGGATCTGAAGGAAAAGTAGACTCATGTTGTCGAGCTCACGACTTGTGTCCTTATCAAATTGCACCTTTGGAAAAGCAATTTGGAATCGAAAATCAAGGTCCATTCACTCTGTCCCTTTGCATGTGTGAACAATATTTTCGCAAATGTTTAAAAGAATCAAATACACGAATGAGTAACAACATTGGTTATGGTTACTTCAATGTATTCCAACCAAAATGTCTGGAACTGGTCAAATCAAAGCCATCCAAATTAATAGTATATAACAGCCGTAAAATATTCAATAAGAATAATGTTGTTCTTTCGATATCTAAACGCCGACCTTTACGCTATTGATGATTGACTTGTAAATCAATGTATAAATAAAACGAATTCATTTCAAAAGTTTTAATGCGAAAAAGTTTTCATAATCAAGCGGGTACAGTTTTGATCGCCTCTTCAACTTCTTTACCGTTGAAAAGCTTGAATCCATCAGCTGGGGTGATTGTAGCTACTTCAACATTAGCAGATGACAGTTTTTCTTCCATAACTTGCTTTAGGATGGACAAAATAGTGGTAACTGCAGTTTTGATGGACATACTCTTTGAGTACTGTTCTTTAAGAGCTTGTTCGGCACCTTCCATACCAGCACCGATTGCCTTCGCATCACACTGAACATAAGTTCCGGATGGATCCATGAAATACAATTGAGAACCGAATTGATCGACACCGGCAAATAGAATGGCAACACCAAACGGTCTCGACATACCACCATGTGATTCAGAGTCGCCAAATTGTATTGCCAAGTTGGAAACTGCTTGTGTCACTGATTCCACCGTCATCTTTTCATCATACATAAACCAATGATTTTTAGCTTCAACACGTGCTCGATCAATCATTGTCTTGGAGTCAGCCATTAGTCCGGAACAAGCACATCCAAGGTGAGAGTCTATTTCAACAATTTTCTCGGTGGCTGTTGGCTCCATCAGGACTGAGGTTATTCGTTTTTCTACCGCAAGTACCACTCCATCTTTAGTTGATATTCCAATAGCTGTTGATCCCAACTAAATAAAAATCATCATTAATACCTGACAAGTTTGACAATGTTGTTAGAATTATTTAACAAACAACGTACCTTAATTGCTTCAATCGCATACTCGACTTGAAAGAGTCTTCCTTCAGGTGAAAATGTATTGACACCTCGATCATATTCGGATCTATTGAGAAACATTTTAATTTGAATTTATTAAAACTTGAAGTAATAACACAAATGACCAATGAAATGACAAAGTCAAATTGAAACTCGAAACACAGCTGAGACCAAAATGTGCTCTGTCACGGCAAACCGGCAAATCAACCGATAGACAGCAGCAGCTTTCACTGAACGCCCCATTTAGTTTGCCTTGGGACAAAAAAGATCAGTCACAATGAGCATTTTTACTCGTGATTTGGACCTTTAGGTCATCTTCCCGCCACTTTTGGCCACTGCCTACAGGTCATCACTGCCACATATCATCTAATCATCATCATTATTTATTTATTTTCCACCGTCGGCATTGTCATTGAGAATGCCAATCGGTATTCATAACTTAGCTGATGGTTGGCTTGAGTTGGAATCAGATCCTGGTCTTTTCACTTTGCTTGTTGAAGATTTTGGTTGTGTTGGTGTTCAAGTTGAAGAAATATATGATCTACAAAAACTCAAACTTGTTGATGGTCCAGTTTATGGCTTCATTTTTCTGTTCAAATGGGTTGAAGAGCGTCGTTCGAGAAATAGACACTCAACAACTAATAATCCTTGGACAAATTCGCCGGCTTGTTCTAGATCCAAAAATGTCAATGGATCCATTTTAATCAACATGTACCAGCATTTGTCGAAGATGAAGAAATAGTAAATAATCAAATATTTTTTGCCAAGCAGTTAATACCAAATTCATGTGCAACTCACGCTCTTATTTCAGTTTTGCTCAATTGTGACGGTCTTAATCTTGGACCTGTTCTAAATCGCCTTAAAGAACATACCAAAGGAATGAATGCCGAAAATAAAGGCCATGCAATTGGTAATACACCAGAATTAGCAAGTGCCCATAATTCGTATGCATCCTTTTACGATATACCGGATGGTGATAAATTATCTTCATCAACAACATCTCGATCATCGGCAAAACAAATAAGAATGACTGCAGACTCATTTCATTTCATTAGTTTTGTCCCAATCAATGGAAGACTGTATGAATTGGACGGTTTAAAAAAATTATCCTGTTGATCACGGACCAATTGACTCAAATGAAGATTGGTCTGAGAAGTTCCGTAAAGTTATAACATCGAGATTGGCACAAGAAACTTCTGGCCACGGATCTGATTCATCTTCAGACATTCGCTATAATCTTATGGCTGTTGTACCTGACAGGAGAGTAGCCCTGACTAAAGAACTACGTAATCTGATGAAAAATCGTTCAATTTTGATGGAGTCTTTACAAGCCATGATGACTCCAATGAACTTGCCTCAACCCTTTGATTGTCACAATTACTCAAAATATCCTAGCAATCTCAGTTACAACAAAGGTCCACCATCACCAAAGGTTGATGTCGTGTGTGTTTCCCGTGATCATTCAATCAAGGCTTCTTCCTCAAAGATGCGAAATAGTGACTTATCCGGCAAAGCTATCGTGGGTGATACGAATGACCCTTTTTTGACTCCAAGCAAGGACTTGAAATCCAAAAATTCTAATCTTTCAGTGAGCATTCCACTGAACATCGAGACTGCGGGCTCGGTTTCGCCTACTCCAAGTTCGACGTCTTCTACCACGAACACTCTTTCCCCTGGGACAGATTTCAGAAAAATCCCATATTTTCCTCTCCACCAACGACATCATCCGATGCAATCAGCAAACTGTATATGTGTAATCTAACCGGATCCACTAATGAACAATCACCTTCACCTATTCTATATAAAAGTTCACCCTCTGCACTTGCTAATTTACAAAATTGTAAGGAAACAATAAAAAAACTCGTCTTGGAAGACGTTGTTGCATTTGCTAAGGCTATACAAGAACAAATTGAGTCTTGTCAAAATAGTCTTCGTGAAGAATATGAAAAGAGAAAAAGATACAAGATAGACCATTCTCGAAGAACTCACAATTATGACGAATTTATAACTACATTCTACCTGATGCTGGCTGAACAGGGCAAACTGCCTGAACTGCTGTCGAAAGCCCTCAATTCAACAAGTGTCAATACGTACGAAGTTGCAGTTGAATCTCCTGAATCGCCTTCCAAGGCTTTCTTTTCTGAGTTACATGCGACTTTTAGTCACATTGTCACAAATGATCTGGAAAAAAGCGATGGAAAGACAATAGTTGTTAATGGTATCAATGGTGTTGATTCTCCTGATTCTTATGAGGGAAATCAATCCATCTCGCTTCCCCAAACAAGTGATCAACCAAAGCCGTTTGTGAAAAAAGAGGTTGAAAGTCCTTTCGTTAAATGTCAAACAGTGAAACGCGGAAGAGGTCGTCCACCTGGAAGACCTTCTGGTAGAGGTCCTGGTAGACCTCCAAGAGTAATTGGAAAAGGCAAATATCGTAGATAAATCCATCTGCGTTGAATTATTGTCATTCTTTCTCATTCACCAACTTCATTGCATTATTTAGATATGTATTTACTTAATCACTCAACCCACTGAATAGTAAGATGTATGGTCGATTTTCAGTGGATTTGTTCTCAATTGAACTGACATCGCACCTGATTTCATCAATGAATTAATGCATCAAGTGATTTCCTTCAATCTGCTCAATGTCACCCAATGGACACTTCGAATTCAATCAATAAACTCAGCATTAATGGTTATCGAAGAAAAAAAATATAATTTTAAAGAAAACTCGGCAGAGTTGAAATATATTCTTTTGCCAATGATGAACCTTTAATTTTGAGACAACTATGATCATACTTTAGTCGAATCACCAACATTAGCACTGATAAATATTGACGCATTGAATCGCTCAAAGTGAAATCACTTGATGCCAGTACAAATAAAATTAATTTGAAATCAATTTCAGTTTTGATAATTTATGTTTTGATGCTCATCTTGGATCTCTTTATCATTCTCTCAAAGTGAAAGACTTCTTTCGATAGCAACCTTATTACTCTTAAATATTCTGCAGTACTTTGAAGGCATGCTACTCTTTCGCTCCGAGAAATCTTGAGTCATTGATAAACTTTGTTGAGGATGAACAGATGAGAGAAGGTTAATCCACGAGGTGGAATCACGAGCTGTGGCGGTTACCACATGCACGCAGCCATTTGTATTACACACTTGTTCTTCTGCTTTCAACGAATAAACATTAGATTCTATTCTGCTAAAACTTAACAAACTTGACAAAAAAAAACTCACCTTCCTTTCTGCCAGGTGACGCGATCAGCAGTTTATCCGAAACAAACTCGTCAGCTGGCTCAAAGGGCAACGTGTTGAGGGTTCAAAACGTGTCTTTCCATGACGATAATAAAACTTTGTCCTGCCAATTCTGTAGTGTCATTCGATTGAATAATGGAAGGTGCTGACTTGATCGTAACTTATGACACACCATGGAGGACTCAGTCAGACTTGAAACGAGTTTACCAATGGTTATACCGGTCTGATTCAGGTCAAAATATGATCGAAAATTTAACAATGGCCAGAAATAAAATTCTAGTATGGTCAATTCGCTGTCCAAACTTTAAATATAAATTTGAACTCGAAGTAACCCAGCACTTTTTAAATGCTGTCATAACTGATAAAGAAATCGCTGCCCAGCAAAAGTCAAACTCTAATTTGAATGAATCGTCACTTTTGTCTCTGTCGACGGATTCAAGTCAACTTTCAAGTTGCTATCAGCAATCGATTCCACACGACGAGTTGATTCTTCCATCATTATATTGTACAGCAGTTGTCAAGTTCTGTGATTTACTCAAGTTTTATACTTTTGACTATGGATCGGTGAAACGGTTGGCGTCCAAAGAATCTCTCGGTTCACTCGTTGAAAAATCAGAAAAACTTGGAATTCCTGAGTGGATCATCGACGCTCGACATGAAGCATCACATGCAACTTTACCGTCCTTAGATCTTTTGCGACATGCATCTTTCATCTGTATGGACTGGTTAAATCGTCATTTTTGGAGACCCAAAGCCGAACGCCGGCTTGACTTACAGATAATTACTTCTGTTGCAAACATCAGGCAAAATAACGACAATTTCAAATCCTCTTGTATTTTCCTGACCAGTTGCCTCACTAATGACTCTACTTTAACTATTTTGATCTTGACCAAAATGCTGGTCAGCATGAAAGATGTACCTATTCCTGACAAGTTGACCTCCACATGGTCACCCAAAGATCAAGAATTAGTTCCTAAATCAATACTAAACTCAATGATGCCAATATTCAAGAGAGTTTTGAGAGCTGGTTTACTACAAGATTTGTTGATGAATTTGGTTTCCAACTTCGACTCGACCGAAGGTACACATTCCGTGCGTTCTGTTTATTGGTTTTGTCAACTTGTTACTTGTATGACCGCTCATCATCCTGAAAAAACAAGTATAACAATTTCAAAAAAGATTTTGCGTCAAAATGTTAAATTTTCACTTGAATACAAGAATATTTTGTATGCAGTGTGTATGAAGCCATCGTTCTTTACAAAGGCCATCATACTGCACATGGTTCCACTGATGCCATTCGCTCGAAAACTCATTACGGACAAATTAACTCAAATTACCGATCTTTGTTACCTGACCAATGATAGGTTGTTAAAAAATGGACACAAACAAACAAAGTCATAAAATCAATGTAAAATGTAAAATGAAATATCATTCAATATTGTACAAGATACCTGTGACAGTTTTTGTTTTTGAAAATACTAACTAATTCGGAACTGAGTACAAACTTTAATGTGATGCGAATCCGGTTTACACACTTTTAGATGATTTAATATTCTGCTTGGAGATGTTGATAATTCACCGTTGAATGCTTATTTTACAGCGGTAATCAAAGTGCCAGACAAAGGAAAACTTACAGTTGAACACGACAGGATGAAGAAGATAACATGGGACTGTTTGTTGTACTTTTTCCTTAAGTAAGTGTAAGTCTTGCAAGCCAAGGTTTTTTGCTTTGGGTAACAAATTCAAATGTTTTACGACTCATGTCAAAGTCACTCGGTTGTAAAAGTAAGTAAGCAAAGTAACTTCAAATTGAAATGCAATTGGAGGGTAAGTTTGTTCTGATTTTACCTTTTGCCTTGATTGTCTGGACAAGAGCGAGAAAGTGTAATTTATCGTCATTTGTCACCCTCTCACACAAGTGACAAAGGATTAGACGCTGTCTTACACGTCAACCTTATTTGCAAGTGCTAAGCCAAAAAGTTGAAAGACCAGTCACCTGTGTACCTGGTGCCCGTTCAAAGTGCTCCAACAATATAAGTCAGTGTGACTTTTTATGCTTCACCAGCCAATCGGACTCTTCCTGCATCTTTAAACTTTGCAAGTTGTAAAATTTCCCCGCGATCGTTAATTCAAATTCAATCTCGAACCAAGCCCTCACGCTGAACTGACTGAACTGACTGAACTGACTGAACTGACTGAACTGACTGAACTGAGCTGTTTCAATGTACTCAGTTAATGTTTTTCTTGGACGTGGTTGTTGGTAAGTCCCTCTCATTGGTTGTTTTACCTTCAAGTAATATATCAATGATGAAAAGTTAAAGATTCAACTGAAGGGAAAATCTCAAAGACCGTCAACTGCTGCGTCAACTTTACTGGGCCAGTAGTTTGTGAGCAAGACAAAGTGCAAGTATGAACATTATGAAATAAAAAAAAGGGAGAAAGAGACTTCACCAGCGACTCAAATACTCGAGTGAATAGAACTCGAAGAACACTAACGACGGGGAGTCGAGTTTGGGTCAGCTCGTCAGCATCTGTTCTGTATCGGAGGTACTTTTTTCTCTCTTTTCTCCTCTCATCTCTCTTCTCTCTTCTCTCTTCTCTCTCCAATTCAATTGGAAATATGGTTGACTGTATGCACGGCTAAGCAATTTCTCCCAATCACGCTTATTTTGTGTTTTGTATTTTGCATTCTGGATTTTACATTTTGCTCTATTTCTTTTGAAATTGGCTCCTCTCATTCTTCCTCGTTCTTTCTCTTTCCTTTTCATTGATATTCCGTTGATCGGACTTTTCAAAAGATGCTCTCTCTCTCTCTTTTTCTTTTTCTCCTTCTCTTTCATATCGTCTTTTTGGCTGAGTCACATGTTTCATTGTTGCATGGAACGCCCTGCACTTTGCTTTATCCGCTTCTCTGGTCATGATTGATGTCCGGTTTAATCGTCAAAACATTAGAGACCGCTTCCAATTGCATGTCTACGCTTGGATAGAACGAGTGTCACACGGCCAATCGGACGATAAAATGAAAAATTTAATTGTAATCAAGAAAAGCAAAATTTGGTATCACTTATGCTGGTGATCAGCATTTGCCCTCAATCGAATCAATATTTGTTGCAGAATAGACGAGTTGTCGAATAATCCAAGGAGAAGGATTCAATTACATCTCGCTGCTAAATGACAATTGGTGGGGATAAGATGGACATTTCGTGCTGAACTGATTCCTACAGATATGTATATACCATACGTATAGGTGTGCTGCTGATGATGATAAAGATGTTGATGAAAAAGACAAAGTTTCACGCGATATTCCGAGTTGACCTTGATTAGAACACGAGGGTGACCAATGTGTCTTGGATGGACTCTTCTCCCTTGTCCAGTTGATGTTATCATTGATATATTGGTCACTCTTTTCACTGCCTTTTTCTCTTGGCAGCCAACTCACAGTTGTCTCATGGATACAAAGTCAATGGATGGTAATACGGTGTGACACTTACAATTGCATATTGAGCGAAAGTGAATAAAGACACATATTAATGATGAACACAATAAGGACAGGAAATAAATTGAACATTGGTTATTTGATCAAATTACAAGTGAAACAGTAATCTTTTGTGTGTATATTCAGTTGATTGGAGTCACTTGAAGTTGCACAAGTTCAATGTGACAGCTGCAATTGTCTGATGTATGGTGATGAATAAGTGATTACTATTTCTCATGGAATAAGATGATCAGTCTAACCTCTCAAGTGGTCTTCCATTTTTCTATTTTCCATTTTTCGTAATTTAATCCATACTTGATTGTATACTTAAGTTGTTAAATGTTTAAATTTTGTGAACTGGCTGTAAATGGTCATTATCAAATTGTTTTTCTTAATCAATGTTGCAAGAGTCAATTGGATTACGCTGAATTAGTCGATTGATACTCTTAGTAGTTCTTAGTAGTCTTGATAGTCTGGCATCGAGTAGTTTTTTTCTTGTGATCATTCGCATCATTGTCACTAATTTATCTGAAATTCATCTGAAATTCATCTGAAATTTATGTCAAATTAAAAGTCACACGGTCATTTGCAAGTGTGAACATCTTGCGTTACGTGGCACATGTCACATTGAACATAACAACACCAGTTGAATTTACAATTACATCGAGTTTTAATAACTGCCTTCTGGACATTGTAACCTCGACCACAGCACAGTTTGTTGCATCCATCAGAACCTCTGGAAGTTGCATTGCAAGCTCTTCCGGTGGTTGAGTAGGAAGAATCCAAAGTACAGTAGTCAGGAGAGGAATCTAAGTAAACCAATTCTTCTTGCGTGATTTGGTTTCGATTGTGAGATGATTTACCACCAAAAGAATACTTTGACAGACTTTTTTCTTTGTCTCTCTTTGCAATCAATTTGCCTTTTTTGTTCATCTTCACTTCGATTGCGTTGTCATATTTGGTCTTGAGGTAGTCGCCAATTTCACGGAAAGAAGAAAGTTGCTGCCAACAAGTGACCACAGAACACGAACCAGACACACCGTGACATTTGCACGTAATTCGTGTCTTTTTGATGACTGCTCGACGACCAGCTTCATTGTTGTGTAAATTCATCATTCTTCGTGCGGCATCTTTGTTATTCTGATATTTACCTGAATTTGATGGTTTACTGAGAGAATTGGCAGTTGGATCAGTCGACGAGATGGATTGTTGTCCAGTGTTAGCTATGGCAGGTTTTTCTTTTTCCCTCAGATCAATGAACGATTCAGCAAATCGGTAGCCATACTCAATGTTGTCACCACATCCACCCCAAATCCATTCTTTCTGTAAGTTTTCCGGTCTTGATGCTCTTGAACAGCCACAGTGAGACAGTTGACCATCACGACAGGCTCGAGCGATGGCATGAACCACGCCAGCTGCCGATACTGCATGAGCAAATGATGTCTCTTTGGATGATCGATTGAGGATTGGGCCAAAAACTGACTCTGAGTCAAAGGTGGAACAATTCCACTTTGATGATTTGAATTGATATTGGCATTCGATGATTCCTTCTCGTGCACCACGTCCAATATGTGGTATGTGATCTTTGTATAAGTGACACAACTGCTGTTGCCCTTTAGTCAGTCCAGTCAATTCATTACAGGGTAAAGATTTTAATTTTTCAACCAACTGTTGTTGTTCAATTGTCGAATCAGGAATTATGTTGTACATAGGATTTTCAGAGTTGGAAACAGGGTCAAGGTTCATGTGATTCCAGACGGAAATGCCTTGCATGCCCAGAGACCTTGTAATCATTTGGATGGTTTGTGTTGGTTTGTACAAGTATTGGTTGATGGATAACCAATTTCATTTGAAATCCGGTTGAATTCGATGGTTGACCACGCGATGAATGGAAACAAATGAATTGGAGAAAACATTTCAATTAGTTTTACTGACAAGTGAGTACTTTGATGGCATATGTTTAATTTACAGTTCAAAGGAAAGGTAACTCAGGACAATCATGACAATCATGACAATAGTCTGCTGAAGAAAGATGAATCACCAAAGCAAAAACAGGTAGTTGCATTCAATTGAGTGTTTGTATCGTGCTAAGTGTGGTGGCGGCAAAGTTTCATGCAGATGAAAGCTGATTAATGATTAATGGAGAGAATGACTGCAGGTAAAATTGTGAATTTCATCTTTCTACAACTCGCTTGCTTTTTGGTGAGAATTGGCCTTTCATCAGGATTGACGAGTGGTCAAAGAAAGCAAAAATGCTTCTGTAAATTGAGAGAGGCGTGAATGGCAGAAAGAAAGGAGAAAAGGAAAAAAGGAAAAAAGAAAAATTGACTGATCTACCAACTGACAAATGATTTGGTCTTCTTGACAGTAAGTGTATTGCAGGATAAAAATGAGAAATGAGAAATGGAATGGGACTTTGATGTGTTGGACATGAGGTGGGAAAAGGAAAGAAGAAAAAAAGAGAAAAAGCAGAAGCATGAGAAGAAGAAGAAGAAGAAGTAAAATAAAATAAAACCATCGACTTGCTCCAGACATCAAGAGGAGCATTTGACTTTTTGCTGTTTTAGTAATTACACTGTTGAAAAGTTGGCCTTTCTATGCACCTGTATCAAGCTTTTACATCTGACTGGTCCTTTGAGGAGGTTTTTGGGTTGGCGTTGAGGAGCCCACGGGTAAATTGTGTGTCTCTCTGTCAGTCGGATGGCCAGTCAAAGTTGACTCACCATCCTCACCATCTTCACCATCCGTTGACTGATGGAGACTTGGTCATTCGGCCCTTCGACTCTTTGCTAAAGACTTGTTTCTTTTTACCTTTTTTACCTTTTTTCTCCTCTTCTAGTCAATTGGACAAACTTTGCATCTTTCCGCTCGGTGAGAATGTGAGACAGCAGGAACAGAAGTCACCTTTGACAGTTCGAAGGCAAGTGTAATGGTGCAGTCTTGCCTCAACTGGTCACTCAGTCCGTTTAGTCAGCTCAGTCAACTCAGTCCACCTCAATAGATACTCGGTGTCAACAATGTGAAAGAGCGTAAGAGAATCGACCAGATTTGCAAGAATTTTGGGCAGTTTAGAGACATTTTACTTTTGACAGAGAGGAGAAAACAAGAGACAACTGAGTGGACATTGAACACAACAACACGCCAACATATCGACAATTCAAGTGCCATTCTCATGGACGCAAACAACACAAATAACACACAAAATGTCCTACCTTTTACCCTCACATGTGGCTCGCTTTTATTCTTGTTTTCTCTTTCTTTTTCTTTCTCTTCTTCTTTCCTTTCATGGTTCACCTTTCACCCGGTCTGTCTTTAAAGTTGCTCCAACTTTTGCACAAAGTGCTCGGTCACCTTTGCTCGAAGGGGAAACTTTTCTTCCTCTCTTCTCCTTCTTCTTCTTCTTCTCCCTCTCTCACAAGCAAAGAATACTCTCTTTCTCTTTTTTTTCTTTTTTCTTTTCTTTTTTTTTCCTTCTCTTTCTCCTTCCTCTTCTCCTCTTTTCATGTATTCTTCTGACCTCCAGGTGAAGAAGAAAGAAGGAACCACGAGCACAGAGAAGGAAAAGAAGACCAAGGAAAACATTCAACGACTCAACCTCAAGAACAACTGGACGAGAAAAAGAAAACTCAACCTGGTTCAGAAACAAATTCTCCTCTGCCTCATCTGTAATTAAAGGTAAGCTCAAAGAGGCAAGGTAAAGCTCTACTCTCACTTTGAAAGTTGAGATGAAGGGCGGTTTTAAAATTTAGACTTTAATTACACGCGTCTCTCTTTTCTCTCTTCTTCTTTCGAACTTGAGTAAGAAAAATACTTGTATACTTGTATACTTGTGCATTGGCCCTACCCTGACCGGCTGACCGGATGAAGAATACCCCATCAACCTGACTAATGGGTGAGAAGAGTCAGAGCAGTCAGAATAGTGAAAAAAGTCAAAAGGGCCACTCACAGTGTAAACTCATCTTCGGCAGCAGCAACAACAAACAAGTGCTAGACCTACCAAGGTGACAATCAAACCAAGACTCATTCAATGTCTTGCCTCAACTAGGACCATTAGTCTAGTCGATTGTCTGAATTGCTGGGCGAAGCAATTTCTCCAGTTAAATGGTCACCTATTTGTTGTCCACTGTCGACTGTCCTTGTTTATCTCTCACGTGCCGACTGTCGTGACGTAGAGGTAAATGAGGATGGACCGAGGATGAATCACTTCTTTGTTCTATTCAATAGTGACCCTGGCGACAGAATGCAATCTACGAATTGTCTTTTCCTTCCTAATGAATTTTCTCGGGTAATTTTTCCTCTGTCTCTATTCACAGTGTATATATATCACACTGAGTGTGTGTTGCTTTGTTTGTTGCTTTGTCAGTCGACACTTTGCTCAACTTATAGGACGAGCGATGGTTGAACCTTCTTGCGAGATTCATCTCTTTTCTTCAGCTCATTCCTTATTTGGTCTCATTCTTCACCCTTAATCGACTGAAGCAATCACAAACATACTCTTTTTGGCAATTTTGTCAGTTCTCATGTACAATGTTGTGTTGTACAGGCGAGTCAAGTGACTTTGCAAGTTGGTACATTGGTTACCGCATGTTCTTCCCATACAAATATGATCAATTGTGCAGGGTGAAAAAATTGCGTTTGAACCAAAAAAGGAGGGCAAAATAGAACAGTCTGTTAAGTGAGTACAGAATGTTGGAGAAAATGAAAGAAGTGGAAAGCAAAGAGCATAGTACGAGTATAAAGTATAAAGTAGAAGTAGAAGTAGAAAGTGGAGAGCAGAAAGTGGAAAGCACCGAGCTAGGGAAAAGGTACTTTAGTGCCAGTCGACGGAACGAATGAATCCCTCAGAGGGGACTGGGGAGGTTAGAATTCTTTTCGAGATGCGAATTTTACCAAGGACAGCAGAAAGGGAGAGGATGAAATGAACATCACTGGAGAGGGGATGAAAAGAGAACACAAGAGAAGAGAAGAAGAGAAGGAAGAAAAGAAAGAGAAAGAAAGATGAGAAACAGGAGGTACACCCAATCGGATGCTATGATGGTTCGCCGTTCTTTCGCTCTTCTCTTGGTGTATAAGTAGCACGAGTCCAAAAGAACTCGAAGAGAGATCAGAACAAAACAGACACACTCAGCGTTTCTCTCTGTTTCTTCTTTACTTTGTCTCGTTCTCTCCGGAGGGCATCAGCCGAATGGCTGACTGATCCTAAATCAAATGAGGAAACCGAGTATCACAAGCGGATGAACCAAACAAACGGAAATGGTAACATTTCGACTCGCCACTCGAGTCAACTTTTCATGATGAACTCGGTCTGTCTTAGTCTCACTTTCTGTCTCTCTGTCTTTTTGTCTCGATGTCCCGTGTCTCATCAGTAATTCTGACGATCTGATGTCACTTCACCATTCACAACAAAAGCAAATAAAGTTGAAGTTGTAACACTTGACGGACAGATCTGACACACGGTTAATTTTTGTCTGAATAAACTGGAGCCATTCGTTGGTTGGGTGGTCCTTCATTTCGACTTTTCCCCGTCTTGGCCCATCTCATTCATCTCATTCACTATTGGAACAACAAAGTCAAGTGGAGACCGAATGAAAAGGATGCCACTTAACAGATTAACAGCATCTGCATGTGCATCCTCTTGCAAGTAACTAAACAGTGGAAAGGATGTTCAATTTGCCCACTCACGATGTCAGATACTTGGCAATTACTTGTGACCTTTGATGCCTGATGCCTGATGCTTGATGCAGTAGCAAGTGGCTCATGAGTCATAACACTTTTTCTCAACAATTTTCACTCTACCATTCTCACAACTCATTCTCATCGCCTCCTTATATCGCATCCCACGGACATTCGCGAGGAAACCCAACTCGCCAGATGGTAATTCTGATCAGTGCAAAAAAAAGAGGGATAGTTATGCCGCTAGAAAGAGAAAAAACTTGCTCGCATCCGAATTCCAATTGGAATAACATGAATTTCAGAGTTGACCCAGTCGTGAGGTGTAACTTTTATAAAGTGCAAAAGGAAAGCGCTGCGTCATAAACTTGCCCTAGCTCGTCATTGAAAAAAGGAGAAACAAGTAAAATCACTTACATCCAGTTGCCAGTTGCATCACTCTTCAAAGAGTTGAGTGAAAGTATGATGATCAAATTTATCGTCAGTTTTTCTGCTCAGGGTCATTTTGGGTGCTTTTCACGGGTACAAATGGACAAAATGACAAATCAACCCTGTCGACGCACAAGTTCACAATTGAGTCTTCTAGAGATGTAAGTCGCACTTCAAATTTGATGCAAGATGAGGAGGAGTAGAAGATTTTTTTAATTCCAATGTGGGATTAAAAGAATGAAACAGATGATGCAGGCAGATGAAAATGCGGAGGATGTCTAAAATGCGAAGCTTCACAAGCAATAGATACGAGTGGAGGTGATGACTGCTGCTTTTTGGCTTTTTCGACTGTTTTGGCCTCAACTCAATTACTCAATTGAGCGATATTATCCAATTGTATGAGAACAGGTAGAGGAAGAGTTGATTCGATTTGTCGAAAACGAATGGCAGTCTAGGCAAACTCGGGTAAAGACGAGAACTAGTCGATGGATTCAATGTTTCCAGCAGAACAAAGTATCGAGGATTAGTCAGTCACTGTATCCTGTAAAATTAGTCGATGATAGAATCTTGAACTTTTCAGCACATCAAAGTGGTCCAACTGAGTGCACCATGACATCGGGCGAGAAGAGAGAGAGAAAGAGAAAGAGAAAGAGAAAGATAGAGAGAGAGGAGAGGATGAAGAAGAGATTCAGGATGGCAGGAAAAAGCGACGACGAATGGTCACTGATGATAAGTAAAAAGTTTCATGGAAATCGGAGAAGACCAGTCGTAGAGTGAGCGATAGAGAATCAGAATTATTTGTCATACAAGTAATTAATGCGGATTCGATGGTGACAATGAAAGATGAAACGAGAGACATGTGAGAATGGAGGAAAAGATGAACAGGGCAATTACATGTACTCACTTAGTCGAATGGCATGTGTCGCGAGTGAATATTTTTTGTGAATGGGCACATTGGCAAGCTTACGATTGCCTTTGGTACTCGAGGAGAGTCGATGGTTGAGCCAAGAGTAAACTGAGGCAAAAAGAAAGAAAGACTGAGTCAAGAGCGAAAAAAGCGAAAAAAGCGAAAAGAGCCAAAGAGACGCGGGTCGCAGCAAATCCCACCCTGTTCATACTGACGATTTCTCATTGGCCATTCATTGTAAAAGGTACTTCATAGTTACACTGAAGACACCTGCCGACTTCGTACCAAACAGTTGCCCCAACATCCAAAAACATCCAAAATAAAACATTAACTACTTGTCAGGTATACGCGTGACCACGTAAATTTTTAAAATGAAAAATTCATTCAATTCACGGCAAGGTGACAAGGACATCTCTCTTCCATTAATCGTTCACTCACATTTCCGTTGACACTCGAAATTCCTGGTTCAAAAGAGAGTTTACATTCATAGTTTCATTCTTTTCAAAGAAAGGCAAAGCCAAAACTCATTGCGCTCAAACTATTAACAATTATATTATGGATTTTGTGAAAATTTAAACAAGTACAATCAAAACACACGAATTAAATGTCTCAAATAATTTCTCATTTGTTTCATCTCAAGTATTGATGGTTTTTGATCACCTTGAAGACGAGTGGTCGATTGTTTGTACTGATCGCTGATTCTCAATTCACCTTTGTAAATGTCGAATTTAGTTCTTCCAATATCAGATTCAACTGGAATTCCATCAGGGAATTTCAGTGGTACAATCGTGACTAAATGCTTGACATGGAATAACAATCTATTCCAGTGAGGGGTATTAGGTATTAAAACTCTTTCACTTTTGTTTCGAGTGAGTAGACCAATTTTTCTTAGAATAGCTAATTCATACCACGGTCTAGTATTTAGACAAATAGCAGCATTGCGATTAACGATGTGAATAGGAGAAACATCAGTCACTGGAGATTGCTGTTGTTCACGAATTTTGTCCATAATTTCTTCAAAATGAAACTGTGGTCTTGTTTGATTTTGAAGTTTCTTAACATCGAATGCACCACGATAAGTCAGAGGATTAGGATAAATTTTAGTTGAATTCCAATTTTGCAATTTAAAAAAACTGAGAAGTATAGAATTTCTTGGTTTTTTTTAGTTGGCCAAGGGTACCAACTTGAGGATCTTTTTATTCATATTACTCATTTTGATCGAGTAATCTAGATTTACCAGCAATTGAAAATGGAAATGGCACCTTCAACTGAAATTCAGCAGCTGATTCAGCTGTACCGACACCTCTTGAATGAAAAATTGACTAATACTTATCATCTGTTTCTCTGTAAATTAGATCAAGATCCCTGTATCTTAAGACTCCACCCATCAGCTGTTTCCAGAAGTTTCACTGCAAATTGGTTGTCTTGGTCAACTTGACTGTTCACACCATGGCTCGACCGATCGATTACAGTCGTTGGAAAGATATTGAGGTAGGTCATTTTATTTAAAATTTTTATTTTGATATTGTTTTTACAGTTTTTTGTTTGATTCTATGCTAGGTTTCTGATGATGAAGATGATACTCATCCAAATATTGACACACCGAGTCTTTTTCGATGGAGACATCAAGCTCGACTCGAAAAGATGGCCGAGCTTGAGAGAGAGAAAAGAAAAAAGTTGAAGAAGAAAAACGTAACTTTGAAAAGGAAAAGAGGATGATTGCTGAAAAAATTTCACAACTGAAAAAAGATGATGAGTCACTTGTTGCCGACGGAAGTCTAGATCACTTGGACCCCGAAGTTCAAGCCAAGATAAAAAAATTACAAATGGAGGAAGAGAAAATTAAAGCTGAAGAAGAAGAAGTCAGGAAGAAAGAGAAACTTATGCCTTGGAATGTCGATACAATTAGCCACGATGGTTTCACTAAGACCATCATAAATAAACCCAAACAGCAAGTAGATAAGACTCAGATGACTGAAGAGGAGCAAGAAAAATACTATAAAGAATTTGTCAAGAAAAATGAAAGAGAAATCAAGGAATTCGGCATGCTGTCCAAGTGGGATGACGCAAAATCATTTTTGATTGAAAAACCACACCTGGTGTGTGATGAAACAGCTAACTACCTCGCTATTTGGTGTCTCGACTTAGCCATGGAAGAAAAGGTCGATTTGATGGAACACATCGCCAAACAAGTTATTTCAATGCAATTCATTCTTGAATTGGCCAAGCAGTTACAGCGTGACCCAAGATCTTGCATATCATCCTTCTTCACCCGAATTCAAACAGCTGAAAAGGAATACAAAGATGCATTCAATGCCGAGCTTGAGTCTTTCAAGTCACGAATCAAGACTAGAGCCAAGGAAAAACTTGATATTTTAATGAAAGAAATCGAAGAAGAAGAAAGGCAAAAGCGACTTGGACCAGGAGGATTGGATCCAGTTGAAGTTTACGAATCCCTTCCAGAGGCTATGAGGAAATGTTTTGATGAACGCAACATTGAGGGTCTACAACTTATTCTTCAAACCATGGACATCCAAGATGCCAAGTATCACATGAAACGGTGTATTGATTCAGGCATGTGGGTTCCTGATCCATCCGCCAAGTCCATTTTTGATGAAACTGAGAAAGGTGATGAGGCTGCTGCCACCAGTGAAAAGAGTGACCCATCAACCGAGCCTGTTTATGATGAGTTGACCAAAAGTTAAAGTACTACTCTCAGTGGATCAAATAAATGTAGCAGATCGCTTATATGAATTCCACCTTTTCTGTTCAGTTTATCATTGATTTTGATAGAACTTCTCTATCTAATGTCAACTCTACTTCACAATAAAACTTTTAATCCTAATGAAGATTAACTGATCAATCATAAGTCTCGCTCATTGGCTGTACAACCAGTGAATACAATAGATTGTAAACTCAAAGTTACACATGATCCAGGGTCGTAAGTTAAAATATGAAAATCGATTTATTGCGATTTGAACAAATCGGCAGGACTTTTAGAAAGAAAGGGTCAATCACTCAACTCGGATGGTTGTCCTTGTCAAGTTAGATGAACGTTTGATCATTGATTTCATGGTATGCATTAAGTTGATCATTTTTTTGTGAGCAGTTAACAAAGATGGGGTCTAATTATCTGCTGAACAGTAGGAGAAACAATGTTCAAATTTATTTCTTCTTGATCAATGGGGTGACCAAAGATCCTGAGACGATTGTGGGGGCAGCTGAGATGATTGGGCTGGATGCAACCAATCGAGGTGCAACAACTGAGTGAGAGACCAAAGGAGCTGATGCAACAAGACCAGCTGAGTGGACAATTGGTGATGAGACAAGTGGAGAGTGAACCAAACCAGCGGATGTAACAATTGGTGATGAAACAAGTGGTGAGTGAACCAAACCGGCAGAGGTGACAATTTGCGATGATGCAATCAAGGGAGATGAAAGGGAAGTGTATCGAGCGACTGGGGAAATCAAGGCACCAGAGTGAATTCGGGCAGCTGGGAGGACACTTGCGCCCAAAAGACCTGTGGTCAGAACTGGGGCAGCGTGACCAGCGATTAAGGGTGCTGAAAGATATTGAGCTGATGCACCAGCGATCAAAGCGAACAATGCTAAGATGAATTTCATTTTGATTTGAAGTTTGGAGGTTGGTTTGTTTGCAAGTTGCAAGTTAAAGTTACTCGTCGATGTGTGGACTTGAAAGTGAAAGTGAGAACCTTTTATACCAAATTCTTTGGGTTCGGACCTCCCAGCCTAGCGGCTTCAGCATCATCAACAACATCGACAACATGAGCAACATCAATTCACACAGATTCAAGCACCACCAATACGAGAATAGAGAATAAGGAATAAAGAATGTGGGTCTGTTAGAAGTGATAATTCATTTATTTATTATTATTATTTTTTTTAAAAAATTTTTTGTCCTCCTTCACAAATTCCCTGCCTCGCCCTAAGGATAAACACAAATAAATTCACCTTTAGCTTGTATCCTCCTCTTTTCTTTTTCTTTCAATTCAATTGGTCCAACCATCTAGCCATTGAGCCAAACCGTCAATCCAATTCTTTCACTCACGCACAAGAACCTGGATTACCAATTGTTCAAGGTGAAAGTGAAACAAATTGACAAACAACAAGAAGTAGTAAAAGAGAGAGAGAGAGAAAGTGGAACGCTAGTCCTTAATGCGCCTTTGGATGTGTTAATGTTGCTGGAATCAAGGTCGATTCGGACCTCAGGCCGGACAAGGCATCGATTTCGTGATTAAATGGCTTAGCCACAATTGATGACTTTTTGCTTTTTGTTCTCTCGCCGTTCCAATCAACTGAGTCTGATGGTCTGATGGTCTATCAGCCCATCAGCATATAAACTTGGCACTCAGGGCATCTTCAGCCGGGACATTCCACCATCAAACCTAGTCCTCCACTTAGTCCACTTAATCCACTTACTTGACAGCTTGACTCGTTGACCATCCTCAATAGTAAAAAGACACACACACCCGGTGACACTGAAATATTTTAATATTCAAACACGATTTATTTTATTTCTCTTTTCGAATGGTTATTTGCGTTAATAATTACCCGTACTTTGCGGTCCTTGCGCTAAAATTAGTTTCTTAGTCATTCAGTTACTCGCAAATTGTCAGTTATTCAGTCGCTCAGTTACACGTGCAATCTCATCCTGCCATTGATTGTTTCAAATGAGTGCCTTTTTTCACACGATCAATCGATCATTTGATGATTTCAACGTATCACAGACAACTGGTCAATTCGAATTTTTTCGACAGTTTCATTGAAGGAAAAATGTTGAAAAAAAAACTGTCAATTTTTTTTGCTATTCCATTCACATTGACGAGTTTACTTTTTAATTTTTTCAAATAAGCTTAAGATTTAGTACTTTTTTCAAGTGGAAATAATTGTGTGATACATCAGGAAAACAGTTTAAAAGGAATTTTAGGACAAATTCAAATGTTTCTCTTTTTCCTTTGAGCTGTCATGAATTATTTTTCACTCGATGGTCTTATCAGGTGTCAGATGTTAATTAATTGGGTTCGTGCATCATTCAAACCTGATAAGCTATTGGTCAGTGATTTTTGGATCAATTGAAGCCTTGAAAAGTATTGTGAAAAGAAATACGAAGGATGGATCTCTCTATTCAAGGTAACTCTTGACAACCCTTCCAGGTTTAATCAGCACTCGCCCTTGATTGCTTTGCCTGACCACGAGTCGATGAGAGTGATTTACATTGTTTCATTCACCAAATTTAAAATTGAAATAACAACTCGACACTTGTTTTGCTTGTAGACATATTTCGAAACAAATACTCATACTGGTAAGTAAATTTGCAATCAAAATAACGTTTCACAACGGTAAATAAAAAAAAGCTTAAACTCAAAAGGTTGAAGGTCAATCGTGTTACGTAGGTTAGGCAAGTTGTCATGCAGTATTTGAAAGTTGGAAAAGTCTTTGAAGATATCCTCACGACAAATTTGCTTTTATGTGCATTTCGAAAGAATAACATTCGAGGGAAATATTTTTTTCCTTTTGCACGAAATCTATGGAAACCGAGACAAAAGTTGACTCGAGAGACAAACAAAAACGATCAACCTGGAAAATGGAATGATTGAATGGCCTGTGATTGTATTTTGTCATGCAAAGTTATAATAATAAAAAAAAAGTCATTGTTGATCTTTTCAAAACTTTTTAGTTGATATTTTATTCAATATTTAGGGCATTTTGTTTATGGATACCATCGATCATGGACTCTTTGGCCATTCGTTTGTTATCTTGTGGACTGGCCTTTGGTGGAATTCTAACATTTCTCACAAAATCCAAAACATGTCGAATGAAACACTTTCAATTCATAATGGTGATCACCGTACTGTTGAGTGAATTAATTCTAATTGTTAAAAGTACTGTTGAAATATTTCAAGGAAGATATGGCTATCGGATTATCTGGATAATTATGTGCATCCTTTCATTACGCTTGGTCATCGAAAGCATCAGAATTAACAAATTGGATGATCTTATCATTAAAATCATCAACTCTTTGAACCCACGACAATTGTCCGCATTGAACAGATTGGCCATTCGACTACTTTTCAGGAATTTTTGTTTACTTATGTTTTTTGAATTTATGTTCTTCTCCTACATATTGCGAAACGGAGTGAATGAGATGAGTTTCCTTGTGAGAGGAACCAGAGAGGAAACATTCGATGCCCTCTTCTTATACTATGTGTTTACCGTTCATTTCATTTTCATTTCTTTCATCAGTGGAGCAACATATTACACTTTCCTTCAAATGATCATCAAGTTATACACAGATTCTTTGATCGAAGTGATCAATCAAGTTGACTTGCAAAATTTGAGCATTGCCAAGACAAAGTCGGTCATCAGAAATATCAATTTGACTTGTGAGAGAGTCAACCTTGATCTAGCCTATCATTCAGCTTCAGTTATGGTTCCTCTCTGGTTTTCTCTTGTCTTTGCCATTCCAATGATGTTGGCTGATCAAGAGTTATCCCGTCGATTTATCTTCATCACTATTGGTTATGGTATTATATTCATGATGGTTCCATTTGCTCACATGATTCACGTCAGTGCCTCATCAACTGAAGGTGTAAAACGTTTTCTCGACACTGTCAATGACAAAGTATGTGACATTTTATCATCAAATTTGGACAAATTTCCCAACAACACGGAAATTCTACAAGCTGTTTCATTACACATGTTCCTCAAGTCAAATGTCCAAGTGAAGGCTCGAGTTTGGGATATTATTCCCATCAAGAAAGGACTTCTTCTTTCCTTTTTCAATTCTGCTTTACCTTTTGCAGTTATGATATCCACGTCCATGCCTAAGTCATTTGAATTTTAATTGAGTGAAGATTCTCACGCCTGTCAGTATTTCATTTGGTTATATTTTTCAATTTTCCATGCAAGTTGATCAATTATTGTCTAGCTGTCACCCACAATTTGAAAAACTACAAAATGATTGGATTGTTTAGCTGAACAATCGCACATTTTTAACTAACTTATCGGGTGGGTCGAGTGTCAGTCGATTGTCATTAACATGCATTTGACCTCAAACAAATGAGACGCATTCTACTTTGGAATGTAAACAAAACGATTCATCTTTTTAATCACATAAGACAACTTTGAAAAAGACTTGACAGTCAATCAAATAACGATCATTGTTGGCTAAGAACAACCATTCTAACACCTGATGGATTGACCCGAAGGGTCAATTTGCCACTTTCGCTGACCTTTTTTGAGAGTTCGACATCATTTTCGGGATTGAATACATCTTGCACTTTATAAGGACCACCAAAAGAGTGACCTTCGCTGATGAAGTCCTTCAAAATTGTAGTAAGTTCATAGTCGAACTATTCAATCAAATGAATGAGAAAAAAAGAGAAAAAAGAAAAAAATGAAAAAAAAATGAAAAACTCATGATTAGTGATCAAAATTTAACAGGCATCAACTCACCCAATCACCCGGCCCGAGTGTTTTTCTGTTGAAGTAAACGATAGCAAATTTTTCTGATGAAGATTTTTCTGAAGACAATTTTTTCACCCAAACTTGGAGGATAATTTCTGGCTCTTTGTCCACTTCTTTTCTTGTATCTTCTATCACTACCTTGCCCATTTGACCTCCTACGTCTTGGTTGACCTCGATGATCCTTTTGTTGAGTAGAATAGCTTTTTCCTCGGCTTTGATGGTCCTCAAATCAGTTGACATGATCAATGGAGCAGACAACATCGCCCAAAGAGCCATTTGAGATTTACTTTGTTCCAAGGACAAGCCAAAGTTGCCTGAGATCATGAATAATAAATTATGAAATCTTCATCTTCTAACTAAGTAATCGTTATTTTAAATACTTACCGATGGTCAACATGTCTGGATCTAACCAATTACCCGGACCATGATGTTTGGAGAATTCGTCGTGGTTTTTGCTGTAAAAGTCCAGGATGGACAATACACTGGCCCATGAATCTGCTACATCATAGTAATTTCGATACTGATTACAATGTTTTGCGATTGATGGATAATCGGGTTCCATTTTTTCGTAGCATGTTTGATAAAAGGGCCACTCACAAGAGAATACGATTGGTCGTCCTATTTGACAAACACACAGGAATCAAATCATTGGTATCGGAAAACAGTATGATGAGAAAGAACAGTCTACTTACCTGATGAAAGAATGGCTTTACTCAATTTTGGAAATTCTGCATCAAATCGTTTTGGGTCAATGTTGCAGCCATCAACCTTTAAATAGTCGACACCCCAATCGGCGAAAGTTTTAGCATCGATTTCAAAATAATTTGATCCATTGGCCATCAAATGTCCAGGATATCCTGCACAAGTTTCAGTTCCCATGTCACTGTACAAACCAAATTTCAAACCCAAATTATGAATGTAATCGGCTAAGTCTTTTATTCCACTTGGGAAACGTTCTGAGTTAGCAACCAATTTGTTAGTTTGTTCATCTCTTTTCATTTCACTCCAACAGTCATCGATACTAACGTATTCGTAACCAGCGTCCTTGTAACCATCTGCGACCATTCGATCAGCCATTTCTTTGTACAAATTTTCATGGATACAGTCTTTTGGATATGTTTTGCAGTCAGTGATACAAGCAAATCTCGTCCAACTCATCCATCCCATCGGTGGTCTCCTCGCGAGGTTATTTTCAAGACCGTCAATGGTTCCAGTTACAGCTAATAAAACCAAAAATAGACATTTCACTTGGAAATTCTGCATCTTGATAAATTCGACTCTACCAACTGCAATTAATGAAAAAATCAGTATGAAAAATAGTTACTTATATGAGAAGAGCATGAAAAGATAACTGTATTTGTCCTTGAACGATTGAGATAATTATATCGATTCTGTTGTCACCGATCAACCTTTAACTAATATTCCATGAGTGCAATCAATGATTATTCATAGATTGTTTGAAAGATTTAATTGGATTGTCTTCAAGTTTCCAAGGTGATATTTTCAAATAAAATCAAATTCAATTGTGCATCGAGTTAGGAAAATAAATGACGCTCGTGTATGAACAATCTTTTCCATTGGAAATGTAAAGATAATCTCCAATCAACTCAGCTCACCCTCGCACAACATTATTCATTTCAAGTCTAGTTCAATTGATTGCATATGAAAAATAAAAGTAGAATGATGATGGTAACCTTATCACTGTTTCTCGAGTGAAATATTGTAAGGTTGGTTTTTCCGTGAGCAGCATATTTTACAATTGAGATATAACTTCAATAAAATCAATTTCATGTGAAGCACAAGCATTTACAAAATATCAAAATGTTAAATTATCCATCGAGCAATGATTTTGCGTGGAAAAGTCACCATTCAAAATGTTGACAGAGGTAAATTGAGTCATTTCACTGATTTGTTATCTACGGATAATCTATCAAAATAAAAAAAATTTAATTTGACACTTGTGACAGTCAGTGCGACATTAGGTAAAGCAGTTAACGTCTTCATCTGTGTCCAGATAAGATCACCCAGCTGTTCTGGTAATCTTGGATCAAACAAATGTTGACATTAAACATCGGCAGCTTGAAGCAGTTTGAAAATGAAAGTGACGATGAAACTGCCAATCATGGTGGGCTTCAACTCGATTTCGAAACATATTTACGTCCTTAAGATAGACTGGCATCATACCACAAGCTACCACTTGCTTTGATTGTCACTTGGATTTCCATAGCAATTAATTTTTGAGAATCGATTAATCCGTGTAGGACTTTTCCTCTATCCTCTGAAATTTCAATGGCGATTGTTTTCATATTTTCTGCTGTCGCGCGTAATGACTGAGATATGATCAATTAACATTCAAGCTCCAGTCACATTTTGACAAAAATCAACCTGCCAGTGCCCAAGTAGATCAAATAAATTGATTCAATATTTGATTCACTTA
Source organism: Hemileia vastatrix (assembly GCA_030280995.1). Taxonomy (NCBI): domain Eukaryota; kingdom Fungi; phylum Basidiomycota; class Pucciniomycetes; order Pucciniales; family Zaghouaniaceae; genus Hemileia; species Hemileia vastatrix. The sequence continues at coordinate 177,499 of JASXTE010000037.1, read as the reverse complement.
CCCATCGATAGTACAAGATATGTTGATGTTGCGATTCCTCGGCTCAGTCACCGATATCCGAGACACCAGCCACTGCCACTGTGATCAGCTGTTTCATCGATGATAGCAATCATAGACTCATAGAATAGATGCAAAATTACGGACAGATATAACATTGATTGGAAAAGTAGTCGCTGTACTTTATGAAGTCAATTTTTGTTCTTGAAATTAAAGTGATGAAAATTTCGAACAAATCAATCCACCCGATTTATTTGCCGAAAAGGTCACTTCAATTGGTCCGCTGATCATCTTTTACCCATCAAATATATTTCTTATTCAAGTGCCATTTAAACTTTAATGATATGCATGTTTGATCTATCTAAATTATGCGACATACTTTTTAATCTTCCTATTTCATCTTACAGGTCTTCTCATATCTATTATGAAGGTTTGCTCGACGGTAGTTCATTATCATCCGCTGGGCAAGATTACTTGATGGCAGCTGACATTGATCCCAATTAATCTCATCTAATTGTCAAAGCAACCTCAATCTGCACTCTCACTCAGAGCCCTCTTTTTACCTTGGTTGTCCATAATTGCACCTGCCATTATTGTGTATCTGATTATTAATTTAAGTATTCAAAAGTCGATTCAATTCTTGGTGTCAATGCCAACAGGCATTGTTTTATGCTTGACCAATGAAATTTCAAATTTCACAGAAATTTCACTGCAAGATTCTTGACATAAAGTCAATCTTCTTACTGTAAGTGATTGTGTCAAGTTCATTTGAAAATCTCATTGATTTGATTTGACATTTTGCTGCGATGAATTATCACAAAGCAATCTATGCAATCAGTTACAGATATTAAGCTCAAATTTGCTCAGTCGACGACAACAATATGGACATGTGAGTTTGAATGATCAGTTGTTTCTATCAAACTAAATGATGAGCAGATTGCTCATTTTAAATATTTTTCATAAATGCCTTTGTTTGATTTGGTATGCTAGCATTAGGCCAGTTACTTAATCAACACACACAATTAAACATTGCGCAATTAAATGCTGAGATGCACCCAGTTGGAAGTGAAGAAATAAACTGGCAAAAGTACAACGATTTATGAAATTTTACTGTTTATTGATCGTTTTTTTATTGATCATCAATTCATTTGTGAGTGTTGGAATGCGTACAAAGCAGTCATGGCATCAGCGTATTTGACCACAAAAGGATCAGCATTTTCTTGGATCACCTTAGCACAGTTGTCCATGATGGGTTTCATCTGGGAAGAATCGACTTTCAATGTTTTGATGGCTTTGACAAATACATCAGCCATGGTCTGTAAGTGGTCTTGTGAAGATTTGGCTGCTTCCAATGCAGCTGACAGATTTGCGTCTTGGACACCTTTGGCCTGACGTTTTTCGATCCACTGGATTACAGTTTCCAAGTCGTAGTAGGATTCATTGTCACGATTTCCATCAACCAAGAAGGCCAAAACCTTCATGGCCATGTGAAATGGACTATGGGCCAGTTTGACAATGACAGGGTACATTTTTTTGAATCCCTGGGTCAGCAATTTTGAATGATTTTCACCTTCTTTGGCAATTTTGATGATGAAATTGGTCATCTCCAGGACACTTTCTTTGTCATTGGCATTCCAGGCGGCGACGAATCGATCTAAATTCAAGTTTGAGTTTTCCTCTGCCTTCTTGATACGTGCAGGCATATCATTGGGTTTAAAGGGAATTGCTCCAACGGCCAAAACAAAGGCAGCCAACAAGATGACAAACTTCATGTTGTTTATCGAATTCTCAACGAGTCTGTGAATAAGTGAAGAATGAATTAATACAAAATAAAATGATGAAGGCCGTGAGACCTTTTATACCCACCGACCAGATAGTCGACTGAGTGACTGATCATGTCAATTATTTTTTATCAAGTGGGTGGCTGCATCATCAAATGAACTGCCAAGGTCGACTAGGACTCATTTTGATGACAAGATTTTCATTTTTCATCTCAAGTTATCACTCTTCAAGTCCGGCTGGCATTTATAAGAGCAAAGATCACCTTTGCAACCTCACATCCTGATCGAAGTCGAATGATATTGCAAATTATGCTCTATTCTGATAAGCTTCGATAATTCTGTCGATAAATTCTATTGTTTGTAATCCAATTTTCGAAATATGGGTAAACTTTACCCAATGCAAAGTCGGAAGATTTTCTCTTCACTAGTCTGGTCCAATGTGAGACTGGCACGTGGAGTTGACACTTGTTGCTATGCATAAGTTCTAGGAGAAAAACACAGAAGACTGAACTGAAGTGTGTTCTAACAAACTCGAATCTTCTCATCAGAATAGATCATAATTTCTGTCAATATAATTAGAAAAAGTTTATTGAAACAACATATAACGTTTCTATTGCTTTCAAATGGAGACAAAAGTAGTCGTCGAGAGTTCTCCTTACTTTTCTTTCTGTCAAGTAATTCACAGCAAGATGAAGGTCATACCGACCATGCTAACCATGCACAAGGCAGATGTCTAGTCTTATTTAAGATAAATTAAAACTGATAGAGTAGAAACAAAATAACTCTCGGTTTTTTTCATCCAATCTGATGATCATACAGGAAGAATAACCTTTCGAATGTTTTCCTTATTCTGCAAATTTCAGTAAGACTCGAATTGATGATTCAGAACAGATACAGCCAGAAGGTATTCATTATTGTGAAGGGCTGTGTACTGAGAGGTCAATATATGGTTCAAATGATAGAACGAATAGTACAAATAAAATTGATAATTTTCCCTCAAAAGTCAACCTTCTTCATCGACGCAAGATGTCAGAGTGTTCGTCAGTTTTTCACAACTGCTTTTGCTTTCCACTTCAGATGGGACAAACATTTTCGACGTAAACAATTGCGTAATGAGCCAACTTTTATTGCAGTCAAATACAGTTATTGACAACAACAACAGCAAAACAAATGTGACTTTTTCTATTTCTTATGAAAGAAATGATGAATTTTTTTCGCCTGAAATTCTTCAAAACTATTAAACTAATCGAAGTCATGCGCTTACTTCTACGTCTACGTGAGTCGTGTGACTATATTTCGAAAGAATAAGAAATAGAAAACTCTTGAACTATTCTAGATGGAGTGATTCGATCATGTGAATGTTAAAAAGGTCAAAGGAGAGGCCATAATCTCTTGATGAAATTCTTCAGTTACCTGCATGTGATACATTACGAGGACGAGCATTTGTTTTTGCAGTACTGATTGATCTGGTGTGAACATTACATCCGGGTTTGCCCACATTTGTCATCGCAACTCTTTCCTTCTTCTTTCTTTCATGCATCAACCTGGCAGTCGATGCAACATTTTTTCTCGATGGTTGAGGTTTTTTCTTTTGCTTGTACTTGCGGTCCAACCATTCAACCAACAAGATGAAGAAATGAGTTGCAAACAACATAGATGTATAGTATCTTAGACTAAGAAGGTTTTCGAAAGCCAACGCGTGAAATTCAACTTCTTTCTTGATAACATTTTCGCTGAGACATTCTTCAACTTCTTGACGACGTGTTTTATTCGGTTTACCAAGTAACATGGAAATTATGGAGTTTCCTTCGAACATATTGAACCGATTGAATTGGTCTGCAACCTTCAAGTCATAGCCACTTTCGAGCAATCTTCTCACCACTTGACAGATCGTAAGACTGACCATTGGGTTAGAGTGAGGACTCATGATTACGCCAATTTGAAAGGGTTTCTCTCTAGGATCTTGAGCTACATGCACGTTGAAGGAAGGAACCTCTTCAAATTGTAGAGGATTCTTCTTGACGAATTCGAGGACGAATTCTTTCTGTTTTGAATCTGTGTTGATGCTATCGAGCATAGGAGCCAGTTTTTCAGGGTCGCTGAGCATCGAACTCATGTCCTTGAGCTTTTCAGGGTTGAACGATGTAAATGGACATCCTGTACCAGCGACGACCGGAGTTAAGATGTCGTCCATGAGTACAAGTGCTTGATGCTTGAGCATTTTCATTGCACAAAGCATAAAGGCGATCAGATCAATCGACACGTACAGATCTTGGACGCCGAAGTTCTTCACAGCATACTTCCAAAGATCCTTTCTCACCGGTTCGGCGTCATCTGCACTGTAGAACTGATCATAAACCATACCCTTGATGAAAATAGGAGTCGCGTTGCGGCGCTTGATATCCTCGTACGTGTAGAATACTTCGGGATCTGGAATGACTACCAATTGAGTCTTGATGAAAGAACTGAAATAGTGCACAACTAAAAGCGAGTAAATAGACGCAACGATGTAGAGTACCTTTTGAGCCACACTACTATGTGGTAATTCTCCATATCTGGTGCAGTGGGCAAAAGTTCTAAACAGCAGATAATCATTCTTTTTCGACAAAGAAGGTCCGATGAAACTTGTATCCATTTTTTGTTTGACCAGGTAGAGCAAATAAATTGCTATGCAAGTCATCAGAGAGGACATCCACACACCGACTGAGAAAGAATGAAAAGAGTCCATGACTTGAGCTGAATGTCCAGTCTTAACTGGTTGATACATTCCACTCATACTCATGATCAACTCTCTTACAATGTAACCTTGTTTGATTTCATCTGCAGCCAAAGGGTAAGGAGCAAACACCATTACGGTGTCTGATTCGTTAGATTGAAGTCGACCAATGCATCCGTCGAATCGTCCGGTCTCGGGTTGGAAAGTGCCAATTCCATAGTTGGGATGCATAACCGATGTACCATTGAGTCCATTGTTTATCAATTGACGCTCAAGAAATAGAATCAATTCATTAGGTACGAAACCAGCAGCACCTCTAAACTTGTTATTCTCGATGTCATACTCGTAAATTTCTTTGTAGTCACTCGGATGACAAATTCGAAGCATGTCACACTTTCAATCTTCAAATGCAACTGAGGAAGGAAAGACATGAAGTGAAAGCATTATGAATAGCTGTTTGAGTGAATTTCGCTGAGAGCGCAACGGTTGCTTGTAACCGTGGTACCGGCAAAATTACCAGAACCCGGCTGTTGTTGGTTCACTTGCCAACTTTGGTTATCATGTTGTTTTCTCATCTCGGCTACCCCCTGACTACCAAATGAGTCCTGAGTGATCGGCGCTCAACCGACACAATTTGAAGATTCAACTGCAATGTTGAGAAAAAACAAATTTCCCTCCTTCAAGAGTTTCTCAAAAACCATTACAGAACCAAAGGTGAACATTTTTCTGTTGAGTGAAAAAAAATTCAAGGTGCTTTCAAGTCTGAAAATTATCACGAGACATTCCACACTTGACAAAAATTATGAATGGAATATTGAAAAACTAATTTAAACTCAAGTTAATGGTTTCTCAACATTTTTATAAGTTTGCGTGGGTAGTTTCAAATTGATCGGATGCAGTTATTATGTCCTTTCCATCATCATCGACTGTTGTTACAATGTGCGCACAAGAACAAGTCCAATCGAGTTCTCAATTTAAATGTCAAATTGATGTTTGTTGTTGTACCTGAAGATGGCGTCTGCAACTCATAGTTTTACTGATTTCTAGAACAATTTGACAAAGTTGTTGGCAGAATAAACTTTTTCATCGAGTGATTATTGGTGAAAAGCGAATAAATGTAACTGACAAAGTCCAATTGGTTGTCGTCGGTGTCAGCATCAGAAGCAAATGGAGAACAACTTGGTATTCTGATTAAAAAATGGTTCCTGACAATTTTTCCATTGACCTTTACGGTGAAGGGTGAAAAAAAGCGCTCGCATCAGCACTAACTTTGTTCAATTTGTCTCTCGTCCATTTTCGATGGAGTGATATTTTATTCTTACTCAAAATAAGTTTGTGTATAGTTTATAAAATATAAAGATTTTCATTCTCTATTAATACATGATAAAAGACTTTTGTTTTGGGTCACTTGATTGATCCATTATTCTAACATCAACTTAATCGATTTGTCGATCCATACTTTTATGTTCAAAATTTTTCAAATGGATCTCACAGAATAATATTCTCTTGGTATTTTTGAAAGTTGAAAAGTTATAATGGGATAAAAGTCCATTAAAAATATGAGTAGAACATGAAACCAGTAGATCCGCACCCAAAAGTCGGTTGAATTTTTCGAATGAGAATTTCCAGTTGGACTCAATTGCATCATCGACTTTTTGATGGTAGAGAACATTTTGGTAGTATTTGTCCTCGACTAATATTTTAGTCGAATGGAAGAGACAACAGTGTTTCCACTCACTTGCCCACTGGCTAGTGATTCAAAGCACATCGCATTCTGGTTGCATTGGATAATTGACCATGTGTAGAGTAGATTAAATTGCAGCTCTAATTTAGATGCTTCGTTCTTCCGAGTGACAATTAACTTGTGCTTGACAAAGTGAAGACTTGAGATAATTTCATCTCTATTCTCAAGTAATACATAGTATACTTTGAAATGTTGCTTTGTTGATGACGAAACATTTAAGCAGGCAACAAACAAATAGAATCTTTCAGTTTCATCTACCACAGAATCAACATCATGTTCCTCAATAGTCAGTAGATTGAGATAATGAGCAATCGGAAGAGCCAGCCAATGAGCAGCTAGCAATTTAGAGCAGACCCTGTTCAACCATATTCTTTGTACTCTCAAGCCCAAAGTCTGGTTAACCTGGTGAACAAGGACAAGAAGAGAAACCTCGAAAAGACTTTTCTGCCTGAAATCTCTTGCTCGCAGTTGCAAGAATGATGGCGGTTCGATTTATTGAAAACATGGAAACGGAAATTGGCCCTCATTTAATGGAAAAGTTGGAGGTACCAAAAACGAATTACCAACAAAATTTCACTGCAGTCAACTAAATTGATGACATCAACTCTCAGTCATTTAAGGTGATAAAATGTAATCTGAAGCTGCATCATCCAAATTTAATGTGCTTTCTCTCATATCGATTCAATTGATTGTCGTTGCATATAAATTATCCTGCTGATAGAAACTTATGAGTTCATTACAATTACTATTATGGTTATTATTTCTGTGGAAAAGGATATTATTTTTTGTCACTTGGTTGTTTTTCCAGTTACCGGAAGAATAATTGGCATTCATCTTAAGGTCGATCGATGAAGTGCTTGTTTTATTATTGTAACTGACAAATTCGCTCAACACAACTTATTATGAATTCTCTGGGTCATATAGATAGAACCAATGACATCAATTCAATGAATGTCACCAGAGACAAAAAGGCATCGTGATTGTCCTGTTAGTTGGACAGGAAAATGGTACACTGACAGCAAAGTCAGGTCCAATCAATATGCTTGCAAAAGTGTTTGGGTCTCTCGTGTTGAATCAATGTTGACGACAAAATGTCATGAATAGTAAACGACAGGCACGACTTGGCAACTAAATTGAAGCAAATGATTGTTAATGAGATTTTTGAACTCAACTTTGACTTGAACTTTGACTCACCAGGTATATTGCTGTTTCCTCATCGATGGCATCATCGGCATCATCAACATCACCAGTATCTTTTCAATCTCAGGCGCACGTTTGTTTGGTACTCTTGAACATACCTAGTTGTTTATCCCACCCACTCGAGGACTGGGTGCGATGAAAACCGTTCGATCAGTGTAAAAAATCAGCCATTCATTAAAAAACAATGAGATTGGGCTATTAAGAGGTCCTGTTCCCTTTTACCCCAAAATGGTGCTTTTACACCAGGTGAAATGGACTTTTTGCTTGTTTGGTTATATTCTTAATTTAGTTGGTTGCTGGTTGTTGGTAGATTGGCTGTTGGTTGTTGGCCAAGTTTAAAGTCAAGAGTAGAGGCGTTTGACCTCTTATTCTCCACATGACTTACCTTCCGTTTCATTCATGCTAAGTTACCTCGCAAACCAGTGGGGAAGTGGGGGAGAGGGGAGTGAAAATTCAAGTTTATTCTCTCTCTCACACGAAGTAATTTCAAGCAACAAGATAAAAGTGCCAGAGAAAGAGATGGAAAGAACAGATGACGCTATAGAGTAAATCAGGGTAATTGTCTTTAATTAAGCTCATCTTTGTCCTTGTGATAGTTGAGTGAGTTGGACGGCCAACTCAAAATTACCTGCATCACCATCGAGTTTGGTAACAACTGACAAAATCTACTTAGTCAGATAGACAAATAGTGTCACAGGAAAATTCAAGCATCACTCCAACTTACAGTCAATCGGTACAATTGTTAGTCCTTTCATTGGCCAGGAAGACCAGAGGTGAAACATCTGTCTCACTGAATGGCCTGACAAGATGGCTTCTGCTTCTCCCATTCGGCCACCTGCGTTGCATCAATTTGACAAAACGGAAATACTTAGATAGACAAAGGAAGAACAGGCGAGACAATTACCTGTGTACTCATTACCCCTCAGGACATACAAATTATCATGAGGAACCTGTCTTTGGAACAGTGTGAGACAGGGACAGGCGAGGAGTGCAATTGAAAAAGATACATGTATATATATATACAAGTAACATGTACACATACAAGTTTGTACTTCGCTACCAAAGAAGCAAAAAAGGAAAAGAAAAAAGAAAAAAAAGAAAAATTACTCAGTACAGTGTCCATTAGGTAACGTTATAATGGCAAATGTTCTTTATAATTCGATGTCATTTGAATTGTTGGCTATTGATGCAGCACAAAATGAGAAACATAACAACAATAACAAGCGAAAAAAGAGGAAAAAGTAAGTCATTTGTCGATGAATGGTGCACAGATTGCTATTTCTTTTTGTCAGTCTTTGGATTCGCTTTTGTTGCAAAATTGCCTCATTGAATTCCAATCGGACAGTGTAATGTGCAATGTACAGTGTACAGTGTACAATGTGCAATGAATAGTGTACTGTGTCTTTGCTAGCAACCAGATTTGTTACCAGTGATACTTTTTTCCACCGAAAGATTGATTCAAATCGCTCACTTGCGAAGGAAACAAAAGCTCACTCTTGAGACATTCAAATGGCTTTGCTGTCTTGTGTAAGTCGGTTCTTTTCTCCATTTCACGAGAAAACGTTTTATTCTAACATGAAATATTTGTTGATGAAAATTTTCTTACTTTCTTTTTCATCCCTTTTTGGTCCATTGAATGTAACAATTTATTCCTCGACTCATTCACCATTTACCATTCTCCATGTTTCATCTCATTTGCATTGTATGCTTACAAATTGTAATGACGAAGAAAATTAATTGCCCGAGTGAAATGTTCACTTGTTTATTCAACGAACGAATAAAATTGTCATTACTCACTTAGCTTGACAGGAATGTATCGATGATCTGCGATCGCTGGCTGTTTCAATCGACCTTTTCACTTTTCCTTTGTAACTTTGTTGGTGTTGTTCAAGCAACCTGGTGAGGATGAAAGAAGAGTCTTCTTTTTTTGTTCTTTTTGTTCTTTTTTCTTTTTTCCTTTTTCTCCTTTCTTCTCTTTTCTATTTCCTGGTGTCCAGTGTCACCATTCCAGGTCAGCTGGTAGAAATTCATAACGATACTTTGAATGGACATAAACGATCATCGGTCAGTTGGTCAAGTTGATTGGACCATCGAGCGGTGTGAAAAGATAAACAGTACAGTACAGTAGAGAATGTGGACTTGATACACGTGCCGGTTAATCGATGGACAGATTCTTTTCATCAACTGGTCGGTAGAAATTACCACCAACACACTGCAAATCGTTGAGTGCACTTGGACATCCAATATTCTCCCTCCAATGCACAATGTTGCAGTATCATCAGTGAGGTAAAGGGGTAGACAATTTTAATGATCACCTAATGACTAGATTGTGTCCTGAATGTCCAAGTGTAATTTAGTCTTAATGATTGTCACAGTCGGAGACTCTACTTTCACATTTGCTTGATGGCGCTGAATTTAGCTCACTTTTCAAAGTCAAAAGCTGATGCAAAATTTGCATTACATACACCCAAGTCTTGACTTGAAAGTCGATAAATCATCTGTTCCAGGTTTCGCCCATTTCGATCCACCTCTTGTCGGCCGTCGACAGCTCACAATGTGCAATCTGTAGTCTGGTGATGAGCAATGTAACAAAGTGAGCAACCAAATGATATGAACATAACATACAATGATTCATAATTTATTCCATTTACAATTTTAATTGAAAAGCAATCTATCACATCATCATATCAATGAGGTGCAAATAAATTCTATTCACATCTTGGTAAACAAAACTGGTAAAAGACTTTTTGGTATATTTTTTTCTCTAGAAGATTGTATCGAGTCTTGACTTGACTTTACTTGATGAAAATGATCTCACTCACCAAGCAAGTGGACAAGAGTCAGCCCACCACTTGTACCAAATTGAGTTGTATTTATCAAGCCAACAGAATTGATATTTCAATGTCCAAGGCCACCAATTCACGTGGATCGCCAACATGTTTATATTTATTGTTGTAATGCTTGCCATGTGGACACTGGTGTAGATGGAGTGTCCACTTGATCATTTTCTGCCTGAGAGGACTTGTAGTGCACAAATGATGATGCAAATGATTTGATTGGCATTCGCTCAGTCACTTACACTGTTGTCACTGACTTGTTTTGCCCAGCTGAAGTTGTCTCATGTCATGAAAAATGGGTTAAAGTACAATTTGCTTTCTACCTAAGGTCACGCCAAGGACTTCCAGTTTATTTCGTGGGCAATAAATCAGCATTTGGTGGCTCAATCCAAACCAAAGTTTGACGTTGGCAGAATTTCTCGTAGGAAGTTTTCGCATTGCCAGTGAATCTGGTTTTTCTTTGTTCAGCACTTAATTAACATCCCTATAAGACAGGTGTTTTGATTTCTAGGCACATCATTTGGCTCATCGAATCCACCGAACAACAACAACAAACAACAACAACAACAATAACAACAGGCCGAATAAAAACATTACTTTTACTCTTGTAAGTGATAAAGTCACCGAAATTTCGCTCCAATGTCTCTCTCTCCTCGGTACAAAGATTCTCTTCGACCCAGTTCTAGGTCCAAGTATACTTTGAGTGACGTCGATCCTTGGGTCAAACATTCAACTTCGTACTTCGACGAATTCAAAACAATCGATCGTCAGTTCAACGAGCTCATTTCTAAATTCGATTCACAGATAAACGTCAATGAAGTTCAGTACAATCCAATCAGCGAGTCTTATGAATTAGAGATCGATGTAACCGGATTCAAACCTTATGAATTGACTGTATCGGTTGATCCTCTCGACAACAAATTAACTCTTCAAGGACAACATGAAGAAAAATCTTACGATGGCAGCAAGTATATTTCTCGACAATTTAAACAATCAGTCGCTTTGCCCAAAAGCATTGACGTCGATCGAATTGGATCAAGACTGACCTGGGATGGTAAAAGTCTTAAAGTTACAGCTCCGATGAAATCATACACTAGAAGATTCATCAGTCCAGGTGTTGTACGTGACATTCCAATCTCTCGTGCAATCGAGTACTGATCCAATACTGTAAGATTGGTCAACAGCATTTACTTGACTTTTCAGACACTTTTCAAATACTTTTCAGGCTAACAAAACATTTATTCCGATGTACTGATGTTGATTCACCGACTTTTCATCTCTCATCCAACTTGAGACCGAATTTTCGATAACTCACTCACTGACCAAATGTCAACGCCGATGACATCAGATTTGAATTTCAAATTCAATGTCGTAAATTTTGTCACCATGTTCGACTGATAAAAATAAAATAAATAACCCTTTGACTATTTAAAGCTTAGATGATACCTTTCAGTTGACGGTCGGATTGGTCAGAATGTGAATTGCGCTTGTGACATCAGTGACATCAGGCTCAAGTAAGAATAACTTGCAAGTGAAATAGTATAAAAAAAGTCCCATTAATGACCAATTAATGCTCATGCTCAACGAATGGTTTTGTCTCTGAAATATTTTCAATCTGTCAAATCAAATGAGCAAAAAATTCAACACGCAACGAAGACAGTATTTTTCAAGTCAAGTATTTTTCACGATTGATCACTGTGTTGATCATTGGTGCATCTGTCAGTCAGAAAGAAAAATGAATCGCCACTAGATTAAAGTTAGGTTCGTGATCAGGTAATTTAACTTTGGAAAGAGTAGAAACAAGTGAGAGGTGGATGAGAGAATTACAAGTCGACCTTGAATCCTTTGACGAGGACCTCATAGTGGGTGGAACCTTGAAGATGCTTCAAGGATCAAATCAAGATGCGCCTGGTCCACTGTTGCCCCTTTATCTCTGAATTTAATTAGACTCCTCGCCTGGACCTGCTTTATCTTCATGGCAACTGATCACTCTGTTGTCAGTGAATAATTAAAACTAGTCTTTGGCATCTTTTGACCAATTGAGGTGACCAAAGTCCTTTCAAATTCCATTCTATCTCTAGAAAGAGTCATCACTGTGTCTTGTGTACTGTCTGTCTGTCTCACGGTCTGTTCTTTACTGTCCGATGGATCAAGGAGAGGTCGACGTGACTGAAATACCAGCTCGACTCAATTATTGATCAAGTGAACTATTAACATCAGACTTGAAAGACTTCACCGTGTGATGAGATCAGCTGAATGGCAAGTTCATCCTGACTGCAAAGTACTAATGATGAATATTAATTTGAGACAATTTTGATGACTCGCAGTCACCAGAATAGACAAAAATATCAAGAAATCTGTCAAGGTCCAATGTTCAAAGGTTAATAAGATTCATTGCAAAAAGAGTTACTGTCGTAAGCGTCAAGCAGGTTGGGAGGGAGAGAAGGAGAAGAAGAGAAAGAAGAAGAAGAAGAAGAAGAAGAAGAAGAAGAAGAAGAAGAAGAAGAAGAAGGAGGAGGAGGAGGATGTGTCTATTTTTCCCAGCTGTATCAGGGGGAAGGAGAAGTTAATGTCAGGCCAAAGAGAAAGGAAAAGAGAGTTGAGGCAATAATCGTTTAGCCAGAATGAAAGCTCACTAATAGCTCATAGTGAGTCTCTTCCCTCCAAATTTCGGGTTCCTTCCTCGCTTCCTCGCGCCATTTGAAGGGTCCATCAGCTGAAATCATACACATTTTCAACATTAAATGTCTTTTGTTCTTCAAATCACGCTGCTGAAAAATCTTCGTGCTACCTCTCACTTGTATTTATCAAAAGTAATTTCATCTGAAGACCTAAAGATGACTTCTTGAGGCCATGACAGGTCAACTCTTTTTTTTTAAAAAAAAAGAAAAGATGTTTGCAAAGATTCTCCTTGACACTTGAGAAGGTAAAGACCGACAAGTCAAGATACAAGTGACCAATAAAAAGAAACTTGACTTAATGACATAAATATAATTTGTTCATTCTCATCATTTTAAATGTATAAATAATGACGATTGACCTTCAAACTGTCGTCAATTGCTCATAATTTGATGTTCCACGGTACAAATATGCATCTAGTTTTCTCTGGACCATGTGAAAGGAAAACAGAAAAGACAAAATACAAAATACAAAATACAAAACACACTGACAGGAAACGGAAAGTGAGAATAGACAAACGAGGAGGAAGAAAAGAGTCGATTGAATTGCAAATGTAACATCATCGAGTGTAATTTGTTCATCAACGATGTCTACTGTACTTCTTTTCTTCTCCTCCACCATTTGGCCATTTGGAGGACAAAGAGCAAGTGATTTTGATTTTTTCCCCGCACAAGTTGTCTGTACATCAACGATGTGCATTTGCATTTACCAGCAATTCAATTGAATGGCAAAGCAAGACAACACTTTATTTCTCAACTTGCATGAGCAATCGCATTTTGTACCAATTTCCTCGGTATTCAGTCTTCAGCCTTCACTCTCTGTACTTTGTGTAGTCTTGTGTCGAGTGACATTCTACTTTGACTTTGAAATTGTGAGTTGACTGGTGAATGGTCAATCGACCTTGAATTGGTAATTATAAAACATCGGACTGGGATGAAGAGCGAGTGCAAGTAAGTCGTTCAAGTGAACATTCAAGTGAACATTCAAATGTAAGGTAAGTACAGGTGATAACTGCCATGCGAATAATTCTAATGACTGATGCAATTTAATTGTTCAATCGACTTGGAGGTCAATTCAACCAAACATACCTGACATAATCGTAGTGCCGATGATATAATTAATACTTTCACCGGTAAAATGACGTCACTTGGGGACACGATTTGTGCAATGAGTCGTAGCAAATTGATCGAACAGATCCAAGTGAATGATTAATTCATTGCATGGAAAGGTTACACATTCCCATGGAAAGTTTGGAAATGGCATTTTTATCATTAAACTCATGGACATAGACATGAACATGGACATGGATATGGACAGTGGAATCTCATTGGTTGCAAGATCAATTGTCGTGCCCCTGTGATGCATTAAACTCGGTCCGAAATGTAGATGGTCAATTGATTGCACTCGGGATAGATGACGCATCACTTGGATCATTTATCCATCTTCAAGACGATATGAGTGACCATGTACTTTGTCATTGACTGGTTGGTTGTACCAATGGTTAGGAGTGAAGGCGACTAGTTACTAGTTACCAGTTGGGCCATGTTGATTGGGTAGTCGATTTCATGCAATTGTCACCCGAGTGGACAAAGGCGAGTTCTGTGGATTCGGCGAGTCGGGCAATTGCATGTTTGCCTGGTCATGATAATGAGGACAAGAGATTGCATCGAAAGGGGAAAATGGTACAACCAGGCAAGGATAGAAGAGTAGACAAGTAGAAAAGTAGAGTAAAGTACAAAAGTAAAAATGAGTTGCAGCAACACACGTTCAAAATAACCTTACAAGCAAGTCCATTAATTCGTGTAAAAATGTGATGCAAAGGCGAGTGACACATCATCAAAAATGAGTTTTTTTTCTCCAATGCATTTGCCTTATAATGCTCTTTCACTTTGATAGTTCTTTTTTTTACTTTGCAAAATTTGATTGAAGAATAATAAATTTTCAGTCAAAAATGCATTCCACCGACTGAGACTCATTTAACAATGTCGTTGTTGCTGTTGCTCTGGCGAGTCTCTGATGGATCAAGAAATAAATGAATCAAAGGCACTCGCCCCATCCAACCATCCAACCATCCAACCAACTGGCAAAGTCGTCCTTGCAAAAGACCCACAGAGAAGGAAAAGAACGAAAAGAACGAAAAGAACGAAAAGAACAAAAAGGAGAATAATTTTCATCAATAAGGCTAACTACTTTCTATCTATGACTTTTAATCTTGGTAAATTGCTTCATTCAAAAATAACCATTAGAACAGTTTTAATGTTGTTGTAACCTTCAAACGAGTAAAAGTTCGACGTCCTTGCTGTCCACACGAGCGATTTTGATCGATCAATAATTCAAATTGTCCTTTTTACCTCGTACCTGGTCATAACTGTCGGATATTGATGGTCATTAGGTTGAATTAAACTCTTACTTTTGCTTTTGCTTTTACTTCTATTTTCATCTTCACTGATTGTTCTTTTGAAGAATGTGCATTGTTTCATCGACAATATCGCTCAGTCGATCTGTGAGTTATTTGTCTGCGTGTTATTCAAACAATGTAAGAAAGATTTTGCTAGGTCATTATTTCATTGTCAGCTGATGGGCAATGAAATGAAATGAAATGAAAAATTCCGATGCAACAATAATGACTCGAGTTAAGTAAAGTGAAGGTGAAAAATTCAAAAATCAATGACCAAAAGTAATTTTAAACTTTTGAGTGGTCAAAGTTACAGTGATTGCTCACAGACCGGTTTGCAGTTTGAACGGGAGTACTCAAGTCACTATTCTCACACATACACAGACACATACACACATATACACACACACATACACACACTTGATCAATGAAAATCGACAAAAATGGGTCCAACCATAGTGCAAAGGCAAACTCCCCTTCTTTTTGCCTTTCCATTTCTCCTCGAACGCGCGTGTTCTGAAATTCGCTGCGCTCGCTGGCGAATTCGATGGCTCGACAGCTCGATGGCTCGATGGCTCCTCTCCTCCCTTGTTACTCAAATGCGAATACTCACTTGAACTCGTCCAATGTACAGTGTGTCCTTCGATGCATCAACCATGGCAATAAATTATTTCCCAAATAGAGAGAGAGAAAGAGAGAGAAGAAAGAAAGAGAGAGAATAAGGGAAAGAAGGAGAGAGCGGGGATTTACTTGACTGCTTTCGAGGTCAATGAAACTTCTTTTCGTTATTTTTTGCCAAAGACAAATATTATTTGATGCAAGGATGCATTCGCTCATGATTTTTGATCAGGTGTCCGAAATTTCGAACATCCCGGGTCGGGAAAAAGATTCATCCACCTCTCAACCCTCTGGCTGTGGTTGACTTGCACATCTTACACTGGCTTTACACTTTGTAAAATATTCATGGGTTCACTTTGCTCATCTCACATTTTCCTGGTAAATTCAACTCACAAGACCCTTTGTAATGTTCTTTGGACCATTTGTCATTTTGTTCATTTTTGAACTCAGATTCAATTTTTCGAATGTACTTTCAACTTGAGCATCATGCCAACTGCACTTGAATTGTATCAAATTAGAATGAAAGGGTAACTTTTTGTCTGCCTGTATGAATGTCCACCATGGTCAGAGATGGTATTTAAAATGTAAATTGACCAGCAATGTAATTTGTTATCTTCTTCCTTTTGATGTTTTGTACTTTTTTCCACTTGGATAATTAGTTAAGCTGTTCATTTGACTTGACAAAGGCGAGCAATTCGATACGAGTTGGAGAAACATTTTTACTCGCCAGTCAACATGAATGATGTTCAAGAGCCATTTCTGTGAGGGTAACATGCACAGTGAAAGGACAAATCAACAATCGATTCATTCATATCGTGTATATTTGTATACTTGTGTACTTGTGTACTTGTATACTTGTATATTTGTGCGTTTGGATCTTAGTATCCGAGTGACCACTTGTGTGCCATATGAAATGAAGCATGTCATATTCAGCGAATGATCGATATACTTTTATCTACAAGTAGGTCAAGGGTAAGCGGATGAACGGCAAACAAGAACAAGACAAGAAATGAACATTTCTCGCTTTAACCCGAAAACGCCCAATTTTCGTCCCATCAACCGACAGAGAAGCGCATCCAATGGCACTAATTTACCGGTTGTCTGCTTCTTCATTTTTTTCACACTAGTATCAGGTGTCCTTGTTACCGATTAAGAGCACAAAATATTGTGCAAATTCAACACTACCGGTTTACCTATTTCTTTTACTGATGAAATTTCGATCGGAATGTCAAGTGACCGGTATCATGAAAATTGGGACACTTTCTCATCTGTTTCTCTTTTTCTCTTTTTCTCTTTTCCTCTTTTCCGCTTTTTATCTCTTCCTTCTTCGCCTTGTCATCTCTCCTTCCCTGACTGCAGATACGATTGACATTTCAGCTAATTCTTATTGACGATTGTGAGAATGTGAAGGACACACTTCATTTAATCTATCGAATGTCAAGAAAACTAAAAATACTCGGCAGCCTCAAGGCAAGATTCAAGACAAAATAAACCTCAAAACGTTATATATGGTTTTCATGAACACTAAGATAAAATCGATACTTACTCGCTCACTGTCTCACCATTTATTAGATGATGAATACTGTTTACATTCAAATGACAATGTTCCTTACTCAATCACAGTTTAAATTGCAATAAGAAGAAAAGAAGAATTATCATGTCATCATGTCATGATTCTTTTTTCTTTTTTTTCTTTTTTCTCTTTTTTTCTTTTCTTTCCATTGCTGTCCATTTGATTGCACGTTCGTTCGGATGATCAAAAATAAAAAAGGCAACTTTTTTAACTTGACGAGTTGAAACTTGCAGGGAGAGAATTAATCGAATTCATACATGTCAATTGGCACGATGGAAGAGAATTAGTCTTCGATAAGGGAACACGATGAAAAGTCAATTTGCCGAGTGTAAAGTAAACAAGAAAAAAACAAAAATAATATGCTGACTGTTGCCTGTTGGCTGTTGACTGCTGACTGTGACAGCGTTTTCAACTCGAATTTACTAATTCCAAAAATAGACTTCACGCGATCTAGATTCACCATTCGAAAGATTTTTCTCAACGTCACAAACTTTTTCGATGCACTGGACTCACTCGATGTCCGACAATCTGGAGAGTAATTCACTAACCGAAATATGTTATATCTACTCAAGATGAGATGTTGTTTTAGCATGTCTCGTTCACAAATGAGAAAAACAAGTGTATGAACAAACAGAAACAATAAGGTGAGGGAAAGAAGAAAACTCAAAGAAAGTACAAACAGCCTTACAATGAGGGAGACAAAGGCATTGAGTCATCGAATCATTCAGTCATTCAGTCATTCAGTCATTCAGTCAGCTATTTAAGCAGAAAGTAAGATCGTGTCACGAAGGTACAAAACAAAAATCAGCACTTATCGCAGCCGTGGAAATCATGACAAAAGGTAATTTTTTTTCGTACTGGTTTTAATTATGCTTGCTTATGTTCAGTCTTAATGGAAATGGGTATGAATTTACTTCCAATGACATAATAAAAATGGCGGATGGATGTTGTGTAACAGAATTGTATACTTATTTTTGCATTTGGTGATATAACTTGCCTCAGTCAGTCGCAGGTAAGTCGACTCGATGTATCAGGTTCTGCTTTAGTCTCTTCAAATATGAGTAAGTTGGGACTTTGTGTTTGTGTTTGTGTTTTCATTTGTGTGTATTTAAACATAATTTTAAGTGGATTTCCAATTCGATTGATGAATAAAACAAAAAAATCAAAGATGATTGAAGAGAAGATCGAGAGAGAGAGAGAGAGAGATAAAGTGAGAGTATAGCAAATAAGGTATTTATTACAGAGGTGTTTGGTGTTGTGTCAAGTAAGTAATCTAAACTCAATATGTCACACTTTTTGCTTATAAGAAAAATCAATTCTGATCATTGTATTTGATATTACTGATAAAGATGGCCAAAATTCAATTAACAATTTGCTCATGTCATTCATTACGATGTCACAAGCAAACACATTCAAGGCTCTTATTTGGTTGTGTAATCACTCAGAAACTGTGTGATACATTATCATGCGCTGACTTACAATCTAGTCATGACCTTTTTAACCAATGTCCACGTTTGACTTGTCATGACCAAATTATAATTCATTTATAAGTCTAATCAGGTGGTATAATTGGCGACGGAAGTGAATTTATGTGAAGAAAATGAAGATGAGCGATGTTTTCATGTTTGTGATAGGTGGTTGTTGGTTGTTGGTTGTTGGTGATGATGAAAGGAAAGAAGAAACAAAGAGATTGATCGAAGACGAGAATTGAGAAGTTTAAGTTGGAAATAAAGATTGAAAGAGATGATCTTTTTCACACCTTGACGAGGATAGTAGATTGAGTGTACGGTGAAGATTTTCTCATAAAAAAACAAAGGACAGGTTACAATTGATTCGATATTTTGTGTGATAGTTGGTTCCAAGCTTGAGATAGATAACAACATTGGTTAAAATTAATGCAGCATCAAAAGACAGAACAAATTTGTTCAAATCTTTAAATGTATCCATTGTAAGGCTTGTGTTCAACATGCGTTCCAAGTTTTGGAAAATATAGAAATAAGTAAAGAGCAACGATGATGATGGAAAGTGTGTAATGTCCAATATTATATGCCTCGAATTTTACTTGGCAAATATTATTATATTGCCTCATTAAATTGATTGGTACAAAATTTGCATCCGCTGATTGCCAATCCTAGTATCATCATTGATGCACTTTTTCAACGTCATTGTACAGTATGAAAGTACACAAATGGAAGTAACGGTAACTTGAGTCAATCATGTAGTAATGGTAAGGAAAAGGTCATTTTACTCAAGAACTAGCGGTATCTTTGAGGCCATCAGATGCAAATAATGATGCAATTTATCAATATGAGACGACAGATCAAATGAATTCTGGCACTGGTCTTGGTGGCCAGTGGGACATTCAATGACATTGGTTACTTTTGATAGTTTCATTGCCATTGGTAACCACCGTAACTGGCACCAGTATTAGAATTAGCACTAGAATACTGATTTTGTGCTGACTGTTGAGCTGGCGAACTGGCCGAATTGGTGTCAACTGGACTGGTTGAAATCTGCTGCTGTTGACCAGCAGAATTGGGTGATTGTTCACCTGTACCAGAAGCAGTCGGTGTATTTGACTGACCACCAGTTGAATTGTCTCCACCACTCGTGGTATAACTGGCAACACTATTAACATTGAATGTACCACTTGACGATGTGAATATGTTATTGGATGGTGGATACATACTAAGAGGTATTGAAGTGTTAACACTAGTACTTTCACTTGACTGTTGCCCCGAAACGTGTACACTTGCCGCTGCTGAACTAGTCTGCACATTAAGGATGTTCGATGGTTCGGTAGATCCTGAAGCAGAACCATCCACGTTGGCGAGTGCTTTCGACATGATAATATCACCAGGTTTTCCACCTGATGTGACGGATGCTTGACCAGCTGAATTAGAATGATCATCTGGAGAACCTACTTCAGATGAACCTTCAGTCGACAGACGTATTTTAGGAAGGGCACTCTCAACACTGCCTAAAGGGTCAATTAAACCACCACCAGCACTCTACATGTGTCACATGGAATAGTCATACGGTCATCCGGTTATTGAACAGCCGTTTCAAAGTGTGTCAAAGTGTTCAGGTAAGAAGAGAGGTTCGACAGAGGCATTAACGTATTCCATGATAAGATGCCGCATCATAAGATGGCGATTCAAGGATAGCATGTCCATCAGTCGAAAGAATCATGAGGTAAGAAGAAGAAGAAGAAACAAGAAAACAAATCAAAGTCAAATTAACAACAAGTTTCTTGGTTGGACAGTTACACTTGTTCGCAAAGAAGACAAAAATAAAAGCATCGGATAACAGGAGATGGTGGAAGGATAAATGAATGAATGAATGTGATTCGATCTAAGGAAATGTTAATGACGAATAAATACAGTCATAACAACAATGAGTTACACTTTTTTTCTTCTTTTCATTCCTCCCACAAACACTTTCACTTTAACTTTTTCTCTTTCGGCGTACTAAGAAACACTGTTCACTTCTTACTCTGTCACTATTAAAGTGAAGAATCTTCAAGTGCTTCTAACTAATTCTTTCTCTTTCCTCTCAGCCTCGGCTTTGCAGTCTTTTACTGCTTTCTCTTTCCTTTTCTCCTTCCTTTTCTCTTTCCTTTTCTCTTTCCTCCTCTTTTCATCTCTTTTCCTCTCCTTCTCTCTCTCTCTTTCTCTTTTTCTCTGTGTCTCTTTCCTTCCTTCATCTAAGCATCTAACCTAGCTACTAAGCTGAGCTTGAGGAAGAAGGAAGAAGAGAAAGCACAAGAGGAAGAGAAGGATGAAGAAAAGAAGGAAGAAAAGAAAGAAAAGAAACCGCAAGACAACCTAGACTTGCTCAAGTGAATCAACTGCTGAGTGACACACACAAAGGCTAACTGTGAGAGCGGTTAAGGTTGAATTGTGTAAAGAAAATACCAGACACAATTGACTCGGGCGTCTTTTCAAGTAGAAGAATGAAAAAGAATAAGAGAAAGTGACTCAGTGATACATACATACCGACTCATTCACTTATCAAGAGACCTTAAACTACACTCGAAAAAATGTAAACCTGTCTACGAATTCAAGTGATTTGAAGAGCAAAGCCGAGAGACAAGTGAGAAGTGATTGGTGAGGGCAAATTCTTCATGAATTTGAATGGTGAGTTAGAAAAAAAGAAGAAAAGAAAAGAAAAAAAGACGATCGAATGGAAAAAAAAGGAAGAAAAAAAAATGGAAAGAATTTAGGACAGTAGGAATGTAGGATAGTAGTACCAAGTGGAAAGGCGAAACAAGTGTCAAGAGCAACAGAGAGGGAAGAAAAAGAAGAAAAAAAAGACACACAAATAAAATGACAAGGACAGTGTAAGACAGACAGAGGCCATACCATAGACACTTAAGTAGAGTAGCAGAGTAGTGGTTACTTGCATCTTTGTTTGTTTTTTGCTTGTGCACAAGTGTATGATTTGTGTATGAGGTGACAGCAGGAAGCAGCGGTTTTGCCGTCAGTACTTGGGATTACGCAATGAAAGTATGGAAAAGATCAAAGTGATGGAAAAAGTGGGAAACGAGGGATCGAAAAAGCAAGCAATGAGCGACAGGGAAAGAGAAAGAAAATAAAGATAAGATGATTAAGGGTGACAAATAAAATAAGATGACAGAAATGAAGTAGACAGCGGCAGCGGCATGTTCGAACTTGCAAGTGGTTCTAGAATAAATCTTGGTCATTTGAATTGGGCGCTGGGAACTGTGGACTCTAAATAAGGGAAGGGTAAAAAAGTAACGAAAAAAGCATGTGAAAAAAAGAAAAAAGAAACATAAGTGAAACTGAACTAATCAATCGATTGAAAAGAAAAGGATGGAAAAAAAAATAAAGTGTTGGGGACTTTCCAGGGACACGGGAAATTGGTAAGGAAATAAAGGGTTAAATATAAGTAGGTCAGGTAGAATTAAAATAGAAAAAATACAAAAGTTGGAAGAAGATGAATAAGAGGGAGAGGAAGACAAAGAAAGAAAAGGAAAGAAAGGAAAGAAGGAATAGGAAGCATAGGAATGAGCCAACAGAAGGAAACAAAACAACAACACAAAACAAAGGGGATCAAAGATAAGCCTCACGGTGAGAGAAAAAAAACGGAATCAATCTTCAAAATACAGTTTTAAGCGTGTTTTTACTGTACAGCAAATAAGAATGAGAGAATAGAAGATAAGAGATAATGGAGTAATGGAGAAAATGGAGAAATAGAGGGAAAAAGATGGACAAATGAATAGGCATAGTATTCGGCATGTAACCAATGGATTATCCAATTGAGAGAAACAGTGATAAAAGAATCGAATGGTTTACGTGACAGTTTATGGGGAAGCGTGAGAGCATCATAACGTGATAAAAGGGAAAATTGACAGAAGACATCTCAACTCAGTAAGACTTGTACTCGACATTAACACATGTGAGAAGTGAACAGAGTATCAAGCGCTTCAAATGTTTTTCTTTTTTCATTTTTTTGTAAAAATCAACTTTTCTCTATGAGACAAGATGCTCTCAAAAAAATGAAGTTTTGTAGCTGAGTAAAAAATTTGGAAAATCGGTCGATCTGTGTTGGTATTGATTTTTGTACTAATTTGTAAAAAATTATTATTAAGAGATAATATTTGACGAAGGTTGTGACATGGGTGTATGGCTACGAGAAAAGAAATTTGGTCGAAACAAAGGGGACAAATATATAAAGAGATAAAGAGATAGAGGGAGAGAGATAAAGATAAAGAATCGACAGAACGAACCAGGTTCTAGGCATGAGGTTGTGAGAGATGTAATGGTTCATCGAGCATTAGAAGACTTTTTTCGATTGCGTATTGTGCTGGCTTTGATTTTGTAGCCAGGGATATTTTTCTTGTTGTTCATTGCTTTTGCTGTTATTTCAGAGTTCGAAGGCAAAAGTGAAAAGTGAAAAATAGACACAAAGTAATGGCAGAAGAAGAGAAGAGGGACAAAAAAACAGAGAGAGAGAGACGACCAAAGCAAGTGGAAGAGTGAATAATGAAGAATGAAGGAACAAGCAGAGTTTGTACACTTCGAGCGATTGTGGAAAAAGTCAATGATAGAGTAAAAAAGGGAGGTCGAATGAGGCTTTATGTACAGCTGAAGTTATTTTTTTTGCAAGCAAACAGCTGAAAAATCGATTGAAAGAGTAATGCTGCTTAGATGTATGTATGTATATGTATGTGTGTGAGTGTGAGTGTGTTGTATGTGATGTGTGTATGGGTGTATGTGTGTGTGTATGTATGTTGCATGTAGCATGTTGCATGTTGCATGTCGCCGAGTTTACAGGTTAGGTTAAAGTATTACACACAACAAGAGATCGAAAGTGAGGAAGAGACAGAGACAGAGAGTCAAAGACATAGAGAGCGACAGAGATTGAGAGATTGAGTGAGAGTGAGTGAGTGAGAGAAGATAGAGAGAGAAGAGAGACAGAGAGTGAGAGAAAGAGAGAGAGAGAGAGAGCATCGTAGAAGTAGAAATTTACAACGGGAAGGTATTAATTCGTTACCTTGCGTCTGTATTCTTCCATTGCTACTTCATATCGTTGCTTTTCTTTCATTTTGTCTCTCAACATATGGACGCTTTTCTTCTTCAGTCATATTTCGCCATCTTTCACCACCTAATTTGGCAAGTGCTGCGACTCCACCTTCGGGTTCTTTTCCGGCCATTTCTTTTCTAAAATCACCCATAAATAGCATAAATGCAGTACCTGGTCGTTTAGGTTTGTTAGCATCACGAGCAGGCTTGTATACGGCCATTTCACGCTTGTACCGATCACGATCTTTAGCTGCAACGTCTAAAAATGGTTTCTTTTCTTCTTCTTGCATCTGATTCCATTTCGCTGCACATCTTTTCCAAATTCACCAATCTTCAGGTGTAAATTATCAACACAATCAAAATAGTTTGTGTGGACAGTTGAATGATAAATAATTACCGTTGATGATGTTAATGTTGATATTATTATTATCATGACAATTGACCATTGTTATAAACAAATTAAGATGAAAAACCAATTAACATAGGGATAATAATGATTGTTGACATTTAAAGAGAAGAGGATAAACATTGTTGAGAGGAAAAAAAACAAAATTTCACTGTTAGTACTCAATTGAGTCAACAAGAATGCGCTTCAAGGCAAAGTAATTGAGATTTGAGAGGGAGAAAGAGAAAGAGAAAAAGAGAAAAAAGAGAGAGAGAGAGAGAATGAAGAAAGAAGGAAGTAGTGACAAGGACAAGAGAAAGGAGAGAAGAATACAATTCTGTTGAAAGTAGTAAAAGTGGCTTTTAAGAGCCATCGGGTACTAAAATTGCGATACAAGTGTCTCTAAGGCGCGAGAGGGAGTAGAAAGTAGAGAGTAGAAGAATACTTGGAAAGGCCGAGGAAAATTAAGGAAGTGAATTATACGGCACGACATGCCAGTCCAACAGACAAAGGAAGACAAGAGAAAACATGGAAAAAGAGAAAGGAGAATAGAGCAAAGAAGAAGAAAAAAATACGATGAATGAAAGGCAATGTGACTGTTACAGGTGTCATTGTTACACACAATCTCATAAACACAATGAGGAGAAAAGTGAGAGCAGTGACAGTAGCAGTTACCAGGTAGTTGAATGACACAATTAACGTCAAACATTACAATGAGGGACAGAGAGAAAGAGAAATAAGAGAAGCAATAGAAAGACTAAAGAGATTTTTTTCTTTGGTATTATGCAAAGATCTGATTTGAAGATGAAGATGGAGACCAGTGTCAAGTGTCAAGTGTCAAGTGTCAAGGACAAGGACAAGGACAAGGATATCATCAAGTAATCATTGGCATGATCCCATCATAGTTTAGCCGATTGTGGTGACTGGGTTACTTGTTGACATGCTTACCTTAGGAATAGGACGACCTGATTTTTTCAATTCTTCTCTGTACCACTGGGTGAAATTAATGTAAGCTGTTGTTGCCCTCTTAGGAGCCGGTACTCCATCTTTATTTATTTTAGCTTTTTCTTCATTCCTTTACCATGTGCAACGTGATGACCACCATGGCACCACTTCCGTGAGATCCTCCACTTTGACCTCCACCATGACCACCCATTTGATGCCCACCTTGCATTGCTTGATGATTTCCATGATGATTTTGTTGTACTTGTTGCTGCTGTTGTTGCTGTTGTGCTTGATGATGTGTCAAATGGGTTACATTTTGCTGCTGTTGAACTGACGGACTCTGGTACATTATTTGATGTTGTCCATGTAATTGACCTAAGTGATGTTGGCCACCTGTGTTAAACCTGATGGTGCCATGACGGTTTAAATTAAGACCAGTTGATGACAACATTGGAATTTGAGCTAAACCATGCATAGCATGGTGACCATAGCCAAGTTGTTGCATATGTTGATCGTACTCTGTTATATTTGTCAAGGTCAAAATAGGTTGTCGAATTTCGTTTGATTTACAAATTCCAGATGTTGAAAGGATAGATTTAAGTGACATTCCATTTGTTATTGATGGAGAAGGTGATAATGAAGATAATTGTGATGATAATGATAATGACGATGATGATGATGATAAAGATGATGGTGACAATGATGAAGACATACGGATGATTGGAATTGATTGACCGGCGTCATTTGATTTGACATTTAAAGGAGAAACAGTTGGTTTGAAAGGAGAAGGAGATATTGTTGTGTTATTTGTCAAAGTAAGTAGTTGAGGTGTATTTAAATAGATAACATTGGCATCAGGAATATCGGACAATTTTGATGAAAGTATTGGAGGTTTAGATGTAGCGTTTTGATGTAACATTGGAAATAATTTCGTTGAGGAAATTGTCATCATCATCCAAATCCATTTGAAAGTGTGTTGACGTTGACAAACAATTTTAAAAAAAAAGATGTCAACGATATTGTGTTCCAATTGATTGGATTGGAATGTAAAAAAAGAAGAGAAGAAAAAAAAAAAGAAATAAGATGTGACCAAGGAATGACGATCAAATGGACGGACAGCAAGTGGTAAGGAAAGAGAAAAAGAGAGAAATAAAATAATTAGAAGAAAAAAAGAGGACTCAGGGGCCAGTTGTTAATTGATTCACATATTCCACATCAGTGAATTCATGTGCCAATATTGTGCATTTGGAGGATGGAGACAGTGACAATAAATTAAGATGAATGATCACAGTAGCAAAGATCAAATTTAATCGAATCAGCATGATGACATGTAAGAGATGAAAAATAAATTGGAAAAAAATTGATACTTTTGTGCTCATTGATTATAACCGCTTGAGTTGAACTTTTTTTTCCCATGCGTAGGGGAGCATGGGGAGTAGTTAACCCGACAAGGCCAGTATTCAGCAGCCAGTATTCTGCAGTCAGCAGTCAGCAGGCAAACATATGCAGATGCCGAATTGCCGAGTTCAAGATATTCAGTGGAGTCGGGCGCAATGACCATCGGACCCGAGACTGGATGATCCGAGTGGAACCGACAGAAGCAGTCTGGTCAGTAGAACTCAACAGAACAGTGCAACTGAATACATCTAAGCAGTTTTGGTTGAAAAAAATGTACTCAAATACACAAACACATCTCTTGCCAAGCAGGAAGTCAAAAGGAGGAGAGAGAGAGAGAGAGATGGATGAAGAGAAAGAAAGAGAGAAATCCCTGAGTCATTCGCGAAACCTTCTTGATTGCTATTACAAATCATGGTTGAAAGTACAGCGTCACTTGACTGCGTGATTAGTGCCAGTCTCCAAATTGAGAGATAGGGGGGGGAGAGAGGGCGAGGGAGAGGGAGAGGAAAGAGAAAAGAGAAGAAATAAAGAAAGAGAGAGAGAAAGAAAGAGAGAGAGAGAGAGCAGTCAGGCCCGGCAAACCTGGCTGTTAAAGTTGCAGTTTGGAATCCACCCTACTCTGGCTTGGCTGGTTCAAGCTGCCAGTTTGACTGGATTTTGGTCCACATCCACACTCGCTGTTCTCCCCTCTCTCTCTCTCTTTCTCCTTCCTGCAGTTGATGAAAAGTAGAGGACTGCAAGGATTCAAATTAAAATGCAAAATGTAAAAAATGGGATAAAAAAGCTTTTTTTTGTCAATGTCCTTTGAAAACAATGTTGATCGGTCATCACTTGTAAGGTGTTTGCAGTGAATAAGAACTCGATCCATTGGGAAAGGAAAAAGAAAGACAGAACAAGTACTCATTGAGGCAGTAATAGCCAGCCTCTAGTTGATAGAATGAGGTTCTTTTGCTCTCACACAAACAGCTCAAGCAAGCGGGGGGAAAGAGAGAAGGAGGAGGGATGAAGAGCCGACTCTTCGCGGATGCATCAACTGGCAAAGCTGGTTCTCGCTTGTACTGCGATTGGTTGAATCGAGAAAGCAAAATGGACGTTAGAGAGAAGACAGCCAGGGAGGGTACACTGCTTCCAATTCTCTCAGGCTCTTTCTCTTGCTCTTATTCTTTCTCTTATTCTTTCCTTTTGCTAGTGGAAAGAGAAGAAGAAGGCTAGAAAGATACTACCACAGTAGGACAAAGAGAGAGACACACACACACACACACACAAACCGCCGGTATATACAGTCAAAGGCTAGAAGAAGCATGCAATACTCTCTCTTTAGTACTACTAACACTGCAATAGTAGGCAAGTGACTGCCTTTTCTCTCTTTCTCCTCTTCTTTTCAGCTATACAAGCTCTCAGTGTGTTTTCCTTTCACCAAGTGAGAAGTCGTAGTGTAGTTGTGCCTTGACAGTGCAAAAGCGATTTTCTGACGAAGTGGCTAACACACCGATACCCAACACACTTTGTGGTGTAAAAAAACATCCGGGTGAGAGAAGAGATGCGAAAAAGAAGTGAGATGGAGAGAAAGAAAAATAAAATCATCAACCAAAAGAACCATCCGAAAGGGAGAAAAGAGAAGAGACGAGGGAGAAGCATGAAGAGTAAGAAGCAAAAGCAAGAAGCAAGAAGCCGCGATGAATTCGGTCGAGGGAATAATGCTGCTGGACATGTGATTTGAACAGTCTGCAGGCAAAATGCAAGAATTCAAGAAACAACTTAACATCCACCATCGTCAGGTACTGACTGTTGTCACAGGTGTCATCGAATTAATCGACACTGGTTACACCAACAATAACCAAAAGCAAGATGACAGTTCACTGTCAGTTGGTTAAAGCTGGGTTGAGATCAAATGAAATGTACAACGAGTGAAAAAGAAGAGGTGGAAAGAGAGAAAGAACTGTGAGTGAAAAAGCAAAGGCCGAGTAAGAGTTGCCTTTTTTTTTATTTTTGCTACTGTGATTCACGTGCTGAAGAGAGGAAGAGAAAGAGAAAGAGAAGAGAAAGAGAAGGGATAGCAAAAGGCGAGCAAAGAAAAGAAAAGAAGAAGAAAAGAAGGATACAAGTGCACACATGAGGGAAACGGCGAAAGAGACAAGCTAGAGAGAAGAGAGAAGAGAGAAAGAAAAAGAGAAAGAGAAAGAGAAAGAGCTGTGATGCAACTGTATAACTGAACAAACTTACCCATGGTAGGTTAAAATATTCTTTAATATATTAATGAGTGGTTTTTCTTCAACCTTATCACTCTTAGATATATATATATGAATTCCAATAATTCGAGTGACCTTAAAATGAGAAAAGGTCCAGTCCAGAGTCTTGACCAGTGGTGCTAATTGTTAGCCGAGACCGAGAGGGAAAAGCGATGGTACTACTCTCCCGCTCTGAGAAAGCAAGCCTTGTGGAAGCTACAGCTTCAGCTTCAGTAAGAAGAATAATGCAGGCAAAGGCGCTGGTTTGCACCGCCCTTTTAGAGGCGGGCTCTTAAAATATTCAGCGCCATCTAAGTATTTCAGTAAGCAGCGCCTGCAAGCCGTGATACGTTGTACTACTCACTGTAACGCCTTAACGAATGGAGCAGTGAAAAAAAAAGACTAATCATCATTGTTAAATTAAATGCAAAGATTATAAAGAAAAAAAAATAAATTTCTCTCACTGTAACTTATGATAATTTTTTGGACTAGTTTAAATAGTTTTCTTTTCTAAAGGCATTCTAAATTTTTGACAATATTTAATACCTATGGAATTGAAAAAAAAGGTATAATTGATACAAATAAATAATTTGACAAAATATCTCATGTATTACAATTCCATAATTATTATTTGCCTGTCATGACAGGAGTATGAGTAGGAAGAGCAGGTGATGAAGATTCATTAAGTCTCATCTTCTCTTCTCTTTTTCAACCGAAATTGTTCCAACCAAATAAGCAGTTGCAGCAGCTCCACCTTTTCGAAAAAGATCACAGCTGGTCCTCACAAGTATCACAACATCGTCAGCTTCTGTTAAACTTGAGGTTCAGCTGTTACCATTTTACTGTGTAGCATGTTGGATCCTCTCATACTATTGCAAAAACAGTAGTAGTTTATGTGATGGATGGAAAGACCGAATTGAGACATCTGCCACTTCTCCAACGAAGACGTTTAGTTGAACTATTGGATATTGGTGATTCATGGCGTATTTTAGCATCTCATATACCCAGACCTAAATCTGCTTCAGGTTTAGGTCCATATTTAATTAATTCAACTCATATGAAAATACTCGATGAACTTAAGTATCGTTCATTTTCATCTGCGGTAATTTCATCACCAAGTGATGCTCTTATCGAATTTTGGGCAACTTGTGGAAAAAAGGATGAAAGGCCCACACTTCAATCGGTCATTGATATTCTTCAATCTTGTGAATTAAAAAGGATTGCCTTTTACGTAGCAAATTTAATTGGTTTATCATTGAATGATTTAGATGACATGGGATTACATTCATTCAGAGAAACAAATGACAATTACAATCTTCTTCTTGTTACTGGTACTGACAACCCTGACCTGAATACAACGTCAATAAACACAAGCACTTACAATTCCAGGTCTTTTTCATCATTGGCAATGGGATCATCATCAGAGGTGACATCATCATCATCATCATCACCACCACAACCACAACTACCACCACCACCACCACGATCATCATCATCAGCATCATCATCAGGTAAAGCACTTCAAGTGGCTTCTCAACGTTCTCAACCTTTGACGCGACAATTACAGTTGAATGATAGTGGATTTAATCATCAAGTCAGCTTTACCGGCATCGAATGTCATGCAAAAGATTTAATTGAACTTTCTCTCGATTATCAAAATGAAAATGAGAGTGCATTGTCATCGACACCACTTGTTATTGAAACCCTGAGTAATAATGAAATTGCATCATCAAGTGTCAAATGTAATTTCACTACCAACTTCAACGATGTTGATACATCTGATAAGAATTCACTCAGTCATCAACAAAGTGAAAATGCAATGAAATTAATAAATTGTACGCATCAAGTTTTACCCCATAAAGGTGTTAATGATGAAAGTAGTATCTCTTCAATAGGATGTAAACTGAAAAATCTCGGATTAGATGTTTCAACATTTTCTGCTCCCATAATCGAATATCGCAAATTATATGAATTAACTAAAGGCTTCTCACCAGTATCAGTGGACTCTGGCGGTCACATGATCGGTGCAGGTGCATATGGTACGGTCTTTAAGGTAACTCTTAGTCAGCATGAATTACACTGGCACAATTTGATGCTGAATCATGAAAATCGTTCCTCTGCTTGTACTTCAGATCAAAGTAAACAAATTTCACTGCAAGAGCAAGTGTCACAAAAATCTTATGTGTCAGCACAAGTTGAATCATCTACTCCTTCCGTTAAATTAGCCAAATCAACTGTCACCGTAGCTGTAAAAGTATTAGCTGAAAATGTGGATACTCGACAATTCTTGAACGAAGTAACTGTTCTCACAAAATTTAAACATGAAAATTTACTCCCTTTTTTGGGTGTTTCTATTGATGGTTCACGCCTTTGTTTGTTGTACCAATTTATGTCTCTCGGCTCACTAACTTATGCTTTATCTCGACGTCGTCAACAAACACATCACCAACAAGAGTCAACAAAAATAACAATAATAAACACACCAACTGGTATTGATGATAAATTCAATTTACCAGTTGATGTTAATGACAACCCTCCAACATTCAACATCCACTCGACTTCACCGAGTGATGTTAACTTGAGTACATCAGACTCAACCAAGTTACCTGACGTAAATGTGTCAACTCTACCTGATGAGGGGCAGATATTGACTGGTCAAACTGACCAATCATCCATATTTGGTCCCAATGAAAGCAAATGTTTCCGAGAAAAAGAACAATCTCATCATGATAACTTGTCACCAAGATTGCCTCCATCAGTGAGTGAACGATTAAAAATTGCTCTGGGTACTGCTGAAGGACTTTCTTATTTACACACATTCGACGTTGTTGCATATGTTCATCGTGATGTTAAGTCTGACAATATTTTGCTTGATAGTGATTTTACACCTAAAATCGGTGACTTTGGATTGACTCGAATTGGGTCAGCATCATCTTCAGCTTCTTCATCTTCGGCTACATCTTCAATCAATAGTACAAAAACCAGTTTAATAACTCAAAATGTTATTGGAACCACTGTTTATATGGCTCCTGAAGCTTTTAGAGGTGACATTTCACCAAAATTAGATTCTTTTGCTTACGGAATTGTTTTGCTTGAACTACTCACTGGTTTACCTGCCTTTGATTCCACCAGAGAGGAAGTAGATATTCTCTCTTATGTTGAAGATGCTCTCGATGATTGGGACCACGAAAGCGAAACAACAATGGAAAATATTGCATCAAAGTCACTCCAAAGCCTTAAAAAGACTGCTTGATGATCGAGTTGACTGGAAATCACCGCAAAAACTAAATCTGGCCATCGGTCTATTTCGAATCTCAAAGTTGGCAACTGAACAACGAAAGAAAAATCGACTAACGATGGTCAAAGTGCTACAAGAGTTGAAAAAGTTAATTGAATCTACTGGTTTTTCGAACTGAACATTTAAATAGTTACATGGAAATGTGATAAATGAATATAGTTTTTGGCAAATCACTTCATGTCGATGTTCACTCTTATTTGGTTACTCAAATTACTATATATTTTTGTATGCTTTTACTTTTTGAAATCGATTTCATTAATATTAATTTGATTTTATCTCTGAAGAATATTTCTAATAATGTGCAACATTTCATCCTTAAAAGTAGCAAGAATCGTGTTCTTCTGGAACATTTGCTCAGTGAATGCAAGCATCAATATTACTCAAACAGGAAGGACCTCTAATCGGTATCTCCTAATGATATGACGGACATTCAAAAACTTAGGACAACACTGAATTATCTACTTTCACTGACCGGTAAAACAAGTGGTGGCCTATTATCAATCACCTCAAAACCCTCTTCACATGCATCCACTGAAGATTTTTTACATGATAAAAGAAAAGAATTCCTCATTCATTCCATCAACTTGCAGACCTCAGACTGAAAAATTGCAAAGTATTTAATTGTAATTATTAAGACTGTTCATTCACTGATTGACTGATGGCAATCTACCAACTTCAATATCTTTTCAGGGCCACCTGATGAAATTTGGCAATTTATTTTCATTCATCCCGACATTTTTGTAATAAATCTTTGTGATCTTTTTGTAGCATTTTCAATTTTGTTTGAATCTACACTATTTTTTTACCTCTCGTTGTATATTATAAATTTTGCAATAAAAATGTTCGCAATGTTGACTCTTGGTGATCATTTGAAATCTTTTATGCTCATCTTTTTCTGCTTTTTTTCTGTGGATGCTGCTGACAGCTTGTGCCAAAGTGAAGAGATGGGAGATGAGGATAAAGTGTAGATGCCGTTAATGGCGTTAATAGTGTTGATGATGATGAAGAGACTACGATTCAAAGGTGAAATCAAAGACGTCGCTTTATCGGCAACAATCACAGTTATGCCTCCTGCCACAGTCCATTTTTGCACTTGACACTTGCAATTAAATACACCAAGGATGTAGTCATTTGCAGATGACGTGATGAAATCATGAATTGAACAAATGATCAACAAGAACCCACCCAACAATGTACGAAAAAATTAATATATCATTGGAACAATAAGACATCGCATAAATTTCTATTAGTCAGGCAAAATTGAGTTTATTAACAAGAACTGAATTTATCGGTTCAAATGACTCATTCTTCGCAAGAGGTAATTCTGCACACATGTGGCTCAATGTAATTATTTCACTTGTCATGTTATATAGAAAATTAACAGCTGAATTGGCATCAACGTCTGGAAATTTTTGTCTAATGTAATGTCGCATCAAATTCATATAAAGTGTCATTTCAATGTGAGAAGTGGACGGTGAATCTAAGTTCTTGTTGTGAGGATTGAATAAACAAATTATTCCCCACAAAGTTGAACAGATTGAATCGTGACAGAGTCCGCGGAATGTACACGATTCGATGAATTTACAATAAGAAGCGAAAAATCCCAAAGGATCACATTGATTGGATCGAACTTCATCGAAGATCAGTCTAGACGGTATTGATGAAGCTATTTGACCGGCAGATGCAGAATTGTAGTCAGCCAATGTGATCATGTTACTCGGATATTCATTTGAATAGTCATTCGGATAGTGAGGTGATGAAAGCATTGGAAGTTTACCACACTTGTTGTCTTTACCTGAAAAACACGTCAATTCCCAAGTTTTGGATTTTTCGTTGAAGTGATAGATCGACCTAATCATGATCAGATCAAGTATTCCTTGTTTAATCAATTTTCTTCTATCACTGTATCCAAGTTGTGCCATTGACTCGAGAGAAAAGTACTTTGGTGCAACAATTTGGATAAACGAGTAAAGGATTTTTTGAATTGCTCCCGATAAATCCATCAATCGGTCGTCTAAACTTACAAATTGAATTTGTATCGAACGTATTTCGTTGGCCATTTGACAGATTTCTAGCATTCGACGCTTTTCAATGTTAGTCAAACCAGTCAAATCACATGGCTCATTGTGAAATTTGAGTGATGCTGACATCCTGCAGAATGGTGCTTGAAATACATTATTGCTGCCTCTTTGTCTTCTTAATAATTCTACTAATGATGATGAGGATGAGGATGAAAAATCAGGATTGTCAAGTGCTGAAATGTTTTCACCACGATCAATCAACTTGCTGTGTATATCTTCAATGGCCGATGTGTTAATTTGAATCTGACTAGTCACTTTGCTCAGGATGTTGTTGACGATAGTTGATTCGTTATTTCTGTTACTAGTTGAGCCAGAGCTGGAACAGTTAGAATTTACCGAAAGAGTTGACGACGGTCTGGAGGATGAAGAAGCACTTGAATCGTCCAAGTAAGTCAAGTTAATCTTGCTTTCCTCATATACTTGACTGGACTTTCCACCGTTCTTAGAATAGTTGGATGTGATGAACGGATTAGACGATTCACACAGGGCCACTTGATTGGGATTCATACCTTGACGTAGACACGCGATCATTCGACATCTCGAACAAACTCGACGGGTCAATTTGTTTATTACACAATTATTTGTACGTTTAGCACAAATCAAATGATTCCGTTGCAATGATTGTCGACGAAAGAATGTTCGACACGAATCACAAGCGATGGTTCCATAAAAATTGTAATATGCTTTGTCACCACAAATTCTACACGGTTTACATTCTTTTCCGTCTTTCATTTTTGACCCAAATTGATGAAACAAATGAATGAAATGTGAATTATTTGATTGACTTGTCGATTGGATATTTCAAACAAAAATCACTTTGAGATGACCAGGAAAATATTTGGTTGACAAATTGATACTTGTTATTGTACAATTGTTGATGATAAATGATTATATTGCCAGAGTAGATTGTTCTTAATTCGGATGATTACGATGATCACAAAAATTGTTCTTGTGTGTTGCCGAGAGCAGGAAGATCGGTGAAATAGTATTAAAAACAGTCCTGTCCATGGGAAAGAAAAACACACAAGAGATATATGAAAGAATGTATCATTAGACAAAATATGAAATAGAAAAGAGTAGTGAGTGCAAACTGCACTGTCGAATGGTCGATCACAAGTGCAATAGAAAAGACCAAAGTCTATGTTACAAGTTAAAGTGGATTCGTTCAAATGAACAGTATCAGCCTTGTTACTGTAAGATATGAGTGACATTTTGCCAAGGCAAATAAATTGTATGACTTGCTTGATTCTTCTTCCATTATCACTTTTTCCGACTGTTTGTGAGCTGATACAGTTTAAAGGACACCCATCTTCTTCTTTTTTTCTTTCTCTCTTTCTCTGAGCCAACATCACAATCATCACAACGCCGTTCAAATCATCATCATCATCATCATCTTCGTCACATAAGTTCGTAATTGTTCTCTGTACAGTGCTTATGTATCCTCATACAGTTACCACACTTGATACTTTATACTTGACACCTGACAGTTTACTCTGGCCACTCCCAACTCACTTTTTCCCAGTGATCATTTGAAAGGATCTTCATGTATACATTGGTTCTGATCATCGGTGAATGTCCAATGATCACTCTGGACGCTTTTGATGACACAAATGATCTATCTTCAACGTCAACTGGCTATTGACTTTTGTCAATTAAGGCTGGACGTCAATAAGATGACTCAATGGTACACATGAAAGAAGAGACATGAAACAACTTAGTCGACTTTATAATCATATTCTTTATTGTTTATCATTCATTAGGTAGACGGAAACTTTCATCACTTAGAATATCTTCGCCGTTGTTTGATAATTTATTTTTCTTCCCTTTCTTCATGCACTTTGTCTGTTCATTTGTATGGGTTGAAATTACTGTTTTATTTTTACTCTGTGGAATTATTTGTCACTGCATTGCCCTAGAACCGATAGACAGTTTAAATTCACTTTGAATTTTGTTGAATTTTCCTGTTTAAAGGTAAACATTGTATCATTTGTTATAATTTTTCATCTGTTTTTTTTCATGTTTGAAATTTATTTGTTGTTTGTTTAAATGAAAACGCAATTGAGGATGGCATAGATGCTATGATATTAATTTAATTGTCCATCATAGTGAAGAACAAGATTGAAGATGAAGAAGGTGAGGATATACTTTCCAAGGATTACAATCGATTTCCATGGTTTAAATCGCAGGTCAATCGAAGAGGAATGTTTGTTTTGTTTGTTTGTTTGGATAGAGGAAAAAGTTTGCACGGAATCATCAGAAAAATAAGAAGAAGTTAATTGGGCGATTGGGTAAAATGTTAAGTTTGAAATAAACAAATTATACTTTTTAACCACAACCAAGGCGATGAGAAAAATATTGATCATTATAATTGTCGAATGTAATGTTTGTTGATGTCTGTTATTGACAAACTTGTCACTGGTTGAGCGTCATTTTGATCATACTAATCAGCTTTGACGATCTGTTGAAGCAATAAGCGATTGACTTGACAATTTATAAATTTTACCTTTTGTCCTATTCGCAACAATAAATCACTTGAGCCTTTGAGTGACATTTGCAAGTGCAACGGCCAGAGCTTGCAATGCACAGAAAGGATATTGAAAGTCAAGAGTGTATGCATTAGCATCAATTCGACCAAATTGCATTACCTGACATTTGTTGACATTGATCAAGTATATCGACCGATCATTGAAGATGAAAAGAAAATCGAAAAAAAAGAACAGATTATCAGTACTCTTGGTAAATCGATTAATCATTCTCATGGTAAAGAGCGGGACAAATAACTCACCTGATTCGCTTCGTATTCAATTTGAAAGTTCTTGGCTGATTCTTGAGTCACTCTCCCTCCAAAGTCCAACTGATACACTTGAGATAATTCATTCCAAAATGGAGCCTTGTTTTGCAAAACAAATTCTCTTTCATCTTGCTTCATACAGTGAGAAAGATGATGAGGTGATGTCAAGGCATCTTCAACTTCAGGTTGTACTCGAGAACCACGTCGATGTTTACTTGTATGTTTGGTCAATTTTTTCAAAGCTGATGTACCACTTAAAGGAGATAACTGACCTCCATTTGTCAAATTGTTACCATTGTTGACTCCTGATTGAATGGTACTGACAATCGATGATATAACGCTGGAAGAATTACTCAGTTTTCCATTGATCTTTGACCTTTGAAGAGACTCTAGAAAGTCACGATTCATGTATGATT
This sequence comes from Hemileia vastatrix, assembly GCA_030280995.1. NCBI lineage: Eukaryota > Fungi > Basidiomycota > Pucciniomycetes > Pucciniales > Zaghouaniaceae > Hemileia > Hemileia vastatrix. Next base: position 139,869 of record JASXTE010000037.1, on the reverse strand, counting down.
CATCTTCACTCAAATCAGATTCAGATGAACTGCAGTCCAGATAATTCAATCTAAGAACAACAATTAGAGCAGTGTGACATTCAAGGCAAACATAAGTTGAAGAATTCATCAGTGACAAAGTTCAATGGTTGGTAGATTGATGGACCACGTTGTGAATCATTGGTTAGTTGGTTATTTGGTTATTTGGTTGGTTGGTTAGTAAGTTGGTTGATAAATCATTGACGTAATGGAAAATTTACCAAGAAAAGGAGATTATAGTGTTAGTCAAGTTGAATATAATCAAATGAGCAGGAAAGAAGTGTAAACAATTTCAGGTAGTTGGATAGATTGGTAGAAAAAATTAGAATAACCGATGAAACTTACTTTTGTTTGAGGACCCTCTTGAGCATAAGCGGTGAGGCCAAAAGCGACCGACCGCCTCCACGACGACCGGTCTCATTGCGCAATAATCGATGTTTAGAAGAGGAAGAATTATTGCTGTTACACCTCCTTGATTGCTCAAGACTCGGTGACGCAGGTAAAGATCGATGGGTCATGTTGTTAGCGGCAAGATAAACACTGTCATCAGGATTTCGTGAATTCAATGTACCCCTTGAACTACTCGTCACGACAAAAGATGATGTTATTTGGTTAGTTAGATGAGAAGTATTGCCATGCCACTCATCAGATTGGTTGATTGGAGTTGAATGATGCAGTGATTCACGTCGATGGACACCACTATGGGTGGTGGATACATTGGTTTCACATTCACTCGTTGACCTCTGATTGTATATGAATGAAATGTTACCAGGAGCATCTGTGCAACTGGAGTTGGAGTTACTCGATACAGGAACTAAAGTTATCGCGTCAGAATCAATGTGAGGAAAAGGATTTTTCTGTTTGCCATAAGTGTTTGAATGATTAAATAAACGGCCAAATGATTCATGATGGTTGAGAGAAGACGAGTGACCATAATTGACCGATTGACAAGCGATGGGAAGGACAAAAGGAATGGGCGATGTACAGGTAGACAAGGGTACTTGATGAGGAATATTGTACTTGATGGTGATCAGATCGGTGCTTGCACCTTGCTGATGACACATAGATGAGTATTGTCCAAGTGTCGAGTGACTTCTACGACCAGTGCGTGTTTCATTTATCAGCAAATCAAGTGCCATCAGTGATTCGTATGTCTGATAATCCATGGCCCTTCGACGACTCGATCGATGAACTGGAGTCGAAAATATACTACTTGAACTGCTGTAGTGATGACTTTCCTTGATGGCTGATTCATTGGGTATAGATCCATGATGGGCATATGGATATCGAGGACGACTCAAATCGTGGGTAAACAACTGTTCTCGTTCTTGTCGAATTTGTTGCTGTTCTTTTTGCCTTCTTTGGTTCTTTGCTTCTTCCTGTAGTATAACTGTCTCACAGTAGCACGTTTTTCGAGATCGATTGTGACTCTTGTGATGCTTCAAATGACTAGTTGTACATTTACCAGTCATTTTAGTTGATAGAAGCTTACTTTCATCATCAAAATCATCCACTGAAACGTCATCGTTGTCATCATTGTCACCACTTTCATCATTTTCATCGTCAGTTAAATCGTCAAAGTACGTGCAATTGAAATGCGAATCATCTTGACCACATGGAATGGGCGATTTGATGAAACATTTATCCACTTGAATGACACCATCGACTGACCTTAAATAAGGATGATGATCGGAGTAATCTTTGCTTTTTAAGCAGTCACTTTGATTTCGTTGCTGATGTTTACCTTTGCTTGATTTCAAAATCAATCTAGGATGAGCCAATGAAGCATCCAGAGAATCACCCGACTCACTATTTCTAATGTTGGGTAGTAGTTTCAAGAATTGACCATCAGTTTGTGAAACATCTGAAGGATTGCTGTCTCCAATTGATGCCTGATTTCTCAAATGGCTACTACCTGCGAAGTGATGATTGGATGGCAAGTAACTTGGAATTTCACAATCAAGAGCTGACAGAGAATCCTTGGTGGTGATAACATGATTACTTGTCAAATTATTGCATCTACTTTCGTTGTCAAAGTTGTCTTTGTAAATTTTTTTCAAGTCCTGGTCAACAACAAACTGACCAGAATGATCATTCAAGTGAATAGAATCGCTCAGTTGACCTCCATCGGTAATTGAGTCATTGTTATTCATGATGGATGAGTTACACGTAATATTTGATCGGTGACAAAGTTGATCATTTGCGATATCAGTGTTAAGGCTAGAAACATCATTGTCAAATGCATCATTTGTACCATACAGTTGTGATATGCGATCATTGGTGAATGCCAATAATTTAACCATTGACGAACATTGATCAATAGATGTAATGTTATTGGAGGAGAGAGGCGATGTTGATGATGAATCAATTGATAAAGAGTCGTTGGGTGATGCAGTGGACAATGAAGATGCTGAGGATGAAGGTTCAGATGACTCGTGAGACTTGACCATTTTATCATTGACATGAGATGCTGTTGTGTTCGCACTTCGGGTTTGATGTGATGACATTGATGGTAAGAGAAGGATGGCAGAGTCAGTTGAAAAAGTCTCATTTCCATACAATGGTCTGTGATCATCAGCATCATCATTCTCGAATGGATGAACAATTATTTCTTTTTTTTGATGACTTTTGACACTGGTGCTCAATACTGACTTTTCATGATATATTGAGCTAACACTTTCAGACAATTTATCCTGAAGATATTTGGATTCTTCGGAACAATGCTCATCTATTTGTCCTTTACAAGTTTCCTCCTCATCCAATGACATCGAGGCAAATCGATAGCCAATTTCATCCGAATGGCACAATTTATCATTTTTCAATTGTTCACTTGATGGGCATAGAAAAGATTTTTCCTCGTTGTAGTCAACGTAGTTGTTGTCCGAATGATATTTACTATCAGCAAAAGGCTGAGTACGGTTGTCTTTGTATTTATCGATGTCACTCGATTCATTATTTATCTCGATTAAGTCATTTGATTTGCTGGTCGTTGCTTGTGCGTTGGTGGTGAAAACGAGAGGTGAAAAGCAATTATCAGTGGTATTAGACTGTTCAACCTGATCGAAATCAAAAGTCATCGACGGTTTGAGTGTCAGATTGTTGATGAAGTAGTTGGGTCCAGGTGATGACTTTCTCACCAAACGAGGATGTTTAGAACTTTTGTTCTGTTCAAGATGACTGTTGTTTCCTCGATTTTCTTGGCTGATCTTTGAGACTTGTCCAGGTTGATGGGTAAAATTCAAATCAACATCCTTATGTCCTCGGGCGTATTTATCGGCACAAGTACCAACATCAGCCTTATTATTGGCAATAATATTAATGTCTCTCATATCAACATTAGTATCAGTTGCTTCATCGTAAAGATCTTTTCGTCGTCGAGAATCGCAACGTGCGTGATAAGACACTGATGATGATGAAGATAATTGAAGAGGATGTTTTCCTTCGGCAATCAAAGAACATGCCGTGTAATCACTTTCATTAGTTGATGCTGTATACTCAGCTGCTAATTGTCGCGCCATTTCAGCTAACAATTCATCACCAGCTCTTGGTGATGCAAATGAATGTCCAATGGAATAAGAAGAAGTAGGCAATGGTGGAGCTGGATCGATTACCAGAGAACAGTTATCACTGTTTGTAGCATCATTACTTACACTGGGTGAGTCTTTTTGTGGGTAGAGACAATCAGTCAAGTCCATTATTTCATTGATGCAGGTTGAACCTTTGTTCATCTTGGAACAATTGTACAATTGATCAAGAGACGAACAGTTTCGCTGACCGATGGACTTTGTCGATGTTTTTAATGATCGTTGATGTCTCAATGCACTTTTACGTGGTGTCATTGGAGCTATTGCAGCAGGTACAGCTGTGACAGACATGACTGGATCATCATTAACGGTTGGTTTATCAATTTGACTTGTTAGTTGACTAGAACATCGGTGATGACTGGCCATCGATGTAATTAGATTAATATTCCCGCAAGGCTCACGATTACATTTACTGTTGATATTGCAACTTGTTCCGAGTAAATTCATTTTCTGACCACTGTTGGTTTGCTGATTGAGGATGGATTGATCGACAACACTTTCACCATTTGAGTAAGAGTCAATTGTCAAAGGAATTTGTTGGGAATGTTGTGAATGCCCTGAATGCTGAGAATGTTGCAGTCCATGGTAAAGGTGATAGTTAAGTAAATTGCTGGAAGGTTGATTTAAGGATGTTTGTTGAGTCATTTGTTGATCTCGATCACTCGATGTCACCGGAATAATCGACATCTCACTCGCAGCTTGACCATTGCTTGGATAAGGCAGATTGCAACTGTTTTTTATATTAATGCTGTTGCTGTTGTTAATGTTTTTATCTCCTCTGCGACCTCCTAATTCTTTTATTTGCAAAGTCATTTGACGTGGTTGCAGATGAAGTACGGAAGTCCGGTAGCTAATAGTTCCAAGAATAGATGGTAACCATGGTACAAGACCAAGAATTTTGAACTTAGTTCCCCAAATATTTGATGTAACAAGGATCAATTTAGATGATTCTGGCATTTCATCCAAGTATGTAGATTCGGGTTTGATCAATTCTTGGATCACAGGTGAAACTGAAGTGCTATTAGTTGCACCAAGTGCATTTTGATTGTCAGCATTGTTGTTATTGTTAGGATCCACGGGTTGTTGTTGATTGTTCATCTGATTTTGCTGGTCATTATTGTTGTTATTGTTATTATTGTTATTGTTGTTGGTGTTGTTGGTGTTGTTGTTGTTGTTATTGGCTGAACGTTGGTTGTTACCCTCACGATCTTGAGAAAGGTGAGCTCCTCTTCTTTTCTTTCGACATTTTCTTTTCATAATCGGCGAAGGCAGACTGTATACGTGACCGTATTCATCAGTTAGAATTGACTCTGACTCTGATTCAGACTCAGTAGTTGTTCCTGAATGGTAGGCATCACTGCCTGACTGGTCACCAGTCACAACCGGATATTGAGCCGATGAAGATGACCAATAGAGTGATTTTTGACGTTGTGAATTTGCATTCTTACTGTTACCACTCGATTGTCCACCAGTTTTGGGTGAACCATTTAATCCTAAAGTTGTTAAAACCGAATTACCAGCTCCAAATTTACGATTTGCAAATGGAGAACAAGAAACATTCAACGAATGACCTGTGTGAGATGATGTTGATGTTGATGAAGATGATGAGTTGACGTTAGATGTTTGACCAACTGATTCAAGTTCATCATGAGATGAATTTCGTCGAGATGATGATGAATATCCGCTGCTCGATCCACTTGCACTGAAATTGCTTTTACCATGGCCGTGGGTTAAACTGTTACCTGAGGCATGATTCACATTAACAAGACAATTGGATGGTAATTCGTTGGCACAATCGTCACTATTAACATTGTTCAGTTGACCCGACTGACAAATTAAATTGGGTTGAGGATCGAAAATGACAAATTCTGGTTTCAGTTTTGATGCTCTTTTGCCCTTCAAAATGGGAACAAGTCCTCCCAAGTACTCAAGGTAGAGGACATAAGTGGTAGAACCACCGACTAAGTCGTCATCATGACGAATAAGTGTACAATAGAGTCGGATGTCACCAGTTGGTGGTTTAGAGACAAAAGAGCGAAGTGACGACACACTCGGCAAGTAACATCGAAGAGTTCTACTAAAGAGTGAACTTATCATTGCTTGCAGTCGAGTTGGTAGATGCAGTGACTTGATCAAATTTTCATTTGACAGTGATTTGAATATTGACAAACGTGTAAGCAACTGAAGTGACGGAACTTTCTTCGTTATCCATCCAATGTGGAGAACTGGACCAGTAGCGATGAAGATCCTTTTGTCATTGTGACCCCAAGTGAGGGCTGTTATTGGGTTTAGATTAAAATTGACTTTTACCACATAACGAATATTTCCATTGGGTGTGTAAAATTTAATCTGATTGAAGAATAATTCTGTGGGGGAATCATTGTTAACAACTTGATGCTGTTGATTATTTTGTGATGAACGATGAGGACAATTGGTATTATTATGACTTGAACATGCTGATTGATGATGTAAATCACAATTGTAACCATTGTAAATAGAATTTGAATTCAAAGATTGATAATTGGCTTGATTTGAATTTGTATAATTATCTTCTTCCATGTAAATATCATTTGAATTAGAGTGATTACCATTTAACCGTTGCTCATGATTATAATTAGTGTTGTCGCTGTTACCGTCGACACAATTAGTGGATGGAATAGTTGCCGATGTAAACAAAGAAGGAGAAGAAGAAGATTCATTGGAAGCGATTGACGAGTCTACTTGACTGACGATTGATGAAGAATGTTGTTGTTGATGTTGTTGTTGTTGTTGTTGTGCTTGATTACAGGTCACTTGTTCTTCCTGATCACCAGTCGCCATGCTTTCCTGGTTATTGGAACTGCTGCCCAAATTTAAACCAGTAGTGCGATTAAATCTATTCACTAAGTTACTCAGTGTACTGTTGACTGAAGATTGATTGTTTGCGTGGCGTTTTTGTCGATTACAATTACCACCAGTGATATTATCACCGTTGGTAACACTTTGACAACAAATAGGACAACATCGATCACTTTGACCAATGTTTGTTGATTTCTTGATTGGCAAATGACCCCCGATAGCTAAAATGTCTCCATTGTTGGACCATTCAATTTTGATGTTAAACAAATTACAATTGATAATGATGGGTACAATGTCATCATAATTTTTCATTAAATATATCACCCCATCAACAAATGCTACTGCAAGAATATACTCCTGGCCATTTTTGCCATTAGTCATTGTCTCAGATGAAGAAGATGCTTCTTGTTGATTATTAAATTGCGATGGTGCATTAGACTGATTATTATCATTATCATTGATACCAGTGTTATTGTTTGTGAAGCGAGTTTGTGAACCTGAAGGGCCAGTATTTGATCCGACGGATGAATTAAAATTTGCATTGGTCGTCGTTGTTGTTGAGTTAACTTCATCAGTGTCATCCATTTTGAATTTTTCACAAGACCAAGACATGGTATTGATGCTCATGGATGAAGGACGAATTTTAAGCTGGTTAACCATTGTACCGTTTACACTGATGACAATTATATAACCCAAATTTGTACCAAATAAAACGTGCGAATCATCAGGAGTCCAAATTCCGGATGTGACTTTACCGAGGTCAGCAATATTAATCATAGATGACCAATAACGTTGACCTGTGACACTTCCAACAAGAATGAAACCGTCAATGTAACAAATTAAGGCCATTCGACCGTCATGGCTCCAGTTGAAATCAACAACTGGCATCGATCTGTCATTTATCAATTCTATTGACCATCGACCTTCGTACTTAATCCAGACAAATATTATGCCTGAAGAATCGCATGTGGCTAGTTTCTGATAAGGTTCATTCCACTTGACGATGGTCACTTCACTTCGATGTCCACGCAAATTGTAATTTGTACGCAAAGGTATGTCATTGGTACAATTTTGACCTCTCATCATATTTCGACAAGAACAGGTCGTAAAAGTACACCCGACAATACCTCGGATATTACCACTTGCCAACCATCCATCGGTGTAATACTGATGGCGATTGAGTTTCCATCCTTCTTCTTTGCCGACAGGAATATCGGGCACTTTACCCATCCACGAAAGTGTCACAATTGGACAGTCACAGTACGAGCTTGGTTTTTCGATCCTTTCAAAGTGTAAATGCATCTGAAATGTTAAACGAATACGATCAATTATTTATCCAAGGATAAATGTGTACAAATTTTGTAATACAATTTGAAAAGTTACACTTTCCAATGCAGCTGTACCATTATGACAATTCCACTTGTCAATTAATCATGATATACTGTGAATTCTTTCAGTGGAAAAGAGTTAACCCCTTTACTTCTCTTGTAGATTCAAGTGAGAGAGAAAAAAATTGATGTCACAGACATGTGACAAAAAAATTAAACGAATCTTTCAAAAAAAAAAAGTTAAAAGTGTACAAAATGCAAAAAGGAAAAAAAGTAAAGAAAGGAGATCTGAAGAGGATCAATGAATCAACCGGGGGGAACTCGATATGAAGATGCGATGAGGGCAAAAGAACACTTTGGTGATGAGCGATGACAAAGGTGAAGACCAAGTGACAAGTGAACATCAAATTGGTACCTTTGGGCGAGATGCTCTTACTTGTATTGGAACTTTCACATTGGATCCCAATGAAAAACAAAATGTGGTAAAAAAAGTGCTCATCGGGCAAAAATAAATGTTTTTGAAGAAAGTGACAAAAGAAAATGAAGTCGAATGAAAAGAACAAAGTCTGGCAAAGTGCACCAGTGGATGCAGCCAAGTGAACAGGCTGACACTCCTACTTGCACGACTTGCTCCAACTGATCCGACTGTCAGACTGTTAAAATGTCACAAGAACGGATAGAACGGATACAACTGCTCAGGCTATTCGATTTACAGCCAGGCATTTCACAAGTAAAAATGAGGGCAAAAATAACACAAAATCGAATCGAATGAAAAATTCTTCCCTGTTAAAAGTAAATGATACCCAATGTTCTTCAGTCTTACCTTGCAATTTGGCTGACTAGATTAAACTTCCAATTATTTGAACAATGAAATATCCACCTCACAAGTGCGAGGATTTAACAAATACAAATTTCTACTTATTGTTCCGAGTGATCATGAGTTACATTTGAAATATATTATCTTCTTCAATTGAATTGAAATAAACTTTTCCCTTTCGTTGCTTTTCACTGTCAATTGTTGTTCATCAATTTGCTGATGTTTTTACTTGGCATTTGAAGGGCTTCCAGAGATTTTTTTTCTTCTTATGTTCTTATGTTCTTGTGCCAATCGACCAAAATTCGATTGAAAACAGTTTAAATCAAATCAATTCACTCAGTTGATTTATTTTTAAACAGTGAGTGCCATATTTCAAATATTTGATTGCTTAAATTTCATTTCAAATTGACTTTTTTCCAATGTTTTCAATGAATCTTTGAGCAGTTGACAAGTAATTGCACAAAATGTAATCGTATTGAGATGAATTTATCTGGTGATGATAGGATAAATCGATTTGTCAATTATTCAATCTTTCAATCAGTGATTACAATACATTCTACATAAGAACAGTTGGAGACAATTTTCTTCTTAGAAAGTATATTTAACCAATGAATTTTGAATAACAATTTAATCGACAAGAATTTCCATGTAATTTATTCTTCCAATTTTGTTGTTGTTGATGCAACTGAGAGTAAGTTAATTCTTGTTAAATTGTCAGGATAGAAGGAAAAATATGGCAGCTGGCAGGAATTGAATTGACGAGGCAATAAGACAACCGAATTGAAGACAAATGAAATTCCAATGATGATTTAAATGATCACCAATGGAAAGATGTACTTTACTTGTTTGGATGTGAAGTAAATTGATTCACCAGTCAATTAATTGAAGCAGTTCAAGCAATTTTAATGATTGATGCTTGTGAGAACAAGTGATCAAGAGAAAAGGACGACCATTTCAGTGAAACTTCATTCATAACATTCACTATCATTCACAATCATTCGATGGCACTCGATGAAGAACAGTTGAAAATTGAATCATTTACACTGTGTATCCTTGACGAATGTATGGACCTTTCGAGTTGGTGGATTGTGAGTTACTAGATCAAGGCCGGTTTAGGACATACTCACAACTGGACTAGGACACCAAGTGTATCGAGTTTACCTTGAGCTAGAGTGTTTTCTTCTTCTTCTCCTTTTTCTTCTCTTTCTTTCCTGGATGTGATCGGGATGACAAAGGAGAACTGGTTTCGTCATCATTTTATTTCAGTTGCAAGAGATGAAAGATAAACAGTCGATTTAGGGATTGGATCATTAAATTGGGTCAAAATTCTTACCTTCAGGATGCAGATGCAGGATTAGTCCAATCAATTGAAAATAAATGTCAGACAAGGAGATTGCAGGGGCATCAGCAGGTCCACAACTGTTTTGGCCTTTCTATCACCTTCTTCCTCTACCAATTCTTTCTGTGTGTCTGTCATGCACGTTACACTTGGACCACCAATGGTAGAGAAAGACCTCAACACAGACACACACAGACATAGCCTGCGTGCGCATGAAACATTCGATGTTCTAAATGGTCCTATGCTACTCGATCGATTTATCCACTCTCTCTCTCTCGTGTGCCTGGTTGCGTGGAGTCGACTCTGTTTTCCTCACATAAAAGAAAATAACATCGATTGACCATGTGAGACGCGTCACTGGTTTATCCTTTTCAATGGTACAGGTTAAAATGTTACTCCTGCTTCACTATCATCTCTGAAACAAATTATCGATTACAATTTAAGGTTTTGTCCTTATTCCTTACAACTTGTTTGTTTGTTTTTTGGTTGGTTGTTTGTATTTTGTTCCACTTGTTTCCTGGCACTTTTCTTGCCTCCGGAATTTGTTAATCAATCACACTAGAACACATATGAATATTTCGAAGCCGTATCTAATGTAAAATACACTCAATCAATCCTATGGCACTGTACTGCGTCTTCTTCTGGTAATTACTATGAAGAATCAAGAATAAAGAATAAAGAATCAAGAACATGTCCTACAAATTTAATTAGCATAATTTGATATCTCACTCATTTTTACTGATTTACTTATCTTATCCTTGATCTGCTTAAGGAAATTTCACATCACTGTTTGATCGATTTGATCAATTCTTAACAACGTTGACTTTGATGTTGGAATGAGTTGGAGAGAAAAGTTGTTGTGCGGCGAACGGAACAAATACCATCGAACTGTTAGATAAAATGAACCGGCAGTTCTAATGTTAAAGTATTCCTTTGGAATAAAAGTATCAAGCCAATGGTAACTCGCGATGTCATTCGATTGTGGATGCATCACTGATTTTACTTTAACTGCAATTTTATCTACAAATACGATTTGCTGGCAAACAGAGCAAAGTGACATTTGTCATTGTCACCATGGTGGACACTCAGTTAATTCGGCGAATTCGGCGAATTCGGCGAATTCGGCGAATTTGTCGAATTTACTGGATTAACTGAAAATGGAAAAACTTTTGTCTTGTGTGAATTAGTTGTTCTTGTTGTTCTTTATCATCGAATTTACCTGAAAGAAAAAAAAGTTGTTTTTACCTTATTGAAATCTCTTGTCAATTGTTGAGTGATCTGGAACATACTTTTTATGAAATAAAATGATGAAATAGTTCATCACATATACTGAACATTGAAAAAGCACGAGCGCATTTATATAGAAAGTAAAATAAAAGGAAAAACTCATATAAATATACAATCATTTGACTCAAGTTGTTATTTTAGTTGATGTGATTTACTTTGAATGTCAATGTATGTTGATAAATTGTACAATCGAAAAATACAAATCATTGACTGGAGGTAAAATATTTTTTTCCATTCACTCAGGTATACTTTTGGATGAAACTTTAGCCATCACAGAGTCAATTTCTTTTGATGGGTTGAAACTTGCTGTGCCATGTGGGAGTGTTTGGTAAAAATCGGTAACATCCAGTACATTGGATGGCGCCAGGGGTCCAAGATATCCTAAAACAGTTTCGTGTTTAACTTTTTATCGCTCTTTCATATTCCTTGAACTTCGGCTGTACTTTGAAGTCCAGTGCAAAGATGAGTCAGGGAAAAAAGGTAGGTAAACTGGTAAAAAAAAGTTACTAAATTCGACGAGTCAATCGTGAATTCTATGAAACAGAAAATGCCAATGACAGATCAAATTGGCTGAGATTGACAAAAATAGGTCGAAGAATAGATGGACAAATGAAAAAGTAAATGCTAATAGAAGTTGAGGACGATGAGACGATTACAAGATCACACGAATCAGCCATGTGAAAGAGGTATGATGTTTTAATTAAATGCAAATCGGTCAATTTGAAGTGAAGTGCTGTTCGACAACAATAATTCACTCTCGGAGAAAATGTGCATGCAATTTCCGAATCCATGGCACAACATTTAAACAACAGGTTTCACCTCCATTTGTGTCGATGAGTCATGAATCATGAATCATCATGAGACTGGTGAGTATGTCTGAAGGACATCAAGTACTCACGACGAGAATGTCGAAGACTAGAAGTAATTAACAAATCGAGTCAACATTTTGATCAAATACGTCCTGATGATGCAGCCTCAGGTATGAAATCATTTGTATATCATTCAAGTGGAATTCAACAACCTAATTACATGTGTGAGTCGATGGATTTTGCATATTCTCGAAAAATTGTCAAGTCAAAGAGTCTGAAGCAAAAATCCTTTGACTTGACAGAACACTATTAATGTATTGAAATGGTGAAAATTGTAAATTCTCTTCAATGTTTACCCCAGATACAGTCTACAATCTTGTCGAGTCGCCTTACATCAACTAACTAAACAACATTGACATTCGATTAAAGTAATATGACCTTTTCGAACTGTTTTCTCGTGTAGGCAGTAAATGTGGCACCTTTTGATGCATAATTGATTATTTTACCCTTCGAAGTATCAAATGTTCTTGTAAAGTGCTTAGTTGGTTGTTTTAACTGTTGTCACCTAGACAAATGTTTATGAAGCAGTGAGAATAAGGAAGAACATGGTAAGAACAACCAGTAAGTCAACCATTTGAATTGGCGCAGTGTTAAACTGTTTGCCTGCAGTTCGTCCTATTCGTTCCCAGTCCTGGTTGAGGTTGGTTAGAATGTATTAATAGAATCTCCGTACACGATAAGTCGGTGATGCACACAGACACAGACAAACTTGTGCACTTGCAAGTATTCAAAGTGAGAGAACACGACATAGTGCACCAACTGCACAAAAAAAGTGTACCATGGCTTTTCGAGTTCCCAATGTAAGTTGTCGTTGTTGTTGTTATTTGTAGATACTTATACTGCAATATGATTGAGTTACATGGACCGAAAAACCCATGAAATTACCATAATATTTTGGGTTCCTTTTAACCATACAATTTTCCAGTGAATGTGTGTTATGTGTCTTATGTCTCTCTCACAAAATATTGCTGAAATATTGACCAGTGGCGCGCCCTCTTCTGACAGCCTCAGTGCAGTAGAATTTTGTGTGTGTCGATTGATTTCCTGACTCTTGTCCTCTCTATCGTTTTGTGTCTCTGAGTCTCTACCACTGCTTCTCTACTACCACTGCTGCTGCTGCTGCATTGGTTTCCGCATCTTCCCTGCTACTCGACTTGATGCTCAAACATCTTCCCTCTCTCACCTCTGCAGTATGAATTAACTATCTTTGTATTTTAACAAGTAATAAACCACAGTAAATTATGGTTACCGAAGCCGATCCAGCTGTCAAGGTACTTGTTGTAGCCATTGGGCGCGGTCCAAGCTCCACCCTGTTTGTCCTGGCTGCATCATCTTATGTTTGGACATTATGTCACCAACTGATTATACTTATAATTTACCAATGATTTAATTTAAATTTAATTGTATATATTCTTATTAATTTACAGAGTGATGGAGCTGCTAGCTTTCTTCGGGCTGCTCGTTCGGGTAACTTGGAAAAGGTACAAGAATACCTACAAGGCAGCATTGATGTCAACACTTCCAATATTGTAAGTTGTACTAGAAAGACATGACATTTAACATCATCGTCATCATCACCATCATCCATCGAACTCAACCCTTGATGTTCTACTTTTGTCCAATTTCTTGACAGAATGGCATGAATGCACTACACCTTGCAGCTAAAGAAGGTCATCCGTTAGTTGTTGCAGAATTATTGAAACACGGAGCCAATGTTAATTCAGCTACTAATGTAAGTACATTACTTCCTGTTTTAACAGTTAAACCATGTACCATGTGTTATTTAATAATGATTATTTATTTTTTTTTTCCTCTTTATTTATACTTTTTCCATGTTTAACTAATGATGTCTACATCACAGAAAGGAAATACTGCACTCCATGTCGCTTCACTTGCCGGCTACGAAGAAGTAATTAGGTTATTAATTCAAAATGGAGCAAATGTCAATGCTCAATCAGAAAGTGGTTTTACTCCGCTTTACATGGCCGCTCAGGAGAATCATGAAAATGTTTGTCGATTGTTATTAGCCAATGGTGCAAATCCTGAATTAGCCACTGTTGATGGATTTACGCCGCTGGCTGTGGCTATTCAACAAGGACACAGTGCAGTTGAAGCAATTTTATGTGGAAGTAGTGATGGCAAGAGAATTCGATTGCCACCCCCTTCATATTGCGGCTAAAAAAGATGATTGTAGAGCAGCTGCCCTTTTACTGGCAGCTAAACATGATCCTGATGTAACATCTAGAAGTGATTTTACACCCTTGCACATCGCTGCTCACTATGGAAATGAAAATATTGCAATAATGTTACTCGATAAAAATGCTAATGTCAACTTTCCAGCCAAAGTTAGTATACACAATCAAATACTTTTGAAACAATCTTCTTTTCTATTCAATTATGACCTAATTATTATTACCTAACCAATTATTACTTTTAACCAATTTTATCATCATCATCATCAGCATCAAATTACACCTTTACACGTGGCCGCCAAGTGGGGAAAGGCTAATATGGTTGCACTTTTACTAAGTCGAAAGGCTAAAATTGATGCATCAACTCGTGATGGATTGACACCTTTACATTGTGCTGCCAGAGCTGGGCATGAAGGAGTAGTTGACTTATTATTACAGAAAAAAGCTCCTATCTCAGCCAAAACAAAGGTAAGAACAATGTTCTGCCATCATTATCTATGATATCTGTTGTTAGTTGTTGACTATTTATCATCATTGTATCGTATTGACTCAATCTAAATATAATGATTTTCACCCCTTGTAACTTTATTTAGAATGGATTGGCTGCTCTTCATATGGCTGCTCAAGGTGATCATGTTGAATGTGCCCGAACTTTATTGCATTACAAAGCGCCTGTTGATGATGTTACTGTGGTAAGTTTATTTAAATTTCTGTCCTATGAGTTGTACTTGTTCATTTTATAAATTACCTCATGATAAAGTGATTAAAATGATGATTTTTTTCATCTGTCCCTCAGGACTATTTGACAGCTCTTCATATAGCTGCTCACTATGGAAATGTGCGTGTAGCTAAACTTCTTTTAGATCGAAAAACTGATCCCAATGCAAGAGCACTTAATGGATTTACCCCCTTACATATAGCGTGCAAGAAAAGTCGCAATAAAGTTGTCGAACTTCTTCTACAACACGGAGCTTCAATCGAAGCAACAACTGAATCAGGTTTAACACCTCTACACGTTGCCGCATTTATGGGATGCATGAGCATTGTCATTTACTTGATTCAACGTGGTGCTAATCCTAATGCACCTACTGTTCGTGGAGAAACACCTCTTCATCTAGCTGCTCGAGCTAAACAAGTTGACATTATACGAATTCTACTTCGTAATGGAGCCGATGTCAATGCCAAAGCAAGGGTAAGATGATGTTGCACTTTATGTGTCACACATAGATGTCAATGTTAAAATATTGTTGTTTTATTCATGTTCTAATACTCACCATCACTTGATGATTTTGCACAAAAACCATCATAGGAACAGCAAACTGCCCTGCATATTGCATCAAGACTAGGTGATGCCGACATTGTCAGCATCCTCTTGCAACATGGAGCAGCTGTTGATGCGGTCACCAAAGATTCTTATACTGCCCTGCACATCGCGGCTAAAGAAGGGCAACAGGAAGTCGCCTCCCTCATCTTGGATCATAAGGCTAATATGACTGCTACGACCAAGGTTTGTGTCAATATTTTCTTTGCAAAGAAAAATGTCATAAATGAAAGAAAAAATATAACTTTACATTGATGTAACAATGATATTTATTCATCATCATTTGTTTTATTTAAATCTATTCATTATTGCAGAAGGGATTCACACCACTTCACTTGGCTGCTAAGTATGGAAATATCAAAGTAGCTCGACTTTTACTGGCTAAAGAAGCTCCCGTTGATGCACAGGGAAAGGTAAAATAACATTAATGGGATACAAAATGAAATGAACTGTTTCGTCCTTTCACACTGAGTTCATTTGATTTGACTTTTATTTTGCTTCTTTACTGTGGTTTACCGGAGTATTTATTTCAATAAATGGGTGGTCATCTCCTTTATTTCATTACTTTCATTTACTTTTTCTGTTCACTTTCCTGTTCTGTCCTGTTTTGTTCTTTTATGTGATGTTATTTTCTGTTCTATTTTGCGATTCTTACCTGTCACCGATGTTGCATGTCATCCAGTTAGGCAACATCAAAAGAACCATCCAAGGAAATAACGTACACATACACACACACAGATAAATTCTCTTTTATTCACACTACGATGGACACTGTCTCTTACTTTGCTGTCCTTGTTAGCTCACTTACCAACCTTGATGTGAACAAAAATGTTATCTTCTTTTATCCTGTAGAATGGCGTTACTCCTCTTCATGTGGCTGCTCATTATGACCATGTGGAAGTTGCACTTTTACTCTTGGAAAAAAGAGCATCACCTCACGCAGCTGCAAAAAATGGTTATGCACCTCTCCACATTGCTGCAAAGAAGAATCAAATGGATATCGCTGCAAGCCTTTTAGAATTTGGAGCTAAAGCTAACGCAAAATCTAATGCTGGCTTCACGCCATTGCATTTGGCTTGTCAGGAAGGAAACACTGAGATGGCAAGTCTTTTGATTCACTTTCATGCTGAAGTTAACGCTGGAGCCAAGGTTAGTATAAAAAGTATTTTAGAATATATCATCTTTTCCACACTTACCATACAATGGCTTGCATATTTCAATGGTTACTTATATATACTTACTGTACTTTTAACCACAGAATTGGTTGACTCCTCTCCACCTTTGTGCACAAGAAGATCGGGTTAAAGTGGCCACTGTCTTGGTCAACCAAGGAAAGTGTAATGTGGATGCTAAGACCAAAGCTGGATATTCTCCTCTTCATGTGGCATGTCACTTCGGTAACATTGCGATGGTTAAATTTTTGCTGGCCAACGGAGCTGATGTTAATTCTGTCACCACATTTGGATATACTCCTTTACATCAAGCTGCACAACAGGGTCATAAACAAATTATTAACTTGTTGCTCGAACATAAAGCATCACCCAATGTAGTCACCAATCAAGGGCAAACTGCACTTTCAATTGCACAAAAATTAGGTTATATTTCAGTTGTTGAAACATTACGTGTTGTAACAGAAACTATTGTTACAACTACTACAACAACTGTCACTGAAGAAAAGTATAAAGTTGTTGCACCAGAAACAATGCATGAAACATTTGAACCTGATTCTGAAGATGAACAAGATGATCATATGGGTGATGTGCCGAATTATCTGAAAGGAAATGAAATGAAGTCACTAGGTGATGATTCTCTTCACATGGATGTTACACGAGATGAACATCATGAATACAGATTCTCTGGAAAAGACATGATTGGTAAGTTAAATGCGCATGTTAAAGGTTACACACACACACACAAAATAGTACAAAGTTCTTAAAATAACTTTTCTATGCAATTATTCTACTTTGAATTTGCAACAGCTCCTCGTGAAAATGAACACACAATATCGGCCGCTGACATGTTCAATACCGAAGAAATGGTTCATTCTCTCATACCTGACAATATTGAATCAAAACGACCACCAAGACAACTGACCGAATGGAAAACTTTCCTCGTATCATTTATGGTGGACGCTCGAGGTGGTGCAATGCGTGGATGTCGTCATTCTGGTGTTTCTGTCATCATTCCACCTTATATGGCTCCTATGCCAATGAGAGTAACTTGTCGGTATTTACGAAAAGAAAAGTTAATCTCTCCACCACCAATAGCTGAAGGTGAAGGACTTGCATCTAGGATTCTCGAAATGGGTCCAACAGGCGCTAAATTTCTAGGACCTGTTGTCATTCAAGTTCCTCACTTTGCTTCACTTCGCGGGAGAGAAAGAGAAATTACCATCCTCAGATCTGATGATGGAGAGTCCTGGAGAGAACACACCATGGACTTACCTCATGACAGAGTGCAGGACATCTTAAAGACCAGTTTAAAGAGCGATATAAGTATGTTTACATCCTTTACATCCAATTGGTAACATTTTTTTAGGACGAACTTTTGTTAACTTTTCTTTCTTGGAACATTTTGTTTCTATCACAGGTGGACTTAATGAAGGAGAATTTAACAAAGATCGAATCACTTGCATCGTCACAACTGATTTTCCTCATTATTTCGCTATCATTACTCGTCTTCGACATGAAGTTCACATTGTCGGTCCAAATGGTGGAATGATTAACTCTACAGTTGTGCCACATGTCCAAGTTATCTTTCCCAAAGGTTCACTTACCAAGGATATCAAAGTTGGACTTAGGGCTCATCCTATTCCTCCGGAAATTGTTGCTAAAGTTGCTGGAAATGGTGTTGCAGTCAGTCCAATTCTTACGGTGGAACCTCGAAGACGTAAATTCCACAAACCAATTACACTGACCATTCCATTACCTGAAGCAGCGACAAAAGGAATGATCAATCAGTACAATGGAGATGCTCCAACTTTGAGATTGCTATGTAGCATGTCCGGTGGTTTAGGTAAATCAATATGGGAAGATATTACTGGATCAACATTGTTCACTTTTCTAAATAATTGTGTTTCATTCGAAACTACCATTTCTGCACGCTTTTGGTTGATTGATTGTCGTCAAAGTAATGAATCTGCAAACATAGCAACAGAAATTCATAGTCATGTGGTACCTGTGCCTTATATGGCCAAATTTGTTGTATTCGCCAAGCGTTATGAACCTAATGAAGCGCAACTTCGAGTTTTTTGTATGACAGATGACAAAGAAGAAAAAACGTTAGAACAGCAAGAACGTTATGAGGAAATCGCCAAAAGTAGAGATGTCGAAGTTCTCGAAGGACGAGAACAATTCGTTGAATTTGCTGGAAATTTGGCTCCAATTACCAAATCTGGTGAACGGTTGTCTCTTGGATTCCAAGCGTTCAGAGAAAATCGATTGCCTTTCTTGGTTCGTGTTCGTGATCCTCATCAAGATCCTGCTGGTCGTATAGCCTTTATGAAGGATATCAAACGAGTCAAATCAGATTTACCACCTACACCGATTTGCAATTTGAATCTAGTTTTACCTGCTGTCATCGAACCAAGTTCTCAATCTAGAAGGTCCACACCTTCACCTTATCGAAGTGGAATATTAAATGAATCTGAATTGCAAGGAATAGCTTATTCTGTTGGACCTGATTGGATTGCTTTGGCCCAAGAACTCGAATTACCTGATAATGATATTCAACACATAAGTAATCAGATGACACCCGATGAACAAGGCTTGACGGCACTTTTATCTTGGCATCGTCGGTTGAATCCTTATAAAAATCAACGAGGTATCATGGAAAAAGCACTCAAGGCCATCAGGCGAGATGATTTGGTTGCACATTTTTTGAAAAATGCTGCAAGAACTGATGCGAACTCCTTTACAAGAGCAATAGATACTGTTGGCAGAGATCAAGAAGGTTTTGAGTCACTTCAAGAAGAACTTGGCTCAAGAGGACCGTCTGTGGGTCGTGAGCTAAACTTAGATGAGGACAAGGATTTCATGAAAGTGGGTACACTGTTTGCTTACTTGTCGCATGCACACTAACAATGTTTCTCTTTTGTTTTTGCTCTTGTAGGATCCTGAATCGCTTGAGAGTGACAGTGACTCTGGAAAGAAGGGCAACAAGTCACTTGGAAACATCCAAGATAAATATTTCACGACTGGCAAAGCATATGCTTCACCTGAATCACCTGCCCCAGACGAATTCGAGTTCGAGCATCATTCGACTGAATCCCAAGTGAAGGAAAGTCGACACTCAAGTCAAATTATTAATGATTCACAGCAAACTCAGATTGTTCTCAATAAGACAATCGACGAACAACAACAAGCCGAAGAATGTAAGTTACTATGTCAATATGACAACTAATTTGATGTTGATTATTCTATTTCTAACTTACGTTGCTTTTGTCCAATTCAGTTGAAAGTCGATTGAAAGAAACTGAAACCGTTGAAAGGTCAGCTGAAGGTTTCAAACAAACTGAAGTCATTCAGCATCAGCAACAACAAGTTGTTCGATCGACTGTTATTGGTCACGAAGAAGAACAACCGAGTCGTCCTTACGAACACACCGAAACTTGGCAATCAGGTGAACAAGATACAAGTCAAGTGTCAATTTCTAGTTTACCTGAAGACGAAAGATCTGAACCTACAACTGCCACTGTATCTTCAGCGACAACGACAACTAGTGGGGAATTTAATTTGTCCACTGCTGTTGTTTCCAATATAACTGAAGACAGTAATATTGACAAGAGGGGTGAGTGAATTAATGATGATTCATAATGACAATGATAATGACAATGACATGATACTTCCGTCTTACCAATATAAATTTTAAAAATCAACATTCAATCTGCACCTGCCACATGCCCATGACAAGCTTAATGGTCTTGATAAATAATATTTAATATAATTTTGCAATCTCAAACTATTATAATTTAAACAAATTTTTTTGACTTAATTTTGCAATAGATCATAAATTTACCATAAAATGACATTTTTACCTCTTCCTGCATTTTATTTCCTATCGAATTTGCATTCATAATAAACCTTTGATCCTATTAAACTCAATTTTTCGTTGACCCTTTTAAATCCTGCATGATTCTGCTTGCTGTTAGAACTCGCTATTTTTAGAACGCTTGTTGTTTGGGTGGAATTTATTATTTATTTTTGCTTTAAACTGAGTTACATTCATTTTTTTGAATTGCTGTCATTCAATGGTCAGTTGGTAACTGAAGAGTAAATTAGACAAGTTGTGATGGACAAAGAAGTGAAGATGAAGCGAAATCGTAGTATTAGTAGAAGCAGTTACTCGGACAAATCAATTGTTCCCTCACGAATTCATACGAGAAGAAGATCTGAATGGTTCTCATCTGAATCATCGGATTCCGATTTGGATGATGAACTACTTGAATGTCAATCTACATTGATTACAAGTGAATTGGCCATTTCCACCGGATTGATGGCCCTCATCACCGGTGAATTACTCTTACAGTCTGACAAAATGGCTCTTGATGTTGGTCGAGTTGCTTTACAGGCTGGTCAAACTGCTCTGCATGTTGATCAGCTTGAAAAACGAATGAAACAGTCATCTGTGAGAGTCAGAAATGACAAATCTTCTCACATTAACAAGGAAAACAAATACACTAATCACAAGGGTACACACAAGGTCAAGTTGGCTGCTGATGGTCAAATCAGTGGTAAATCGAAAATTCAACAACAACAACAACGACCACGACTAGAACAACCAAATCCAAGAAAAAGGAAAAGTCAACCACCGCAAAATATTGCCATTCAAGAAGATAATTCGAGTCGGAATAACTTGAAGACCGGCAAAAGAACTCGAGACACTTTCCGTCCCGTCAAGCATATTTCTTGGGGCGAAAATGGACCCACCAACTTGTCTGCAGCGACCGATTCAGGACAAACTGTTTCAGAGAGTCAAAGTGATCAACCAATGTCCTTTGCTGGTATATCAAACTTGAAACCTCAGTGCGTAGAGTTGACGGAGAGATTCTTGGTCGATTCTGTTGATTTGGCTAACTTGCAGAGAAGTTGTCATATTCTTTACGACGAACCAAACGAATTCGGTGTTAGTGATGTCAACAATGCCACAGATGATTCAAAGTTCTACTCAGAATCATATGCTGTAGACTCACAAGAAAATTCCATCATTGAGCTGCCTCATTCTACGAGTGTCGATGCACAAATTGAATCAAATACGGAAGACTTACATGTGAAGCAAAATTCACAAACAATGATTGACACGAAAAAATTGAAAGAGGCACCAGTTGACTCAGGTATCAGTGCGATGGATGAATCTGAAACAGATTCTAGATCCGAATGGCCAAGTGTTGTTTCTGAAGCAGCAAATTCAGAGTGGGTAACTTCGAATGGAGCTGAATCACCCTGTCCTCCATCGATTTCAAGCATTGGCACTTGTCTGACTCTTGAAGAACCATGCAGAACATTCGAATCGTGGACAGAACATGTTCAACAAGAAGGTCAAAAAGATAAAGCGCATATTGAAACTACAAACATCATGGAACAACCGATCGAACAGGAAAAATACGATGTTTATAATTCACAAACAGACCTTTGTGTCAGTCACGTTCTCAGCACAAATGACCAGTTGGATGAAACATTGAATGAATCAGCTCAAGTTTCACCAAGTGTTGTTTCAGCATCTCAAGAAGTGAAAAAACAGACAGATGTGCCTTCACAAGCCAATGAACCAGGTGAAATGAAAAAACCGAATGAAAATAATGACAAGGTAGAAACAAAGAAAAAGAAAACTCCAAAAGAAACTACAAATGTCAAGGCTATTCAGGAGGTGGAAACAGAAACAATATCGATGGTTACTCCTTTTGAAATTCACGAGCAAAGAAACTTGCAAGAAAACTTGCCAGTAGAGCAGGTTGCACCCAAAGAAACTGAGACCGAGAAAACTAGTGAATCTCATGATGAAATCAAAATGAATCAAACAGATTCACTTGATGTTGTTCATTCAGTGGAATTATCTATACCCGAGCAGGTGACTCTTTCGAAATGCGAAGTTCAAATAAAAGAAAAAGAAACAAAAGCCAACAAGAAGAAGAAAGCGAAAGATGAATCATCAAGTGAAGCCAAATCACACACAGAACAAAAAGTTAACCAAGAAAAGAACCAATCGCAGGTCGCATCTGCATTGAATGAAGAAATGAAAGAAATGAAAGAAAAAACGCCAAAAGAAAAGATGAATGACACGAAGAACAGTGAAGAGAGTTCAGTTGTGACAGAAGCGACAGAAATTACTCTGAATTCACCGGCAATTGTTTCTAATGTTGATAAAGTAGCAAAAGTTGAGAGAAAAAGTGAAAGTGAATCTATCGTCCTTCAATCAAAATGTGAAGTTGTTCGTGTTAAACCAAGTGATATCAATGACAAAGAAAAATGTCAAACGGAAGATCAACCCAAGGACAAAGAAAATAAAAGTGAGGCTAAAAAAGTTGTCAAGAAGAAGACAGCAGTTAAAGTAGAAGTGAAGACGGTTCAGTTGACGATTGATTCACCTGCGAGTGTATTCAAAGTGGACGCATCAGTTGTTGACACTTGTGGTCAAAAGGAAGATAAAGTGAAAGAAGATGAAAAGAACGTAAAGGAAGATGAACAACATGAGGATAAAAATGTTGCTACCAAGAAGAAAGTGAAGAAAATCGTCAAAGAACCATCTAAGAGTCAATCGATAGAATTGACTTCTCCTTGCGATGTTCAGGTCCACAAAGTGAGTAGTGTCGATGAATCAACTGAGTGTGAGAAAGTAACCAAAGAAGAAACCAAAGAAAACCTGAGTTCAGAAGGTTTATTGGCAAAAGAAGAAGAAAAAGAAGTAAAAAGCAACGTCGTTGTCAACAAGAACCAGAAAGTATCATCCAAAAAGAAGAAAGAAAAGAACAATTCTACTGAATCATCAACTGAGCTGACAGTCAAAGTCACCACCGATGATTCGGTTGACAAAACAATGAAATCACATCAGAATAAAATTGATGATACTGTTATTAGCCCCAGTCCTAAAATTGCATCTGAGGGAAAAATAACCGAGGACAAAGATGGACCAAATGTCCAAACTGAGAAGAGTTGTTTGATTGGAAGCAATGATCGAACAAGCAAATCACTTGCTGGACCATTTGACACATTCAAAGACACTCGATTGACCCTTGCACATTCAAACAAACTTCAGTCTCAAGTCAAAGTGAATCATGTGGATGGACGCAGAAACATTAACATTTCACCAAGCAGATCAGTGACCAGTTCGCCATTAAATAAATCGTCACCACTTCTTCATTCTCGAACGACAATAAGTAAATTTACCCCGGTGATGTCATCTTCAAAGTACACAAGCATAAAATCCAATCTTTTTGACAACTCACTGTCAATCGCTAGGAGAACATTTACATCACTGCGACCGAGTCAATCATATCATCATCTGCCTGATCTATCTTTTGGTCGACTTACCAGAATCAAATACAATTCATGCTTCGACTTGAGTAAATTCATGAACGAATTTAACGAACGAATGTCGAAACTAAAGAGTCAAAAGCATGTTGCTACCCTCAAAGCGAGATCAATTCGATTTTCACCTTATAAATCAACTTCATCACTTTACCATGACGACTGGCATGAGAGACAAGTGAATTCCTTGTATCCAAGTAAATCCATTCACTCACTCAAGTTGAATTGTTCTAATACAGACATGAAAACAAATTGGTCTGATGTGAAGAGTTCACGTGAACGACTGAGTCGATTAGATCGATACATCAGTACACACAACGTGGCAACAACTGATAAACCAGTGAGGAGAATTCGGTTTTCAAGTGCACTTTCATCAAGACGCATTAACAGCCAGTTGAACACATCAGTCTTCATTCGAAGATGTACATCAGAACAAAGATACACAAACACCAGTGATATTGATTCTGCTTGGTATCGACTGAGAATGAGAGTTGACACTGCTTATCCCGGATATTGGAGTGATAAAAAATCCACCCATCAAATGTCACATTTGTCCGGAAAGAATGATAAATATTTATCTGATACTTCAAGAACATCCAAAAGTATCAAATATATCAAGGGAATGAAAAATATTTCGACAAGAGCAACAAGAGCAACAATTTCACAAGCAGTCAGTCCATCAAGTCTCGAACGTGATGTAGATGACATCGATTATCACATTTGGTGTGCTCGAGTTCACACAGAAGAAGCTGAAACTCGCCAAAAGTATATTTTGGGTTCTAGAACAACATCACCAAGTTATCGATTGTACATGCCACAGCACAAAGCCTGGCAATCAATTTGTCATCGGCACTTCACTCATCGACCTTAATCAGATGAGATGATTGAGTGAAAGATACAAACATCATTCATCTAAACAGTCCATCCAACTGTGTCTTAATTTGATGTTGTTCAAGCAAATTTATACTACCATTAGAACTGAATAAATTAATCCTGAAAATTTATTTATTTATTTATTTTTATTTCATTATTTCCTTTGCCGGGGTTTATTCCTTTCCATGAAAACATTTAACATTAACTTTTCCATTAAGTAAAGTTACTAACAATCAAATGAATTTTATCTTCCATTAATCGACAGGAAAAGAAATAAGCCAATCGAAAAACGAAGCCAAATTGACCATTGATCAGCCAAAGATATCAGTATCACCCATACAAATTAGATCTCAACTAACAAGTGATTTGTCAGAGGATTTGCCTGATTCTCCGATAATCAAAACTCTTCCTCTCAAAACAATGCATTTGAAACAAACTGATTCCACCGAAACTAACGAATCTCCTGCCACCAAAGCATCCCCACCAGAAGTTATCGATGTTACTCAATTGCAAGAGCATGAATTATCACCAGTTGTAGAGTATGGAAATTACTTGGCTGAATCACATCAGGCTAAAGTAGGTGTATCACCAACAGAAATGGACAGGTACAATGAAAGAGACCACGGTTCGAACGGTGCTTATGACAACACTGCATTTGCCGGAAGTGAAACAATTGATTCCAGTGAACGTACCGAATTTAGAACAATCAGTCCATACGAGGTCATTCGAAATCAAGTTGACACATCATCTACCATTCGACCAACCGGTATTACCGATGATAATGACAAGCTGATTGATTACAATGACATTATTTCACCCAGTGAATCTGACTTAACACCTGACAGAGCTACCGAAATCGCTCATAAAATTGTCGACAAAGTTATTGAAGAAGCTAAAGTTCTTTCCAGGGAATCGACACCAGTTCATCACCAACGAGAACATGCTGTTGAATCACCCAGACCATCAATCGAGGAAGCACAAGCATTGGCACAGGATATCGTCAATGATGTGATACAAGAGGTTAAAAATAAATTTTCATCTGAGTTCGCAGCTGAACAGCAGCCACAAGTGAGTATTCAACTTCGATCACCCAAGAAGAAACAAAGTGTCCAGATAACCAAGACAGATGCAACCATCGAATCATCCAATGAGAGAGAATCTGGTTCTGATGAACACTACTATTCAGATGGTCGATCACCAGCTTATTCCCGCGTCCGACTTCTGGTGAAATGGACATCAATTTGTTCTTAGGACCAGGAGGAACTAGTTCACAAGGTGCTGGAAGTTCAGAGTATGAAACATGTGTAACTTCACAATCGACAACAACATTCAAAAGTGCAGTAACATCACAAGATACTTCGTATGCAACTGCAAGATCATCGCTCAGTAGCCAACAAAGTTCCAGTAGATCAACTCTCATTGAAGACTCTGAATCATCTGGTCATCTGGGAGAAATATCCAACTCTGAAGCAAGTGAAACGATTGTCACGGAAGGACGAGATTTGAATACACCAATGAATGAAGAATTAGAGGATGAAGTATCAGACCCAACAGCGTTGCTCATGACAGTGGTCAAACCTTCCAATTCATCGGACCTGTCGATTCCACAAAGTTTACAATTAGCCGGCCAATCATCATCAGGACGAGGGGGAGAAGATAAAATTGATTCATCAACTTTCCAAGACAACCAAGAACCTTCATCAACAGCCATTCGACGAGGAAGTCAAGAAGGTCAAGCATCATTGAGTGGTCAACAAGTTACATCACCTGGTCAAGGATCAGTTGGATCAGTTGATTTGACGTCAGGTGCAAGTCTTCCGTCCTACAGCAGCATCAGGTGAGTTGTTGCATCTTCGTGAATGATGATGATGATTACAATTACAATTTGGTCAATTGTACAAAATGAATGTCAATGATACATACTTAATTTTGTGCAAGTGTTTAAGGCAAGACAACTGAATTTCCCGTTTCCATTTCAAATGACATCCCACTTGATTGCTTCAGGGAAATTACATCAAAAGATCACTTGTAAAAATCACTATATTGCGAAAAATACAATAAATAGTCAATACAATTGCCCAATTTAACCATCCTTAAACTCCTTTTCCATATTTGAATGAATTCATATTCATCGCACCATCACACAGCAGTAACTTGTCTGAAAAAAGTCGACTTCAACTTTTATGCGATTTGAGTCCTGAAAGTCCAGGTCATCGATCTGTGTTCATTGACGGCGACGATTTGAGACCTGTATCACCAGTGCCACCCGATCAAGATCAATCTGGTCAATTAATTAACATTCAAAGTTCACTTGGCCATATAACTGATCTTAGTCCTTGTTCAGATGACACTGATAACATGTGCATAGGTCCGAGCAATGATTTGTACACTCATCCCGAAGTTGACGAAGAAGATGAACTGAGCAGTAAACTTGATCGACCGTCTTCAGTTGATCCCAAATTGAAAGCTAAATATCGATTAAGTGGTTCTTTTGCTGATTCAGCATCAACATCTTCCTCTTTGTTAGAATTCGAGCGATTAGAATGTGAATTGATGAAAGGTTCTAACCATTCACTTTCATCTACACCACAAAAGACGCCACAAAAATGTCATGCATCATCGGACATGTCAGCATCGCTTGTAGAATTCGAAAAATTAGAAGAACAATCATCAAAAGGTTTAGCTAAATCAAGTAAAAAACTCGCCCATCAGTGAAGTCAAATTATCAGAAATCGAAGAAGGTCATGAAAGTCAAGCCAGCGACAGTGGTGAGACAATTACAGGACAGGACAGCGAAAGTTTACGAACTCGAATTAGCAATGTTAACTTAATGATACCTCAAGAAAGTGGTCCATCTTTAGAACTTTCATCTGATCCGGAAGAAAGTGCCAGTGAAAATGCAATGGCTGGTTCCATGGATACAAGCGCCAGTCAAGATGGTTTGACTTCACTTTCACACTGTTCAGGAGCTCCATCACTCGAACCTGTCATTGAGAAAGATGATGAATATGATGGTGATGAAAGTTCAAGACAAACAAATAGCACGTCAGACATCGTACCACCACCTAATGACTGTATGTTAGCATCAGTTACATCTGTTGATACATCTGTCGATTTACTCAATTCGAGCTTCATCTCACAAGGAACTAATGGTTTCTAGCAGTGAAATAGTTGACTTCACACCCAGTCAGCCCAAGTTATTTGCACCATCACAACAATCAGAAACTTCGACCAATTAACATTTGTAGAATTATTCTAATGAGTAAAATTTCGATCTTAATAAAATAAATTCTAATTGGAATTGATGTTATTAATTCATTTGTCATGAATCTTTCTATGCTTGCAGCGTCGTTCAGACTTAACTACAATTTTACCAGTCGACAGTATTACCCAAAGAGTAGTATCATCGTAATTGATGCCGGTTCAAACGTTAGTTGATGAAATGGAAGATCAATCAGTTGGCCAAGTGATGGCCAAGAACGAGAAGAGACAATTAACAGGGTAATCGATTTCATCGTTCCATCTCACATAGGTAACACACGCATTCATTGAGGCAAGTACTTGCATGTTGTCTTGTCCATTTGTTTCCAGCTCATCAGACTGAGAGCAATTTGCCTTTTTCACGAAGAAGATTAAATGTTCTTATTAGTCTTAATCAGGACTGATAAACTGATTCCTTGACATTTAGAATTCAAACAAAAGTTGATCCAGCAACAAACGCGCTCTGTCGTCTCGTTTATGAACCAGTTGATTCCATCATCAAATAAGTCAAATTCTGTGCTAGTGTAATTTTGGGTTTGAGATTTAACACCAAAAGAAGTGTTGAACATGGAGAAAAAACATTTGGAATTCAACTCCACTAGTGCACATAGTTCTTACAAATTATAATGAAGACACTGGATTGACGAAAAGTGCGAAAGAAGATTAAACAATTGTTTACTTCACTCGGTCATCACGTTTAATCTTGTCTCGAATTTCAGACAGACAAGATAAGTCTCTCTCCTCAATGTGATGAATGGTCATTTTACTTTTACTTTAATCATGATGAATTCATTTATTGCGCTTCTCAGTGAGAACAAAACATCATCAACATCAGCAGCGAAAGCTTCTTGCAAAGGTTTTTCACCTCGACAGTCAAACATGTACGAATTATTTAAGAAACACCAAGCAAATTCAAATACACGCAACAAAAAACACTTTGAATATTCAATATTCTGAGGTGTAATAAAGTAAATCCTGTTGTTAACCATTGTTTGACTTGATTATTGAGTGAAAAAATTTTACATCCAAGTGTTTTTTCATCCACAATGATCGATGATGATCAACTTGAGTGTGTTTTTATGTTGATATTGTCTCGTTCAATAAAAACAGCAGCAATTCAAACATCGTTCTATGTAAATTAAAGATAAATTAACTGGGTTTGGCGCTAATTGTAATGGAAAAGGCAAGTCGGTAATTTGACATTTGACCTACTAGTAAGATGGTGAGAAACAATAACCTTTTACTCTGTATCTAGTAGAACTTAGTGTATGGACGTTATTGCAAAGAGGTTTTCTTCATTTAACTGACAAGAAGAAGTGAAATAAAGTATAACAAGTACAAGTACAAGGCAGACAGGTAGATATTATAGCATAAAAAACGGAAGTTAATTATACCTGAATGTGCATCAGTAGCCACATGTCGACCTTTACTTACAAATTCGACAGACAATTTTATTGAATTTGCATATCTGGTAGTAGCTTAGTCGATGATCCATCAGTGTTTAAGGTGCATCAAAGACAATCCAATGAAAGTTGGGACGAAGAGAAAAAAAGAAAGGCTCATTGGCAACCAATGACTGTGCAACTTATTTTCCCCAGATGAATGAATGTATTCATTTGTACACCTATGATATTGGTGAATATGATATAATCACATTGGCATAAGAAAATTCAAATGAATGTGCGATGATTTTGTTAATACAATGTTGCACCAGTGATGGTTCTCTTTGGTTCCGAGTTTGCTGACTCTTGTCAGTCACTGTGTAAGATGCAATAAAGACCCCAAAGCGAGTTTGCACTTCTAGTTTGGCAGTTTGGGTCCACCTCCTGTTTCCGTCTGTAAAAAAGAAAGAAAATAAAAAGAGTCCTGAGGTCCTCAGTGCTCAAAGTTGAAAATGACCCTCTCACTTGCCATGTGACCACGAAGATGGAGAGGGAGACAAGCAAAGAGCAAGCGACCAAAAAAACTCGCTAGTGAGTGGAAAAGTAATTTAACCTTTAAACAAAATGCCAAAGGAGTCTCAGCACTCCTTTTGGAGGTCCAACCTTAAACTTTTTTACCTGTCCTTGTTGCTGATAAGGTCATCTTTGAGCCATCCGGCATCTCTCAGCTCGATTTCACCTTTTTTTCTTGTTCAAACAACAGCATCATCAAAATGATCAAAATCATCAACACCAGCAACAACATGAAAAGAATATTCGTGAAGCATCATTTTTTCACACAACAGTGGGTCAAATTTCAATCAACGAACATCTTCTCCTGTGTACTATCCAACAAGTGGTCAGTCAAGTGTATTTATCCCATCAGAAATGAGCATCAAGTTTCATAACTTCATCATCGTAAACTTGTAAACTTCAACTTGACAATATCATCGTCATTTGACGCTGACTTAAACATACTTCACACAGACACGACTCGACAGGAAGATTGACTTGAAGTAACGTTTTCAAATGTAATTGACGATATTTCGCGTAGACAACAGTGTTTGCCAACCCACACATGTTGAGGTAAGACTCAGTAAATAAGCTTGTTGAACACTTGTTGAGCAAGATGACTTCGACTGGTCAACTTTTAAACTTAAACAAGTTGACTCGAGTCAAGTTGTAAACTTTCATTTTATGTGAAACAAGTTCACAAGTAAACTGAAATCTTCATGTCAATTGAGTCCGCTTTTGACATTATTTTCTGCATCCTAAATTTTGTGCTCTCTTTCATCGGAGGGTAATTTGTTGGGTTCATTTGAATCATCTCACGCACGGTCAAAAAGAAGAGATGAAGAAGTTATAATCATCTTCATCTCTTATTTCTTTGGACTGATTCGCCAACCTTTTTGCATTTCAACTGATTAGTCGTTTCTTATTTTAACTTTCAACTCATTTTTCGCTCTTTTTCGCTTTTCATCCCTCGCATTTGCCATCAATCTACACGTCATTCTTACGAGTCATCAACGTTTCTAGTTATTTCCGAGTAAGGATCGAACAGGTGGGTGAGCAAGTGGCCAATTCGTGGCGTCAACACGACAGGGATATTTTCATTTTCATCAGGATATCGCTGTTTTCATCTATATTTTCAAAGCCATTCAAGGACGGATAAAAGTTACTCCCAAACTGGATTCATAAACTTGTCGTCCAAGATAGTTCATTTTTCCTAGTGAGAGTTACACTGTTGAGACTTACATCAGATCGAAGTAACACCCCAAACTGCCTTATAATGAATTACAACATTTAAATAGAGCCAAAGTATTCAATTTTCTTCCAATAAAACAATACATTAAGAACCATCCCTTGACCCTGGTTGCGTCATCCAAAAAACGTGGGTAAGAAGAGTTGATGTCATGCGAAAACTCATCTTCATAATAACACTCCTCATCTTTGTAAAAGACTAGTGAAACACAAACTTTTTGACAGATAAAAAGAAAAAATCAAATTTAAAGATAACCGGCACTCACTTTTACTTGAGCTAGTTGTTTTGGGTTCTTTCATCTTTTTTCTCTGACTCTGTTTTTTCTGGTCGATCCTGCTGTTTCTTCGCCTTGTGTTCAATTCGCACAACCATATGCTACTGTCGAATTCTTTACTTCAAAGAAAACAAACTTTAACATGAAGTTATTTTTTTAACTCACCTATTGAAACCTATTTGCCTACCTGTGCGATGACATATTTTCACTGATGAAAGGATGTTCTCGTGCATCTGCCACTACAAGCAGACATCTTTCATACAGCAGGCAACTTTTTTATAACCTTTCATGCCGGTCATGGATGGCGAAGAGGACGTGGATACAAGTGTTTGCCGTCGGCAGAGC
Source organism: Hemileia vastatrix (assembly GCA_030280995.1). Lineage (NCBI taxonomy): Eukaryota > Fungi > Basidiomycota > Pucciniomycetes > Pucciniales > Zaghouaniaceae > Hemileia > Hemileia vastatrix. The sequence continues at coordinate 107,818 of JASXTE010000037.1, read as the reverse complement.
TAGCACTCAACTACCGCACCCATCGACCAATCGACCAATCGAGGGGAAACAGTTCAACGGTTCCATGGTGAAAAACATCTGGTCCCACCAAAGTGAAACAAACAGAGTAAGTTGTAACAACTTTCATCGACAAGCAATTTGTCGACAAATGATATGATGTTTAAACTGGACCAACTTTTACTTGAACAAAATACAATAGCTGATAAAATTTTCTTGTAAAACAAATGATGACAAAGTTTTTACAACTTTTCATCAGAACATCTAAAAGGTAGCCAAAAATACAAATTTTTTCAGTCACTTGATAAAGGAAAAGTAAAAATACTTATGAATATGTAAAGGGTGACGAATTATCGATGATGCTTGTTAGTCATTGACCAGCCAAGTGCGAGTTATCTGCAGTCAAGTAAAGTAATAAAAAGTCCTTAAAGTTAAAACAACTTTAAAACAAGCATTTTGGCCCTTTTGGTGGAGCATACATTGCGCATGTACCTCACAGCTCATGACCGACTTGAGCATCGAGTGTTTCTCTCGTTTTTTCTTTCTCTCTCGCTTGTTATTCCATCCGTCTGTTTGTATGTGTGTGTCTCTCTCTCTCTTTCTTCCTTTCTCTTCCTCCCCAACCGACTCTGATTTAATTTTTCTCTTTCATTCACCCCAACATCTTTAGTAGTCATGTCCTAGTGTATGCCAATTGTCCTCTATTACATCGTAGTCATGTCTAAAATACCTGTGGCAACTTCCAGTCATCGGCCATCACCTGCATCAGCCATACTTAACTCACCCGCAAATACTGCATCTCCAGTATCTACATCACCATTACACTATTCAAGTAACAATTTAGGTAATACTAAAACTTGTAATACTTCTTTACCTCGTTACAATAATGTCAGTACAAACAATGTAATATCAAGTAAGATAGGTCAATATAATGATCAACATCCAACTTCAAATTTTACTGATTCTTCACCAAATCATTCAACTCAAAATTGTCCCGTGAAACAGGATAATCTAAGTAATCAAATATTGCATGGATATAATGAATCAAATGATAATCTTGCCAATACATGTAACACGGTAAAAAAGTTGAAAAGATCCAATTTACCAATGAAAAGTTCTTCTGTCAAGGGCCATATTGAAAATGATATCACTCACTCATCAGCTGATAACAGTAGCAATGTTAAATCTTCTTCATCCAAATTTTCTTTTTTTTCCTCCCCCTGTAACCCAAACAATATCCCAGTCTCTAATACTGAATCACCGGCAATCAACGCAATCAATCGTCGAAATGAAACACCATCACCAAGTCTCAGATCACCTCCTAAATTTGAAGCATTTATGATGACTGGTGATCTTATGATCAATTTAGCAAGTAAAACAACTACTGAAAATCCTTTGGCCATACCTAAATCAACCTCTTATAGTCCGCCAAATGACTGCAAGGTCACACCATCAATTACTACGTATGGTAATTCAAGTAATACAAAACGTTTCAATCGAAAATACCAGCAACAATTGTCTTCACCACCACCATCACCATTTACCAATATAAGTCAGTGCCAAGACCAGTCATCTAATTTGCCCACTAAATTAACTTCGTCACTTCCTTCAAGCCCTGAGTCAATGCTAAAGCAATCACAACAACAACAACAACAACTATTATCACATGTTGAACCTTCAAGCAAGATTGACCAAGAGGAAATTATCCATACCAATGTGACTCATACATCACCACTTCACAAACAAAAAACCTTTGCTGTAAGACTGACTAAAAGTCAACAAGAATTGATACCATGTTCCCCATCACCCACTGATAATTCAACCGAACAACATCATCAAAAACAAGATTTCGATTACAATTCAGTTAATTATTCCACTGATAATCAGTGCATCAATTTACATTCAATTGACAATGAGAGACAAGACATTTCAACAAGTCCTATTGAAGATAAAAATGAATCTGGTTTGGTAAATTACCCTTCGCAAAGAGTAAATACAATTATTTCCAATGGAAGCAAAATAAATATCCAATCATCTGATGAAACTCGTGAAAATGATTTCAAAAAATTCAGCAGACAACTTCAAGAAGATACCGTCGATGGTAAAGTGATTCAATCATTTACCCAGCAACAACAGCAATCAACAGAAATTAGTAAGAATGATACAAATGAATTGAAAGTTAAATCCATGAAAAATGGTCAGTTGATTAATTCTTCAGCTGCAATCAACTCGTCCGATAAATCAAATGACACAGCTTATGCCAAGCCGTTGAATGGTAAATCACCTGTGACAAGTCATGAATCTAATTTGAATACCAACTCATCATCATCAACAAGTTCATCATTCAAATCATCATCATCATCATCATCATCATCATCATCAACTTGCCATGTCGACACATGTGGTAACATGTCATCTGATCTCACATCGAATGCCAGTACTGTTAAATCAGTCAGTAATTCAGTATCCTCATCAAATGGTCCTTGTACATTGAACAATATCTCAGGTGATACAAGTAAATCACCGAGTGATAATGTAACAAGTAAAGTTGAAAGTGCCAAGCGTTACCCGTCCTTCATTGGATCAAGTAATCCAGACGAAATAAATGATCTTGAGGATGACGAAGAAGACAATGAAAATGAATTAAATGATCTTACACAACAAGTTGATTCATTTTCTATGGAACAGTATTCATTTTTAACATCATCCAAGGCAATTGACATTGCCTCAGCCAGTCGATTGGCTCGTCGACTTTTCGATCTACAAGGATTCAAAGAATCAGATGTTTCTCGACATCTTTCCAAAAATAATGATTTTTCAAAAGCTGTAGCTGAAGAATATTTAAAATTATTTGATTTCACTGGTGATCGTGTAGATTGTGCCTTGAGAAAATTTTTGACCAAATTCAATTTAGTTGGTGAAACTGCTGATCGTGAACGCGTTCTTTCACATTTTTCCAAGAGACTACTTGAATGCAATCCCGATACATTCAAAGATGTTGATTCAATTCATACCTTGACTTGTGCCCTGATGCTGCTAAACACCGATTTGCATTCTGAGGTAAGTTAAAAGGATAAAATAAATTGTTCCATCGGTTTTTCCTTTTTCCAATATTTCACTCTTAAAGTCTCTCTTTGCTTGTTCAAGTCATTCTATTTTTAAAATTTGCCATCGAGTGCAATTTTTCCATATCAATTGTGTCTGGCTTCTGGCTTTATGTCAAGGTTCATCTGTGTATCATTTGAATTTCTTATTTAAACTTTACTCTTTAATATTTTTTTTTTATTCTTTTCAACAATGTCCTTGACGAGAATGTATTTTCATCATCACATCGATGACATATTGGATGACCATATTTATATTATAATATTGTTGATTTTTAACCCTTTCATTTCTGTGTGTGGTTGTCGTTGACTTTGTACTCTTTACTCTTTCCCTCTCTCTTACATATTTAGTAATATTTGATATTATTTTGACAGAGCGTTGGTCGTCGCATGACATTGAGTGAATTCATGGAAAATTTGAGTGGTCTTCATGACGGTTCACACTTCAACCAAGATCTTCTCAAGGCTCTTTACTTTTCAATAAAGAATCAACCGCTTCAATGGGCTCAGTAAGTTATTATTTTTTTTTCTTCACACTGACACACCTTTCATTATTCCTTTATTGTAACTGTTATTTTGATATTTTATTTTTCCTGTTTTTCATGTCTTTTTAACTCATTTTTTTTTCTTTTTCTTTTTGTATCTTTTCACATCTTGAATAGTGATGAAGACGACTCCAATTCCAAATTGGGAGGCAATAACAGCAATCTGACTTCTTTGCTAGTCGGATGTAGTAGTGATTCCATCACTGATGCTTGTGGTAAAAGTCTACTTGATCAGTCTGTTAATCCGTTCATTGGTATTTCAAGTGGTACATCGGCTACTGAGTTCAAAAAAGGATACCTTTTGAGAAAATGCTGTTACGATCCACAAGGAAAGAAAACACCCGTTGGTAAACGTCGTTGGAAACATTTCTATGCCACACTGAGGGATTTAGTTTTGTACCTGCATAAAGATGAAACTGGTTTTAGGAAAAATCAATTATATGAAAGTTTGAAAAACTCAATTAGAATACATCATTCGTTGGCCACCAAGGCGAGTGACTACATGAAGAAAGATTTCGTCTTTCGCCTTCATACTGCTGACCAAGCTGAATACTTGTTCAAAGCAAAGTAAGTTACCATTGTCGACTTGTTGACCTGTTGATTGTTGTTTCATCAGTTGATCAGAACAAAGAACCTCAGTCACCATCTTCATTGAAATCCTCTTGTGTGAAAATGACAATGAGGATTATTACGATACTTTCCTTACAAATTCCTTATTGTTTACTCTTCCAGTTAAACCTTTCTTTCATTTTGTCAGTCAGAGTATTTTACATTTGCTTCATTATTTAAATTGGTTCTTGACATGGTTAACATGAAATTGCGGTCAAACAGTTTACTCTCTCCTCTTTCTTTATCTCTATTGTGGCAGCAATTTAATATCGACCAAGAAAAGTCAATTCATGACAAGTTGACTTATATTACGTGCATTTGTTGGATACTTTTTTTCGCCTCTTCGTTTACTTCCTTAAATGCTTTAAAGGTGTTACACCTTAAATAGTAATTTTAACTTGCAATGAAAGGTTTCGTTGTCAACTGTTGATTGTGTAACATTTTTCCTTTTTGATACAATTGTTATAATTTGATTCTTTTCTTCTTCCTCTCTTTTTGCCCAAATTCACCTCAGCGACGCCAATGAAATGCAACTTTGGATTGATAGCATTAACTTTGCAGCTGCAAGTTTATCGGCACCTTCACTCGCACCAGCTGTTGGTTCTGAACCTAAATTTCAACGTCCACTCTTACCTGTCAGTCATACTAAGTTAGGTATTCGTGAACAACTGATAGAACATGAAGAACGCATCAGCAAATTCGAACAGGAACTTGAAATACACCTCAATTATCCACCAGAAAGATCTACTTTAAAACGTAATTTGAACGAATACACTGAAAAACAATTATACTTGCAATTTGAATTGAAAAGATATCGAATGTACTCACAACTACTGAAAATACGCTTGATACAAACAATGGGACCACAAGCACTCGAAAAAATCATTTCCTCGAAAGGATCTTCCTCTCTTGTTACGGCTTCTGTTTTGAAATGTAAACCTTTGACAGATTCACCTATCGAAGAAGCTGATGATCTTGATGATGAAAGTACTAATGATACTTCCTTTCAATCCAAGGCGCGAAAAAATGTCTAATGTGTGCAAAAAAACACAAAGCTATTGGACCATTTATTGTGTGTACGTCCTTATGAACCAGTAAATAAATGACGAGTTTTCAAAATCATTCTTACTGTTTCCTATGAATATGAATGTGCTGTCAATTCCAGTGTCGAATGAAGAGTGATTTTCCTGCTTGACTAAAGCAGAAGATAATAAGCAAAGCATGGATCATCACAGGACAGTAAAGTTGGTGAAAAGCTAGTCGTCCTTGGAATGTTCCTTGGTTTGATGATAACATTACGATGAACTTGTTGATACAGGGATTTAGCGACATCGAAAGAATAATTTGATCGACTGAACTGAGGATCATGAATGTGTTATCGAGCGATTCAGCTCATTTTTCATCTTCACTTTTAAAATAACATTCCTTAGCGACAAAGAAATTTAAATCAATGTGATCCTACAATATATAAACAAAAACAATAAGCATTTGATTTTTGCGACAATTAACAAACGAGACTGCGGAAATAGCGTCACCTGCTGATGATGAAATGAGAAATAAGTTTATAAATAAGAAGGGATAATCGTAAGATGTCACAGAACAACGTTTCATTAGTCTTCATTTAAGAAGCAGAGATTATGTTCGGCACATCAATATGTTTGTATAATCATTCTATAATCATAAAATCATAGGTGAAGAAAAATAGGTTCTTTTTTCAATCATTTTTCGTAGGAAAAACCAGGTGGAAAGAACAACTCGTTCTAACCATATCGATGGACCATGGAGATTACATTTGTTGCCTACTTCATTTATTTTGATAAGCTTTTTCTCAATTAATGATTTGATTGTAGATTTACTGTATTTTTTTGCCACCAATCAATGATACTTCAAGACCAACCTTACAGTTGATAGTTACTGGATGGAGCTTCTGTATCAGTCAAGTTCAAATGAAAAAATATTTCCTTGAATATTTCTATAGATGGTGCACTGACAGATCATTCAAATAATTCATGATAATAGATTCGATTTAAACATTCGTGTTCAGTTTTATTCTGTCCTCTCGTGACTCATATTCAGAAGAGTTGAACAGGTGCTATCGACTGAAACTTTTCAGTATGAAAAAGAAGAAAAACGCGGTATCTATCAAAAGCATTAGGTGTATTTCTTCATGTAGAGAGAGGAAAATGTTCTCGCAGATCAAGAAAACTCTAATTATGTCATTCATTATCATCGGTATTTGCTTCCAGTGGTACTTGACATCATTAGATTATTTTTCATATCCAACGTGGACATCTCTTCATTTCGTCCCCGAAAATCGACTGGTTCCAGCTATTACTATCTGTCCAAACACTTGGGGCAGCAAATTCGGTCATCAAATGAAGCCTCTCACGATGATTGAAAGATATCAGATGTCCTTCAATTACTCACAATTTATTAAAAGTTGTCAAATGACCGTCGAACCACATCCAATTGATTGTGAAAACTTGACCAAAGTTGCAGAGTATTTTGGTCCAATGGGTAAGTGTTTTTCTTACTTTGAAGAATCAGCGATGGATTCAAATGTGGAACAGCGTATCCTGCGAAATGAATTGAAAATGAGTGATAATCTCTTAAGAGTGGAAATGACTTCACCTCTTCCCGATCTCAGATCCTGGATTATACGATTGTATGATCCGAAAGAGCCCATGGTTTATAGCAAAATCGACAGTTCTAAAAGGATGTTCGACCCTCACACTCATCGAAAGTTCACAGTCGAGTCCGAAATTCAAATTCGACAAAGACTGCCACCTCCTTACACCGACGGCTGTTATAATTACCGTGATGGCCGATTCATCATCAAACAAAAAGCCCTTGATCATTGTCTCATCCATAATTACGTCAATAGAACCAGTGGCCAAGGATACTTTCCGGCTTATGCTTTCTGGAAGATCGGAGAAGAATTTGAAACTGTTTCGAAAACATACAAGGAACAAACAGATACAGTTTTATTGAAGATTTGGCCAAGTGTCATAAGAAAGTGCACAAAACAAGTTAGAATGAATGACTGTATGGAAAAGGCATTTCATCTGAGATTCAAAGCAGAGAAAAAAGGTTCTGTCAATAATACTTTGGTCACTATTAACGTTGCTTCTATGCCCAGCTCAAAATTGGTGATCGAATACAAAGCTTGGTTCTCATTAGATGCTTGGATCAACAACATGGGAGGTACATTTAGCTTGTGGACAGGTGTTTCAGCTCTCATAACCAGTACTTCTCTTGTCAATCATTTCATGGGACATAATTCAAGACTACGACGAAAATCCAATCGATCTTTAACTAGGCTCTCGAAAAAATCACTTGTATCGAAGACACATAAATTTGAAAATGACCTGATTGTACTGACACTGATGAAATTTTTATGCGCACTCGGTTGTCTCATTCAAAGTGTTGACATCGCCCGTATTTACTTGGAGAACAACTTTTATTTTCGGCTGAGTTCGATTCAACCTGAAAGAGCGGAATTTCCAAGATTCACATTTTGTGTGAGTCGTGTTGTTTTTTCCGGTCAAAAACCACAACTCATTGACAATATGACTCAAGCGGAAGTTAATACAAAATTGACAATCGAGCAAATATTTCCAAGGACTTTAGAACTCGACGACATCCTGATAAGAAATAAAAGTATTTTCACTGATTCTCATAGCATGACATGGGAACAGATCGATCAGTTCTACACGTGGAATAAACGATTAAGCGATCACCTTGTATGCTTCACCACTTTCTCTCCCGATCAATACATCGGTTCTTTTCCACTCCAAAAATACAACTTTTACGAATTATCTCTGAAACAGTATTTTAAATTGTATTTTAAACTGCTTAATTCTACTTATTTTAGAAAAATGCACTTATACATTCACTACGACGACTCATTTCCACTCGGTCCTTCATCTGATTATAAAGTTATACTCGAAAACTACGATTATCAATATCTATTTCCGAATCATGTGATTTTCTATCCACAAGAGACCAAAGTATTCATGATCGAGAATAACTTCAAGTCCCAATGTATGCAGTATTCAAAATTTGGCTTTCACTCACGCGAAGAAGCAATCGATTCCTGCATAAAAAGTAAAGTAAAAAGTCAATTAAATGTCTGGCCAAGAGGATTTCTAATTCCATTCAACATGAGTAAAGGTATCAAATTTTCTGACAAATCTCATGAAGAAAAAATCATTGAAATTGAAAAAAACTGCACCAGCAAAATCACTTTACCTGATTGTACACAAGAATATTTAGTCAACAACATATTCTACCTCGGATACAACGAAGAAACCTTAACAGTCAGGATGTACCCACCAATTGAAGACTATGATGAATTGCGTCAACAACTAAGATACAGCATCGTTGACTTGGTCATCTATATCGGAGGTAATATCAATGCATGGGTTGGTCTTTCAGTCATCAGTACTATTTGGTGGTTGGATGATAGATTTTCGAATAAATCACCACCATTGACAAATAGATATAAAAAACTAGTACAACCGAGTCCGTTTCAGATGATCACACCATTTCAATATGATGGATGCAGACGACGTCGAACTTTACCAATCTACCAATCACCAAATCTCAATGACATATATTTAAGGAACAAAATCAGACACAAAAGCATCATAATTTAGTGGCATTCAATTAGTGGCAGCCATTGTTACCGCTGGATTCGAGATTGCAGCAAGGTGGTGCTAACAAAATTTGATATGATGACAGATTCATCGATAAATGAAAAAATCACACTAACATCTCAAAGATGAGTCGCTTGTCATAATTTTTTTAAACATTTTAAAAGTCTCTGGTACCAACGAAACGATTTTGACCCGAGTTCTTATCACAAGATTCACTTTACTCAAGAACTTGAAGAAGTTCAACTTATTCATAAAATTTGGACTGCAACATTTGTTTGGATGGCACAAGTGTCGAGTGAATGACAAAGATTGCCAAAGTATCCTGGCAAGAAATGATGATCACTCGACAAAGAGCAAACAAATTGTCACTCTTTAAACAAATTGACATGATCAAGTGGTTGTCCACTTTGGCTTGCAAAGCATCATCATAATAACTCCTCATGTAGACAAAAGAAGTTTGTATCCATGAAAGACAAAACATGAAACCCTTGAAAAGCACTATTCAATAAACTCACGGTGAATCACTAACAATAGGTCTCGACCTGAATGATACATCAAAGATGACCTCAAGGTTGAAAAAGCATCTGCAGAATGTTGTAACAAATGCTCATAATACACCAATCACTTGGGGCAGTCTAACAACAGACAAACCAAACAATTGACCTCAGTTCTAACAATTGTACATTCTCATCGTTTCTATTGTTTCTGTCTCCAATAAATTACCTGTTGCAAGCCTTAAATTAGTGAACAATTTTTTCACTGTCTGTTATTTCCATCACCAGAATCAAGAGGAAGTTTAAATGATGAGAGAGAGAAAGAGGGGAAGAAAGAAAAAAAAATGTAAAGGAAGAAGAGGATTGGAAAAATGATGTTTCGAGATGTTTTGGATCGCTTTGTAGTTGCTTTTCGACTCGCTCTGGGTCACCAGATAACCATCAGTAACAAAACATCGACCAACCTGATGGCAATGGCAAAAAGATATTTTTGACTAAACATGATTCACAAGCAAAAGAGTTGCCAATGATGAAGGAAGATCTTTTGTTTCTCTGTCATCCGACCAGTCAGATAAAGTGAGTGAAATTGATGATTTAGAGAAGAAAGAAGAAGCCAAGACAATGGCACCAATGTCAAGGAAATGTGAAGAGTCAACAAAGACAGGCGTCAAGGTTCAAACAAAAAGTGGGCCTGTTGGTCAGCTTTGCCAGTTTGTTCATCCGGCTGACGCGATGCCAGTTGATAATCGAGTGGGTGCCAGCATGTAAAGAGGTAAAAACAATTATTCAACTTATTCAGCTTAATGAGAAATGACTGACACATCGAGATCTCAATGTGGAGAATTCATGGAAATACAGATGAACTCAGTCAACAGAGAACAAAAGTAAAATGAGATGAAAAAAAAGAAGGCACTGAATGATTGACACATCAATGCATCAATTCACAAAAGTAAGCATACAAATGTATCTCTGCAAAGTAAAAGATGAAATGCAAAAGAAGATGAAGAAAGATGAGGTAACAAGTTGAAACAAGCTGAAATAAAAGGAAATAAATCGAAATAAAACGAAACAAGACAGGTGCAATAAATCGGGAAAATTTTTCGTGATGAAGATAAAATTAGTTGTCAACTTAATACCAAATGGGATAAATTGACACACTCTTGTCCCGCTGGACTTTGCACCAATTAACAGTGACATCTGTGACTGCCAATCGATTGGTTGAATGAATCACAATGTTATCTCACAACTTGAACAGTCACATTTTGTTCCACTTTGTTGTTTGAGGTGACTAATTTTTCATCGCTTGTTTACTCGTGTTGCCTCCGCCATGAGTCAATTAAATAACAATGTGCCATTGAGTGTTGAACGTTGTCTAGAAGAGCTCATTGTTAATTGAGTGTTACTTGGAATCCACAAGTTGAATAAGAGCACATCGAGCAAAGCACTCGAGTCGTTCAGTTGGTCGAATGATCCATCCAACATTAAACATCCAAGAGTCTGAGGAAGAAATTGTCGGCACATTCCGTGTCCGATCATTTGGTTCCTTCCATCGAGATGGATCCATTGAAATACATTTTTCACATGATCCGAATTGGCAATCGATATCATCTCACCCTTGGTTGTAATATTTGACCCAAATTTCCGAAGAAAATTAAAAATGACAAGAGTAAAAATCAAAATTCGTTGACTTGTACTGATTTTCAGCATTCTCGTTATCGTTATTTCAATAGTGTTGAAAATATGAACCAGCCATTAACCTGCCCTAAATACTTCACATTGATCTTTTTTGAGGTGATCAACCGAAAAATCAGGATCATGGAGAAGATTTTCCTTCATTTTTCCCATCAAAACTGATTAAAAGACATTCATCAAATAATTTCACTGGATTTACCACCGCCTTGACCCAACAAGAACAAGTTCTCAGGGTTACTTTTTATTGTGTTCATTAATTGATGCTTATAATTTAGTTTTATTTTTTCCACCATTTCTTTCCTACAAGTAAAGGAGGAAAAATGAATTATACTTTGATTGAAATATTGTAGTTTGTTATGATAAGAATAAAAGATTAAACATTGTAAAATTTTACATCAATTGTATTCGAATGCAAAAAAAAAATCTCTCATCCAAAGGATACACTGAGAGTGCACATTGTCGACTGTTTGCTTGAAAAGACAGAGGACAAGAGTCGATTGAACGAGATACGATGACTTTTCACGCCCTCAGAGCAATAATTGTCCCCTGATTGTGGCAATCAGCAACGACCGATCCTGTTGTCACGTTTGTCACGTAGTCGAGTCACAACTATGATTCAAGAAACATCGAATCTTCTTCTCATTGCAATGATATCAATTGTCAATGTGAATTGTTCAAAAGTCTGTGCAAATGGACAAAATTGCAAGAAACAAACTGACAATTCACACTTGTTAGAGCCAACTGCTGATATGATCTTCATGATACTTATCATTTGGTACATAATTTTGACCAGTTGTTGTATTTGTCTCTGGTACTGCAAGAAAAACGAAGAATACTCCGAACAAACGCGTAACAATTCAAGTCTAGTCAATGCATCATCATCTGAAGGCGATAATTCAAGGGTCACCAGTATTGCCATTGAATTTCCATGCACTTGCGAACAATTGAGAGACAATCAGACACCAGATGAATCAAAGACGAACTGGGATGAACCACCACCATCTTACCTGGTAGCGACTGGAGGTCTACTTCTTTGACATCGCCGAAACAATTTCGTCATGACTTGTGCCATGTATCGATAGTCATCCGTCCATCATGCTTGAGTTTGTCAAGTCAATAAATTACTAAATGTGAAAGATCATTCAATTGCAAATTCTTTATATGTATTCTGTGTTATATGTATTTTATGCATTAAAAGACAAAAATTTAAAGTCCAAATGATGGTAATCATTGTATGATCGTTTGAATCGTTTTGCATGTCAACAGTCGGCTTTTTGGTTGTCTGATGACTTGTAATGTCGAATGAACAAATTCCAAGTCTACAGATTAAACTGAGGTCCTCTTGGTAACTTAATAATCGGAAACAAAGATGCACATGTGAAAACACTCACCATTCAGCAAATAATTCACTGGAACAAATCCAGTTGACAAGTTGAACTTCAGTCTCAACCAAATCGGTCCAATCAGAACGCGTTCTCTTGATAATGCCGATCTTCTTTAATGTTGGAATTAGCGAATCAATGTCATCATATGAAAGACGATTGGATATTTAGTTTAAAGATTTCAATTGAAGACAAATTTTAAGATGACTGAGGATTTTGAAAGAAAAATTCCTTTGTGTCATACCCAAATATCTTGGATGGAACAATAAGATCACACCTTTCATCAGTCAGCATAATTCACATTCAGCATTCTATTGACCATTCGGGGTGTCATGGTCAATAGATAGACCAGCACGACCCAACTCTCAAAGGTGACCTAAGACCCTTACATCATTTGATTATGCAGTTCCGAATTTATTTTGATCAACTTGCACCTTGATCAATATGCGTCAATAGCGACGATTATTTGACTTTCAATTGCCATCCTGCCCGCATACTGTAAACACTGTCAGACAGGTTGTAGAAACATTTTTTTGATTGTCAAGTCTTACCAGCAATGAAAAAAACTGCAGCAAAGTCAAGTGAGTTCACTTGAACAATCGTTCTTTTCAACTTTTCAATCTCACCAGGGTTGGTCAGCGATGAAGGTGCAATCGAAGCATCTTTCTATTTAATCAGCGCCCGAATCAGTCAAAGAAATCACAAATAAAAAAAAGCATTTTGTTCAATTTGATGTTGGAGTATGAAAAAAAATCCACTCCCAACATTGCTGTGGAATGGAATTTTGTCGGCTAATATTCCATACTTTATGAGCAACCCTTCAACTTTCCTTCAATGGTGCTAGAAAACAAATAGACAGCCGCTCAGACAGGAAAACATGAGGGTGATTCAATAAATCATTCACAGTGTGAGTCAATCAAAGTGCGGCGATGTCAATTCATCTAATATAATTGCTCTGCTCAACCAGGATAACAGACTTTACCCTCAATACAAAACTTTGGATATACTGTTGGAAAAATAACTCAGGTGGAGTTTAGATCATATAATGATGGCGAATGTTTTAATGACTTGATGAAACATTTTCAGGATTATAGCACCTGATAATTCATGAGATATTTTGTTGATTTCTTTTTCAACTTTAAAAATTAGTTTACACGTGTGTTTATTGAGTTAGACAGTTAGGGTGATTTTAATGAAACGACTTGATTCTCCTCTCAAATGGACCTAGGAAATGATGTCTGATAATTCCCCCCTCACAAATGTCAAGGGTGATGAGCGAGTCTCACTTGATTAATCTAAATACAAGCCGCCTGACACTGGATACCTAAACTCAAGTCATGACCCCCCAATTATATATCAAGGATGTTACACGACGGATTAATAAAGGAAAAATGGATCAGAGATAATAAAGTGAGCATCTGAATACTTTAATTGGTTTTTTTCCAAATTCAAACTACACCGAAAAGAACAGTGAGGAAAAAACAATTTGTCAACAAGTCAGGAGAGGGGCACAATTTGTTGAGTTTTAAGTTTTTCTTGCAAAAAGTTAAACTTTCAACTGTTTACTTGCGGATGAGCTGATGGATGAAGTTCGAAGGACTAAAAATTTTTACACAAGTGCCAGGAGTAGTACTCTCATTGCTATTTTTCTTTTATAATTTTACTCTTTATTTAGTTTGCCTGAAGATGTTTGATAGTTTAAAAGTTTATCGGTTTACCAAAGTAAGCAGCCAAGTTCGCTTCTCTGAACGCCTCGGAGCAAGTCTGGATGCAGAAAATAGGAAAACGATGATGAAGGAAAAGAAGAAGAAGAAAAACAACAAAAGTTAGGTCAATTATCAATTTTGAAGAGAAGATGAATCAAAGCTTAACCATCAAGTCAACCGAAGAAAAGATCATCAGAAGTCACCCAATTTGTAAGCTTATAAGTAAACACTTAACAAATTGGATTAATGACAAAGTGTTTGGTTGCAAGGTTCTTCTGATGCGCATCTGATGCAAATGATACACCATGATAGCTGATGGCTAGACATCGAGCAAAGAAAAAGGTAATAACAAGTTATACTTACAGGATGTGCATGACAAACACGAGCAACATCTTCACAAGATGCTCCATATTCCATGGCGAGAGCAGCTTCATTGACGATTTCACCGGCCACAGTTCCGATCAAGTGGGCTCCCAAGATTCGGTCAGTCTTAGCATCACCGATTATCTTGACCAAACCGTCGGTTTCCTGATTGGTTTTGGCTCGAGAATTTGCGGCCATCGGAAATTTGCCAACTTTATACTCGATACCAGCTGATTTGCAATCTTCTTCAGACTTTCCAACCCAAGCGACTTCCGGATGAGTGTAAATGACTGATGGGACACAATTGTAATCTATATGACAAGGAGCACCGGTCATTCCTTCGACGGCAATAATTCCCTCATCTTCAGCTTTGTGAGCCAACATTGGCCCGGGAACACAATCACCGATGGCATAGATATTTGGTATATTTGTTTGGAAACGAGAGTTGACAGTTATTCTATTTCGTTGGTCTTTTTGTACTCCAACTTCTTCCAAGCCCAAGTTTTCAATGTAAGGTCTTCGTCCGACACACACAAGTAAAATGTCACAGTCGATTGTTTCCTGCTTATCACCTTTGGCAGATTCAGTGGAAACAACAACTTTACCACCGGATTTGCTTGCACCGGTCACTTTGGTTCCAAGCTTGAACTTAAGTCCTTGCTTAGTCAAAACACGTTGGAAAGTCTTGGAAACCTCCATGTCAATTCCTTGTCCACCGACATGAGAAAGGAATTCAATGAGGGTAACCTCGGATCCCAATCTGGACCAAACAGATCCAAGTTCAACTCCAATGACACCAGCACCAATAACAACAAGTTTTTCGGGAACACGTTTGAGTGAGAGAGCTCCGGTAGATGAGACGATTTGCTCTTCGTCAACTTCTATACCCGGAAAAGGAGACACTTCAGACCCAGTGGCTATGAGGATATTTTTTGTTTTCACCACTTCCGTTGATCCATCAGACTTGATGGCTGTTACTTCATTTTTACCGGTTATTTTTCCATGACCATTTATATGGCCTACCTACCAGTGAAGAAAAGACAGCAAGCCAAGAAAAGAACATCAGTGAAGAATAACAGTGGAAGAATTAGTGAGATGTGTGAGGTAATCTGATGACTTAATTGACTGAGCGCGCTAAAAGTGTCAGGTGCAACCATCAACCGCGCTCTAACAAACTTGACCATGGCTCAGGATTCGATGTGTGTCTCTTTTTCTTTTTTTCATAGAGGAAGTGGTCAGACAGTTGAACCTCATTAACCTTTTTACAACCTTTGAAACATAAAATTTCTTCACAACATAGAAACATTTTTTTTCCCAAAAATTAAATTCTCATTCTTACCTTGTTCTGCTTGAAAAGGTGAGCGATACCACCAGTCAGAGCAGAGACAGCAGATGACTTTTGCTTCATGAGAGCATCCAAATTAAGTCTCACATTGTCCACTGAAAAACATGGTCAGGTAATTTAGGCGGAAGAAAGAAGAATAATCATAAAAGGAAAAAGTAATTAGAATATAAAAACACATAACCAAATTAGTAACAGCCTTTGACTGTTTAAATACAAGATGAACTTACCTTCAATGCCTCTCTTATTCAATTCAGAAGAATGGGCCAAGTGATACAAGTGTGAATTGTGCAATAATGCTTTAGAAGGTATACAACCGACGTTAAGACAGGTTCCGCCAAGTGTGTCACGTTTCTCTATGCAAACAGTCTGCAATGAATCGAATCAAGGAAACTTAGTCAAAGGATTGAACCGGGTACAATTACAGTGAACACAATAGACCAGCTGATTGTTATTTCTATTAGTGTTGGCATCACAGTTTCTTCTATTCATTTACAGAGTTATTTTAATCACTCAATGAACAACAATTACTGCATAAAATGTAAAAGTTAGTAAATTGAGGTATGAAAATAACTACTGTAACAATTACTATATATCTTCTCATCTACTAACCTTCATACCAAGCTGAGCAGCTTTAATTGCAGCAACATAACCACCAGGTCCAGCTCCAATAACAACGAGATCAACATCATTTGATGACACCGAATAATGTCTTCGATTTGTACAATCGAATGTGTTCAAAGGTGACTGATGTAGTTTTCCAATGACCAAAGAACCAGAAGGACTGGTCCATTGTAATGATGAATTGTTAAAAATTATTCTAGTTGAATTAGATGATCGGCAAAGTAAGTTACAGAAAGCGGCTGACATTTTAACTTGAATATATTTAATTGATTGATAGTTTGTGATAAAATTGTCAATTTGAATTAAATTTACGCCGGTAGGGTGAGTTTAATCAATAAGAATCAAATTGAATTCGATAAACCAAGAGTTGTAAAGGAAAATGTCAAGATGATCGGAAGTCTCTCTCTCCAAAGGTCAGACACAGAGACAAGGAGACTGTAACTTTAAAACAGCTGTTTTGCCCTTCAGCGCCATGCAGTGGAATATAATGGAAATCATTTACTTCGCTAAGAGTCTGCGATCTTCTTCAACTCTCTTGGCCATCCATTCATATTCATTCTTACCTTTCCTGTTAGGTGATTCTAACCACACCTCAACCAATTATACCAGTCCACTTTATACCTGAGTTTATACATACACACTTAAAAAGTCGTCTCACTTTACACTGCAACTTTACTCAAGTTGTCTCATCGTCAGAAAACTACTCGGTCGATGTCTAACACTTTGTTCAACTTATTTAATAACGTTTGGGTAAAAAACAACCCTTTACTCATGCCATCAAGTCCGGTGACTTCTATTTGATGTTATTCTTTACAATTACAACTTTCATATTCAACTGTACCAATTTTGTAGTGACTTTATCAAGTTAACTTTGATTAACTTTTATACTCGTCCTGTTAATCTTGAATCACGAATTTCAACTTTCAAGAGATCAAGTGACCAATTCTTTTTTACTTCCTTTGAAAATTTTTGGATTTAACCGAATCAAATCGATGAAAACTTGCAGTTAAACTGTATCACAGTAAAAGATCATCAATACAAACGATTTGTTAACCATTTACACTGCACGAAATACGAATTAATTTTGTGGGCTTATTGTTCACTCAAGCTATTGACCACCTGCCATTTAACCACATTAATGTTTACCATGATGCTTTGATAAAGTTTTTTTCTAAAGATAAACTCGAGTTAACATAAATATTTGTGAATAGAAGAAAAAGAAACGATGAAGAGCATGCAACATTCAACATCGAGTGTAAAACAGCAGCCGATATTCATCAGTGCAACTGCATCACCTGTCTGTGATGGAAAACCAAGTGAAAGAATCACCAGCAATGTTATTCATAGTTTGACTTCACCCAAGTTGACAAGTGGTGTGAGTAGCATCAATAACAATCCTCATCAATTGTCCTCCTCACAATCAATTGGATACAAATCACAATTGGAGAAAGACTCTTCAAAGGAACCAATGAACCATCAACATCAACAACAGCAGCAGCAACACCAACAAGGAAAACATGAACAGCTACAACAAATCAAATCATCGCCGAGAAAAAATACATCATTAGATGCAACCAATAGCACGAATTTGCATCCATCATCTTTACATGCAAATGCTAAAGTACAGCAACGATCTATGGATCAATTGTTGGAACGGCTAAAAGATGAAATGGTAAGTTGGTAGTTCATACTTATCCTGTACTATTCTTGATGTGTAATTGGCTCTGGTGTATCCATTACACTTGTATTAAGTCACACAATTGAACTATTGGCTTCTCCTGGGCTTCTCAGCGCTTGCTTTTTCATCTGCGAACCAGGAACCACTAATTTACCTCATGTCATTTGGTGACTCAACAACACACTTTGCATGGTCTCTCAACTGACTCTAGTGCCAAATTCTGTGTGAAGACAGTCATCCAGCTACTTGGCTATCAGCTAAATCATTGCAGGGTCCATTTTGGCCAACTGGAGCGATTCAAATGGTCTGCAAGATCATAAGCATGCTTCGCCGAAATTTGTGAATTGACCCTTCTTACAGGAGAAAAGTCCTTTAGTCTTTTAGTCCTTCGGTTTTTCATTTTTTTTCTCAGTCTTTTATTCTTGTTTCTCATTTCTTTGCCTCACGTGGAAAGATTGTCCTTTTCTACTAACTTTGCTTTAACTTTGTCTGTGGCCTCACTTAAACTCGCTCCTTCCTCCAGACATCACATCTGAGGATATTCTGAAAATTTTCAAATCATAAAATGCTATCAAAGTAGCCATGTAACTCAAATTACACTTTTTCCTACGAGTTTTTAATGGGTAAATCGTGAGGAAGCGAGTTAACCACTGTAAGCTCACTGAATTTTGCCTCGTCGACTGCAGTAAGTTCATCATTTTCTGGTTGAATGTTTGTTTTTGTTGAATTCACCTTTATGACTGCATTATGTGAGAATGCAAAGAGACGAAGAGACGAATGGTTCTTGTGACTGAGAGGAATGAGGAGAAATGAAGAGAAATGAGTAGGAAGTGAAATTGAGAAGGTAAAAGGAACCAATGAAATGGAAACACAATTTCAGTGCAAGTGCCAAGGAGAAGAAAGAAGATTTTCACTCGGATCGCATGTTTCTCCGAATAAAGGGGTAAACTCAGTTGAAGTTGAAAGAGAAAGTCTCTCTTTTTTTCCTTTGATGTTTCCACTTTGGTAGAAAATTCTGCGAACTCTACAACTCTGCATCTCTGCTTGTTTTATTGTTCACTTGTTCCTCATATGAGAAAAGTCAATTGATGGTTGTTAGTGACTCACCATCATCGGCCTTTGTTATTATGCAGTCTGTTGCATGAGAACCGAATATTTCTGAGATTTTCATTGACTAGAGCAACCGACGTTCGTTTTTTTCCAATTGTACGAGTTGTTCCTCTTTTTTCTTCCATTTTTTCTCCCCTCTTCTTCCTCTTTTTTTTGGTATTCTTGGTGTTCTTCGTTTTCTCCCTCTCCTTTCATCTGTAGATGACTTCTTCAATGACTTGAAAGACTTCAATGAAGCTGCATTGTGCACTTTACAGGCAAGATCAAGTGAGGGTTCCGAACCCTCACACACATCCTCACAAATGCCGATTGGCAAAAGGAAGAAAAGGAAAAAGAGAAAAAGAGAAAAAGAGAAAAAGAAAAAAAAGGGAGTGAAATTTTCACTGCAAATTGCACTTGTGGAATTTCAAATGAAAAAGAAACACTCACCTCGGGAAAAAAAGTTAATTTCGATGGAAATTATAAATATTCTTCCAATCAATTCACTCATTTCTTTGTCAAGTGATTGCAGATGTGCATTTGTCAATGAAAATGCGTGTTATTTAGAGTGAAAGATACAATTAGTTGTTTGATTGTAATTGATGTAAACACTGAACGCGAGCCAAACTAATTCACTTGATTCGACTGATCCAAATGATTCGGTTGATGCAAATTTTGTGAGAATCAAATTAGAGCCGAGAGGACAGAGTATGTTTGAATTTACTTGTACCTGGTACTTTTTACTTTTTATAAGTTCGCGTGGGAAAGTGAAATTCAAGGCAGTCCACGAAGGTAAGAGAGTAAGAGAGCAAGAAAGACAGAGCCAAAGAAAGGAAAAGAGGAAGAGCGGAAAGAACATCCTCATCAAGTGTTGTGACTTTTACCAACAACCTCATGAGGGTGATGATGATTTTAATGATGTTACCTGATGTTACCTGATGTTAGGAAAGTTAATGTATACTCGTGCTTTGCAGTCAGAGGTCGCAATTGATTTTCTTATGTCTCATGCTATCTTTTTGCGGAGGTTGTGGAGACCAATGACATGAAGTGGCCATTACTTAGGTTTGGTGAGTCATGAGGACATTTAGAGTTATAGAAAGAGAGAGAGAGAAAGGAAAAGAAAACTTTCCATCCTTCATCCTTGTGCAGGTTGATGGTTATTAGGGTACTTGTCCAATCGATTGCTCGCTTTAATTGTCGCACAGGCAAATTGTAAGCTGTCAGTCGTGAGTTGCGACTTGTAAGTCGTAATTTGTGAGTTTGTTTCCTGTGTCATCGTTAGCACGGAGAGGAAGAGAAGTGAGAGAAAAAATAAAGGAAGAGAAATAGAAAGAGAAATAGAAAGAGAAGAGAGCAAAGACAGGAAAGATGATGGTGTAATTAAACTCCACCCACTCTGTTGGCTGAAAGAGGGTAAAGGATCAGGTTGAAAGTGCCCCTGCACCACAGGAAGAACTTTTTGCAAGCAAGTGTATGCACTCAAAGTAATTAGCGGTTGAATTGTAAAGTTTTGTGACTCCACCCAATGCTCTCTCCCTTGTTTTATTCAAATTTCATTGCTTCTCTGCACGTCGGTGTGCACTGATGCACTCACACATTGACGAACTTGTGAATGTTTCATGAGTCAGTCTGTGAGATCATTGTTCAGTCTGTGCATCAGTTAACAGTAAAAAGCAACAAGTGACCATATTTCTCTTACCGCACAAACGGCAGGCAAGTTATTACCTCACTCTCTCAAAGTCATTGGTTGTTGTTACCATTTTCACTTTTTTACCTGGGTGGTAAGTTGTTAGCTGTATCAGTACACAAAGTTATCCTGTTTGACTGTGGACACCCCGTAGTCAATTGATGACAGGAGTCCAACTGTGATGTACTTTTTACTGTGTCAGCGATGCTTCTTTACCTGCTTGAAGCCATTCGTCACCGTGGCCACAGATGCGGATAACTTGTTTCAACTTCTCCCTTTCAATCACACCTGTCTGTCCATTCGTACTAAACGTAAGGGAGAACATCTTGTTGGACATTCGATGAACCATCCTGGTGATATTTCTGGTTTAAACGGATCTCTTTGACCTTTCCTTAGTCTGTCTTTACTGTTGCTGCATCTTTAACATGGTCATGTCATAATTTTTGTCTTTGTTTGATCGTTCAATCAATCCCACGCTCTGTACTACCATTTGCATTTGCAGCCTGGTCGAGTCTTTTGAATACTTTTGAAGACTTGAATGAACATTCCAGTCCCATGTTACCTTGGACAGGATAACACTTAACTTTCATGTGAATCGGCAAACTGTGACAGTGAAACAAAAAGCAAAAAATGCAGTGGCAAAGATGAATTCTCTAATGGGCCATTGGTTGTTGAAAGTGGCAATTGAAATTTACAACTTTTCTTTTTTAACTTTTCCATTTCACAATCCACATTCAATTTACAGGATGTGCAGGGTATAATTTGCTTTACTTATTTGGTGAATCTTCTTTTCTCTTGTTCAACTTTTTATTTTTTTCCACTCAAGTCAACCAGTTGCAACAGTCGAGCAATGAGTTTCGCTTCAACTTCCATGTCATCAGTGGCAACCGTAGCAATTTCAATGAAAGATAATGACTCATGATGTCCTCGATGAAGTTTGCAGGTGGACTCGGTACATTTGGACCGACAGTAGATGAGCAAAATGACCAAGATGAGAGAGATGAGAGAAGAAAGAAAGAAAGAAAGATGAGAGATAAAGTGAGCATCTCTGCCCTCGATGGGCCAATTTACCATGACAACTCATCTGAATTTGTATTTATGTGTGAAGCATAATTTACTCACACAAGTGACACTCACTCGAACATGTACATACATTAAAATTACACAATGCAATTGTGCAATTGTCTTCAATGTGAGAAGAAACTTTCTCTTTTTCTCTCTTTATATTTTTTTTCTTACTTTTTGTTGTCTCCCTCTCATTTCGTTATTTTCTTATTTTCTTATTTTCTCCCCTTGTTTTGTAGCGAGAGAAAAATTCGCCCCAGTCAATTGACTTAAGGTTAACTAATGCAATTGTAATTGCACTTTTCACTCTTGACTGCGTGTGCTTGTGTAATTGTATACAAGAAATGAAGAAAATACACCTGTGATCAAGTGAACAAGAGAAACAAGAAGAACAAGAGGAAAAAGAAAAAAAGACCATTTTTCTTGGCTGTCTCGTGTATCCTTTTTCTCTTATTTTTTTTTGTGCTCTTTCCTTTCGCCGGTGGGCCAGGTGAGATAGAGGATAGAGGATTGAGGATAAAGGAGGCGAGAGGATGCGGATTCCAAACCTTTTCTCTTCTTCTTTCTCCTTCCTCTCTTTTTCTCTGCTCTTTCTGCTCTTTCTGCTCTTTCTATCTGTCTTCCCCTCTTTCGCCCTCCTTTTCTCTGTCTGAGTCTCATTATTACTTCAAATTACGGCTCCTCAAGGTCCACTTGACTTGGCGTGTTTTGTGTGTTGTCAGTCTCCTGATTATAGTTCAACTCACCCTCCAGCCATGGCAAATGTAACTTTTTTCAGCCTTTTTTCCTTCTTTTCTTTTGCTGCCACTTTACTCTCTCTCACCGGAAAGTCCAAATGAAGTAAAAATGAATACTTGAAGGTAATCAACCAATGTGACTCTTACTCTTCCCACTCACCAGTCAGCATGATGACTTTTGCCTTCGAGTTCACGTGCCAATTGTGTCTGTGAATGGTATCCATTTGTGGCATAAATCACCCTTCGAGACTGGTCACTTAATGGTTTCCTGAAAAATGTTTCCTCTGCTTTTCCTTTCTCATCACTGAGCAAATAAGCCGCAAAGTACCAAGTCACCTGATACTCAGTTTATGTATGCATTCATCTGGTCTGGTTCGAGAAAAACTTGTAAACTTGTAAACTTCTGTGGCAGATGGAAAAGGGAAGAATCACCTCACCATTTGTCTCATCGATACAATGAACCGGCAAAAGTATGATTTGTGCTTCAATTACTTGGCACAAACCGGCTGAGACTTGACCCGGCAGATGGGTTTTTTTTTGGTGGAAAATTTGTTCTTTCAAATGATGAATCTCAGTCGACTCTCTTCAAATCTTGCCAAGATTTACCACTCAACCTTTCCTGATGAAAGTCGACAGAGAGAGAAAGCATAAGCCTCCTTTGGTCGTGTGTCTGAGATTTGATGCGGTGTGTCACTTGATGATGAGGTCACTTTCAAGTCGGACATTTTGTAGTGTCTGACACTCGTTTCTTGTCACTCAATAGTCCACTCAATCAACTTGTGTCCCATTTAGACGGGTCCTTTCTCTCTTCCCTCTTGAGCCCTCACAGTTGTCGTGGGATTTTGACCAAGCAAAGTTAGAATAGTTCAACAGTGAGAGCGTCTTTCTGTCCATTGTCCAGACCACGGTTCAAATTGAAAAGTACCAAAGTGCCAGTACACAAAAAGGTCAACGATGAAAGGTGAACCGTGAAAAAGGAGAGGTAAAAGTGACCGATGGTCGGGTGTGAACATGCTGATGCTTTTTTCCTTTATTCTTTTTTTTTCTCCTTCTCTCCTCTATTCCACCATTTGAGTATTTCACCATTTTACCATTTAACCATTCGACCATTTCTTCGATTTCCACTATTTTTCTTTCCTTTTTTGTCCTGTTGATCTATTGTCCCTTGACCAGGCAAAAAATGACTCTTTATTGCCGTGAAAATGTTGTCTCCAGTCGGTTTGTCTGAGTGACCTGATGAGGACCTAGAAACTTGTCCTTGTATTCCCATTGACTTTATTTTCTATGCTGTTTTCGTGACTTTTAATTGACTTTTTGACATAATATGTTTACACGCGCCAAGTATGAGTTAATTAATTTTCTTACCTTCCTGTCCAAATTTGCTTCAGCGCTGACATCCATCCATCAGTTTGTGGTTCCTCTGCCGACTTACTGTTTCCCTTGCATGTAGATCTTTTCACACTGCTTTTCGCCTTTGCGTGTTCAGATGCACTCTGTCTTCTTTTTTCTTCTCTCTCTTCTTTCTCTTCGTGGTGTGAGTGGCAACAAGGGAAAAAACTCACAGGCAAAACAGGACAGCTTGCGACTGTGGCCATTTGATTTACACTGACCACGCAAAGCAGGATGAACGAACCATCAGTGATTGCCAGGCGGCGAATAAATTCGGTTATTTCTTTCTTCTTTTTTCTTTCTTTCTTTCTCTTACTGTTTTTACTTTATTTTCCATTATTTCCTTCTTGTGGTCTTGTGTAATTCTCTCCTGTGCTGTCCGTGAAAAACACGGACATCCGAATCCAATTGTTAAATATTTTTTGGACTAGGTGTAGCACATACCCGAACTAATTGCACATTTGACCAATGGCATTGCAGGTGATAATGGATAAAAAATTTAATTGAGAGCAAAGCGTGATTCACCAATTTAACCTTGAACCATTCTTACATTCTTGAATGAAAATGAATTGTGAACCAGGTAAAGTGAAAGATGTGGATGATGTGGAATTCCATTTGATAGGACAAGAAGAAGAAGATCGAAGCATCTGCTAGTGGTCATTTGTTGCAACAACAACAACAACAGCAGCAGCAATAATAATTGTGGCCCTCATCTGAGCCATTGATCTTGTATACTTGCATTATAAATCGTTATTCGATGAATGAACGTGCAACAGCCGGATGTTTGACTCATTCAAAGAATATTTGATGTAACAACAAGGGACCTGTAGGCACAGAGAGTACGTGCCAAAGTGCTCTTGAAGAACGTATTTGTGAGAAAATTCGTGAATGGCCTGAGGGGGAAAAATGTTTTGCTTTTTACATTTTATACCAAATGCCATTGATGGACGTGGTAATTTGCTGTCCGACCGTACGTTCATAGCATCGCCCTTCGCCACTTACGATGGACCATTGACTGTGACTCTCAAGAGACTTGAGAAGAATTGAGAAGAAGTCTCTTCAGTCTCTTCAGTCTCTCAATTGCTACTCAAAAATATCTCAAAAGTCTCTTGAAACACACACATAGACCAATTTTACAACAAGCAAATTACATTCCGATGGCAGGCACTAATTTACGAGCGGCGGAAGAGTATTTGTTGTTCATTGACATCGGTTATGTCAATCAATTACCTTACAAGTCTCATCATGTGTACATCCTCATGTATACATCCTCGTGTGCACATCCTAATGGTTAATCGGTTCGGGTCAATTGTGGTTACTTGTGGCTGATTGTGGTTGATGGCCCATTTCGGCCTTTTTTCCCACAGAGACAGACTGTTGTCAACAAGTGGACTCTTTGAAAGTTTGAACAACTGTTGGTTAATCCGGATTACAGTGATTCTCTTTTTTTTTACCTCTGATCCTACTTCTACGGGTCGAGAGAGTGTCTTGACAATCTTCACAAGTGTGCAGAGTGTGTATCAAGACTGAAACCTCGTTGACAAAGAAACTTATTTTTTGAACAGCCTTGTTTGTCGAGTCCCTTGTTTGTGTTATGAGTGACAGTAACTCATTTGAGGTGAGGGAGGAGAGAAGTTGAGCTTAAGGATGGACAGATGAAAAGATGAAAGCGAGCAAAGAAAAAGAGAGAAAAGAGAAAAAAGAGAAAGAAGAGAAAGAAGAAGCTGAACAAAGGCAAAGGTAGAGAAAGAAAGGCGGACTCGGACAGGAGCAGGAATCGTGCTTTAGCTTCTGGTCTGAACTGTGGACCTGTTGTTACTTGGCCCAGTCTTAACTTACCTGGAATCCGCTCTTTCTTTCCCCCTACTTTTCTCTACTTTCTTCTCTCTTTCTGCAGCCTCAAGTTTTCCTCGCCGTCAGTTGAGTCAGTTCTCTCGGCTCCTCCATTTGGTGCCGGCCAGGCTGAATCTGTTTCTCTCTTTTTTCTTTTTCTCTTTTTCTCTTCTTCTCTTTCTCTCTTTTTCTCTTTCTACTTCTCGTCTCTCGTTCTTCCTCTCCTAATCTGCCCAGCCCGAGGCCATTCTTTGCCTCTCGCACTCTTCGATGGCCGCTCCAGGTGACCAGGGCTTACTTTGACTCAAGTACTCACCAGTCAGTAAGTGTTTGTTTGTGTGTGTGACTGCATCTCTCGTCTCTTCCCTTCCATCCTTCCATCCACTCTCTGCATCTTCTGCACTGTGTAAGTTTTTGCCTCACTTCAATCACTTGACTCACCAAATCACGAACTATTGTTAATTTACACTACTGCCAAACCACTCAAGTTAACTTGTATGTTTTTGCTCGAATGTTTCGAAAGAGAGAAAAAAAAACTACCAACAACTTTTAACTTTAAACTGAGTTACAAGTGACAGATGACCAGCTGACACCGGTATTCTGTCACTTTCTTTTTCCCTTTTGGTCAATCGTGTGGACCAACATTTACATATTTTTCCTCACCTTTTTGCTGTCAACTGGACTGACCGACAAATCTCGTGACTATTTTTACATTTATTTTTTCTTTCTCATTGCTTTGTTTTGCTGACTTTTCTGAAGTTCTCTTTGTGTGTATCTGTGTGGTCTATGAATATTGATAGAGGTGAAATTTGTTAATTCATTCAACTTGTCGCACAAAATGCTCTCACACTTTACTGTCAACCTACTCAACCTGTTGATTGTATGCTGAATGTTGAATGCTATTTCATCTGCATCGGTTCAGTTTAACTCGGAGTTGCTTTGAAATTTAAAACTGAATGTAATTACGCCAACGAAAAAAGTCAGCCTCTCAACTGATGAAACTTATCCTTCTCTCCAGATGATAATATTTTTCTTTCCTCCTTGTTCAACTGCGACTCGTTCCAATCGCTAATTCTAATCATCATCTGCATCATTGCCTGTTGTGTCATATCAAGTGACACTTTGAAAAAAAAATCAAAAAGCAAAAGCAGGGTCAAAGTTTATAAGGAAATTTGGGAAACATTTTCTCAGCTTCAATCAAAGTCACTGTGAGCATCTTCAACCACTTGCCACTTAATGTGAGTTGATTTTTTACTGACGCAGATCAATTAATTACTCCCAGTCTGCACTTTAACTCCTGGTCTTCAAATGCTCAAGATGCGGTGGGGATGCTGTCTCTTTTTTCTCATCATCAGGATGTTCCTTCTGCTCAGAGACTACTTTCGATAGCGAGCATCTTTTTTCTTTCCTTCGTTTTGGTCTTCTTCTTCGTCTTCTTCTTCTTAAGCATTTTCCCTCCACTTGTCTTGAGTAGGATACATTTGAATTCAACTTTAAAGTGGTTCTCGAAGTCCAGTTGATCAACTTTTTACTCTCTCCCTGTGTCTCTCAGTCTTTCAGTCTCTTGCTGTCGACTCATTTGCCTCTTAAGGCAAAACTGATGAAAAGATACTTTCATCCTCTTTCTCAAGGTGCATCAAATGTGTCTTACCTTTTTGAAAAAAAGGTAAAAATAAATGAAAATATTTTACCCTGAGATACAAACCCTCCAAAAGGCAGGGATGATACTTTTCTTCCTCCTGGTACTGTAGAAAGACTGATGAGGATAGAGAAAGGAAATGAAGATGCTTCAAGCAAGTTGTCTTCTCCGGGAGAGATTATTTGATTTTAAAGTAAATACCACGTGATTTATGTGCTGTGCACAAGTTTTTCTCTTCCGTTGAAAATATCAGCGAGTCCATCGATTCGACCCTCTGATGTTGCAGGTGTTAATCTTTGCCTAATGGTACTTCATCATCGAACCTCACCTCGATGTGCCGTGGCAGTATTTTCGAGTGACCTGAACCAACCTTTAATCACAGTATACAACAGAATATGTCCATTTTTATCTAGTAAAGTCACAAGTTTGTGCTAATTCGTTTCATTTTCATTCTCAAACTGTCCATTGTATTTGGTGTATTTGGTGTACTTTGTTGTCTCTCACATCAACTGACCTGAGACTTTTTCCACGAAATTCACATCTATCACTTGACCGATGACCAATTGTCACCTCACGGTTAAAACGTACTCCTCTTTATACTTTTGCTGGTGTGTTGGTTCCTGCCAAATTTAGTTAGTGACACCTTTCCAATGCTTAAGGCACTCTGTGTGTGTTTTCGTCTTCACCATAAAATGTCACTCAGATGACAAAGAAGTTTTCCATGTTTCTCATATTTTCTTTCATCCTGACAAGATGACAAGATGACAAGATGTGTTTTTTCATTAACACTCACCCATTCTTTTCTTTTTGTTCCTTATCTTATCCTTCAGACTGAACTTGGAAACCAGGGAGATGCATATACAAAGCAAATACTCTCAATGTATGCAACATTTGAAGATTTAATGCAAAATAATTCAACCAGCGATTGTTCATCATCAGCAGCTTCAGCTTCTGCATCTTTTGATGACATGGCTAATGTCACGAAAATTCGTGAAACATTTGAATTGACTTTAATGAAAAACTTGAATCATCATCCAAGTTATGTTTGTAATGGTGATAGAACAATCAAAAGTACATCAATAAATGCATCTTCAGCTAGTTCATCAAGAAAATCATCTGCATCATCAATTGAATCCTCAAGTGGACCATCTTCTTCATTGTCATCATCATCATCAACTTTATCACCCCCGAGTGTACCGGTTAAGTCACCAAGAAAATCTCTTTCAGCATCAAGTGCGACAATCAATAAAGAAAATACATGTCAAGTATCACCAAAGCCTATTCCTTTGCCTCGTACTTCGAGGAGTGATTTCATGTCCACTGGGTCACCTTGCAAAGTAAATGCCAACAGTCTGACCACACACAGTAGAGTACCGTCATCTTCAACCTACCAATCAAGGGCAACTGTAAAGTATCCTAAGGTCAACACTAATGGCACCATTGACGCCAAGGAAGCTGGTGACTTTGTCGGCGTCAATGGCAGCCGTGATGGCCAAAATGATGGTGCCGACCGAGGCGACAACAACAACAACAGGTACAACAGCAACAGCAACAGTAACAGCAGTAGCAACAACAACAACAACAACAACAACAACAGCATCAGCATCAACAATACTTGTGGCGTCAGTAACAAAGGGGCCGATACTCTTGAAGGGCCAAAACCATCGGTGAGGGCAAGTAAACAACCATTAGTCACGCTTGAGCCAAATGCCAGGTCATTCTTAGTGAATCACCAGGGACCATTAGTGACCATCAACTGTGTCTAAAACAACTTGTTTACAATTAAATTGTCCGGCCGATCAAAGTGACTCAGGATCTTGTTGTTCAATAACAATTCACTCTTGGATACCATTTCAACTTTGCGAGCTCCTTATTCAGATTCTGATGATGAGGATGATGAAAATGAGGACGATGATAGCAATGATGAAGATGAGGATGTACAAGTTATCGGACAACGCAGTGGTTGATGGCACCATTGGTAATGCTTGTCAAGAAATCACACCTACATCCACACCAGGAGGGCCAAATTCAGTTTCAACAACAGCAACTGTCATCACTGCAGAGGTACCAAGGTACCATCGATTATGTCACTGTCAGTGGATCCATCGGTTTCATCTAATAGATTACAACAAGTGACTCACCTGGATGCTTCGAATTCAAATAGTAGAACAGCAAACAACGTGACATCTCAAACACGTAGTTTGTTAAAAAAACGAAAAACTCGAAAAAGTCAACTGGCAAGATCTCGATCTCCATGTCATCTTTCATCATCTGATGGTGATTCCATAACCGGAGGATATGCTGGATCCAATTCCATTGATTCAGGATACAAATCGTTTTGTCCCACACCAGATCAAGTTTCAGACTCATCAGTTCAGTCCAGTGATTCCAAGTCGAGCACGAGCACTTTTGAGCAACAAGAAAAAATCACTAACTCTTGGTTCTCATATGATGACTCCTCGTGAAGATGCAACAAGTTCAACAGGTAACATCAGTGACCATCATCGATTACCAGTTGATATGGTTACTAGTCATACTTTGAGTGATAAATCAATGTGTAACAGAAGTGGCACCCTTGGTTCATCTAGTGGTGGATTATTTGCTGCAAAAATGGCTGCCAAATTAAAATGTCATCAGGCAGATACTCATTTGGATCATTTGTTTAATATTCGTCAAAATTTGATAAATGCAATCAACCGAGTGGGCTCATCAGCAGGTAACCTCAGCATCCGCGTCGCCAATTGCTTCTCGAGGAACTAGTCCTGTAGTTTCAAGTCGATCTAATTCACCTGCTGTCACTGTAATTGCTGCTGCCAGAGCAGCTAGTGTCAGTGCTGGTTCACATTATCATCCAACAGGTGGACATTCGCAAGTTAATTATAACGTATCACCTAATCATTATCCACATCAATTCCATCACACTCAATCGCCTCTTGTCAATGGCAGTCCGAGTCGTAGATATTTGCCAATGACACCAAATATTACGAGTGGTGTAGATTCATCTCTTCAATATGAAACAGGAAAAACCGTTACAAGTGGTAATTTTAGTAGTAAATTCAATGTCAACTCAAATGGACTGAATGATGCCTTTTCAAATGAAATCTCCCCTTGCCAAGCATCATCATTGAGGTCATCGATGGTTTCTAATTCAAATTCGTCCATGCAACCGTCAAATTTATCCTCATCCCCATCCACCAAAAACAACTGGTTTGACTGTCGGCAAGTAATTGCATTAGTATCAACACTTCCAATTCAAATAAAAACGTTTGCAACGTTGGTGCATCTTCTGTGAACACATCTACAACTATATCATCATCATCATCATCCTCATCGGCATCATCATCATCATCCTCATCATCGACAACAGCATCGTCCTCAGATGTAATAGGTGCATGCGCCATCCTTAACTTGTGGAGCATCAAGTGGTTGGCCAATTTAAATGCCAAATCTAATCAAAGCAGTAATCATTCGTCAAGCAAATGTGTTCGCTTTGACAAAGATGTCAAAGTAACATCATTTGCACAATTACACATGAATTTTAATTCAAGTGAAATGACACATGAAGATAACACCGTTGATGGTAAGACTAATGTCGATGGTACTTTTAGTGAAACTGGTGGAAATAGAGGCAATCATTTGCATAAAGATTCGATTAACTACACGAATGGTAACTCAGGACAGGGTTACAATCATGTTTCTTATTGTCAGGGTGCTCCTTTAAATTCAGTGTTGGGTGCACCCACCTCGTCTTCATCAAAATCAATTAAAGGATCGTTAAGTGGTCAGTCAATGACTAAATTATCCTCAAACAATCAACTCACACCCCTGGTTCATGGTTCAACTGCGTCAACCACTGTTACTTCGGTAGGAGGTAATTATGGTAAATCTAGTGGTAGATCACAACTGAATGATGTGCCGGTAGCATCATCAGTCACTACAACCAAGTCCAGAGGCATACTTCGAGATCCTATTTGTGAGAGTATGAGATCACAAGTTAAATCTGGCGAATTTACCAATGACACCAGTTCTTCAATTGAAAGTGAAATTGATTCACTTCTTTTCGGTCCTTGCAAAGACAATGGCAGTGATTATGTATCAATCGGAACATCATCCAGCAGCAGCATCCTCATCACCAATAACAGTTTTCAACAAGAGGCAATTTCGATAACTGATGAAATTCCTTATGTAACAATGATTGAAGATAAATATCGAAATTCACCTGGTCTGCCTGTTGGTCAAGTGAATGCTGGTAATAACATTCACTCATCTTCTGGCGGATGTATTGTTAAACAAACAACCTGCATAAGTTCAATATCTTCGGTCAAACCAGGTGGATCAATAGCTCAAGGATCACTTTCAGCTATGCCATTGGCCTCCCTGTCTACCGTGGTAAATGTAAACGGACCTTCAGATGAAGAGGATGTGAATGATGCAATTGAAGCGACTACCAAAGTGCATTCGAATCAACAAGAGCTAGAGCAACAAGGAGAGAATGAGAAATCATTCGCTGGCAAGTTCGTGCAAGTTCCATCATTAGCTTTTTCTTCTTCTTCTTTGGCATCTGCCGCAACAGGTAAGTTGGATACCATCAGAGAGGTTGTAAAAATAAAGTGAGAGAGGAGAAAAGAAAGGAAGAAAGAGAAAAAGAGAAAAAGAAAGAAAGAGGACTAGAAGAAGAGGAACCAGCCGAGGGAACAGAGTGAAATTCACTTTAAAGTCAAGATACCAGTAGCCATTGGTTGGTTGGTCCGGTTGGTAACTTCGTTTCCAGTTGACTGCTATCCAACCTGACTTGTTATTTGTTCTTTATTTGTAATAAGAGAGTACAAGTGTGGCCGGTAGCATTTTTACCCTGTAGAATAACAGTTAGTGTCTCTTTTCCTATCTTTTCCCCTCTCCTCTGGCCGGTCTTTCTCCTTTTCTCTCTTTCTCCTTTTCTCTTTTTCTCCTTTTCTCATTCCAATTATAATTGGAACCATTTTTCACAGTAATTATATTTACGTGCTCATAGTCAAAGACGCTTTGTTCTCCTCTCGCTGACTGGTGAGTCTGTTGCGCAGTCACTTGGATACAAAGCATGTTCTAGACAAGCATCTCGGGAGGATCAGGAGGATCTCAACCAGGATGCGAGCTTCTGTTGCTTCTGTTGCTTCTGTTGCCAAAGTAGCAACAGAAGCGAGGTGAAGGGGCTCATTTAGCAAAGAGAAGAAAGGAAAAAAAGATAAAATACAAGGAAAATCAGTTGCTCACCTGAAAAGCATGCAATCGAACCATCCCTGGTCTTGTCTTTCATGCTGCATCTTTCCTCTTGAATCTTCCATCTTTCATCTCTCTGTCCAGTCACACTTCACTTTATGTTCACGATTCATCTAACCAAGTATAAATTGAGAGCTGCAAAGTGCAAGAGGAAAGACTTAGCATAATAAAACAAGAATCAGGGTAACCAGGATGAGATGTGATGATGGGTCGGACAGGGACACCGGCAACATACAACATACAACCAGTGTACAACTAGTGACTGCCTCTTAAATTCGCATCTGACGGACTTTCATTTATTTCTTGCCGGTCTTTTCCACCCCGATTATCTAAGTGAGATGGCCCATCGTCCCCTCTGTCAATGTAAGATGCATCCTGAGAGATGAGAACTAGTGATACCGATCAAGTTTATCCGGGAGCAACTTCTCTGTACTTTTCTTTATTTCTTTTTCTTCGGTTGTTGCTTATTTAATTGACCTACAGGCATCTTGTATTTTTTCACACGAAACATTTTTCAATGCACGAAAGTGAGTGAGAAAGGAAAAAATCAATACGCTTTTCTTTAATGAAAAGGAAAAGTGGCCAGACAGAAGAATAACAAAGTAGACGATAAGAAAAGCAGAAAAATAGCAAAATAGAAAAATAGATAGAGAAAGAGAAAAAAATGAAAACACGTTAGATGATCATAAGATCATGAGATCAACAGGTTTGTCAAGTTGAATGGCAATTGAATACACTCGCAGCCTGAGTCAGTAAATCAATTGATGTGGAGGCGACATCCAGTCTGCGACTTGCCTTTCATTCAGAGCGTGTCAGTAATAGACATTTTTATCATTGACCAAACCCATCTTCGGCTCTAATTGAGTCGGCTTGTTTTCCCTGCAGTCTTCATCCATCTGCATTTTTTATTCTGTGCCATCTCATCAGACACTCACTTGGCAAATCTGTAAATAGCAAAGAGCCAAGAGCTAAGAGCGAAGGGCGACGGACTGAATCAATTTTGCCCATTGAAATATTAATTAACGATGCTGATGTTCATTTTTTCTTTATCTTTTCCTCCCATTATTTGGATGGTACTCATCTTTCCTTGCTACCAATTTATTACCATGGTCATCTTCTCAATCTTGTTTGGCTCTTTGGTTGTTCAAGTAGCCGGTAAGAGTGAATCAGTTGAAAAACTTGTCATCAATCAGACAAACCAGACAAACCATGGTAACAACATGACCAGCAGCTCTTCAGTCACTGGACATCGAATGTCAGAAGGAAAAAGTGAACCTCACATGATGAGGGAGAGAGTTGAACGCATAATAAATGAAAGAACCCTTCGACTTCAGCAGCAACAAAATCAAGTAAATGAGTCAACTTATGGTGAAGCTATTAATTACGTTGGCAACAAAATTCCTACGACCGCAAATGATTCTCCCACCTCAATCTCACCCGCATCTTCTATTGCTGTTGGACATAATTTGACTGCTTCAACAAGTGACGGTTCAATGACGCCTGCATCTTCAGTGACTGACGCTTCTTCATGCCTTTCGAGTCAAAGTTCAACGGAAGAACCTCTGATTTTCAGCGAAAATAGAAATAATGTCTCCGTTCTACCGTCAAGTTCCATCAGTGGCATGAACTCCTGTAGCAGCAACAACATCAACAACATCAACAACAACAACAACAACAACAACAACAACAACAACACCAGTGCAATTGTACCATCAGCAACCATTAGTGCTATTTTAGACAAACATTTAAAACGAAACAAGAAGAAATCTTCCATCAAATCAGTTAATTGCAGTGGTGGTAATTACAATGATGGATCAGCTAATGGTTCAAATGATGGTCAAATGGTGATGGTTGACTTTACAACGCCGATGGCGATGGCGACAAGCAAGACAAATGCAGCTGATGCATCATCATCACCAGTAAGAAATAACTCAGATAACAAAGGCAGTATTTCAACATCTCCATTTAATTGTCAATCAAGTGTTTCTTCTAAAAATTGTGACTTAGACTCCATTCATTCATACTCTACTTTGGCTGACTTGCACATTTACGAGGAAGTTGCCGAAGACAACTATGATTACCATCAACATACACCTTCATTTTAACAAGACTCATCTTAAGTTGTAAACATTCCTTTGTAAATGTCTTGTAGAGAAAAGTTAATTAAAGCGTTTCTGATACCGATTTCCACTATCTCGTCGGTGTAACCACGATCTTGAGGGTGAAGTACCAGAACTTCGTACATTGTAATCGTTTTCCTCCTCATACGAATTTCTATAAGCTCTAGATGTGGATGTTCCACCATATCCTCCATAATTTGAAGAGAAAGAGGGAATCCTGTATAAGTCAGCTACTGAGCGACTACGTGAAGATATCATTCGATCGATCGGTGTCGATGTCATTGGCGGGTATGCATGGCTTATCCTTACCGGAGTAGATGGTGACGCAATTGGAGATGATGGTTGTGGAAGTGGAAATAGATACTGAGATCGACGGTCTAAGAAAGGAGAAGAGTATTCATCTGGAAATAGTGGAGATCCAATCGAAGCTCTTTTGGGTGCCCATAAAATTTGAGGATCTAGTCGACGTCGAGTTCTTGGAGTAGAATACACAGGTTCTGTTTCAATAGGCACATTAAAAGCATCCTCACCCAATCTTGCGTCATTAAAGATAGAGGACCTATTGTACTGTTCACCCCTGTACTGTTCACCACAAACAGGTGCTTCCATAATCGTCGTTGGTTCTGTTCCAGGTGCGTAATTAGATGGAGAGAATTCTGGTATCATTCCACTAAATGATGAGAAGGCAGAACGGCCTCTACTCCTCCTTGATGTTGGTGAGTCCTTAGGGATTGCACCTTTAGATTCATAATAGCGACGTCGATTATCTTCGGGATCCATGGTAGTGCTTTACACAAACTGATGATCAAGTGTCGCCGCTTGTTTATAATTGATCCTTTTTATACCAATCAGTAGATGAAGATGTGAATCAAACTTACGGTCAATTGAACATGTGATTCATATGTCATTCATGTAGAAAATTTACTCACGTGAACATTGACAATTTGTCAATGGGAATTTTTAAAAGTTTGAAATTTTGAAATTTTAATTGATTGATTGTTGCCTGTTGATTTCATATGGATTGATAGAATTTAAATTTGATTCAAAGGTGAGAATTGATTGAATCACTCAATCGCCAAAACTGCCAACTGTGCAACCTCAATCACGTATTTTTAAGGTTGTAACAATTGCCATGTACAATGGATCACAATGCCGATTGAATAAATTTACAAAGAATAATATTTGGGTTGGAAAACTGATTTTATTTTTTGAATGGAAAATGGAAGAAGTGTTGACAAACTTTGAGTCAAGGTGAAGGACAGGGAAAATAATAATGAAAAGTGTCATTGAAAATACTAATTGAAAAGTGTGCTCATTCCAAGTGTTGGAAATGATGATCATGAGACTATTTGAAGTTTTAAATTATGTCGGTTTCATAGACCTGAGTTTCAACTCGACTTGAGATAGGTTCGTCGGCATTCAAACCGGCACAAGATGATTTGGCACCACTCGGAGGGTTTGTTCGACGAGAAACACCGGTATTAGTTTTACTACCAGTGATCAATTTCTTGACACTGGAATCGCCGAGACCAACAGTCGAATCGTTGTCTGATGAAATAGCCATATTTGGTGAATTTTTGGTGTTTGAAGTTGCTGCTTGATTACCATGTGCGCTATCGTTTCGACTGCTTGAATTAGCTACATGATTATTGGCCACTTGAGAAATGAATGAACCTGCATTCGACCCGTTGGAATTGGACATAACAGCCGCAGCTGCTGCTGCTGCCAATACACTTCTGTCAACTTGATTTTTCGTACTTTTGCCTCCATTAATCAAAGGAACCATAGTTGAGCCGGTCATCTTAAGTGCATCAGCTGATTGCTGTAACTGTTGCTCTAAGAGTGCCTGTTGTGTTCTTTGTTGCATCATTTGTTGCTTTAGATGAGGAAAAAGTGTATTAATATTTCCACCACTGATAGTATGAGCTCCTGATCCGATAACACTTTGACTCATGATGTCCAAATTCGGATAATCGTGTGCATTGGAAGGTGATGAATTTAGGGTTGATGCGAAAACTGAAGGTGGTAAAGATTTAGACATAATGTTAGATTCACTTCCAGTCTTTTTTAGTTCATTCAATAGACCCTTAGGAATGTGACCCCTGGACAACATTTGCAATCGAGAAAATTGTTCTTGTAGCAAACGTTGCTTACGAAGAAGTTCTTGATGTCGATCTTCTAAAATTTGTTGCCGTGATTTCGATCCAAGGGGACCAGCAACATCTGAAACTGGGCTGGTGAGAGCATTGACTAATCCACCATCTGGTGAATCCTCATCCATTGAATTTTCCAATGCGATAAGAGGATTGATCGGTGGTGTAGATTTGGGTCTGTAGATAGATAAATCAGCAGCTGATGCTGGTATCGAATTTGATCTCATAACAGATGCACCAGCTGCTGCATTTCGAGCTGATACAAGTGCAGCAGCTGTCAATGAAGACAAGAGCATTAATTGAGATGCTTGATCATTGATTCTCGATGAAGAACGAGGAGGAGGAACTATCGATAAGATGTTAAAGTGTATAAAAGAAAATAAACCGATTAATAACCAGGTGTACAGGTGATAACCCATCAATCGATTGCATTAACTTACTCGGCTTTTTATTGGAAGATGTTGATGAAGTGATGGGCTTAGAAAACGTCTGCAACTCGTCCAAAAGTGATTCAAGGGCATTTTCGCTTCTTGGATCTGTTTTTAATGTCGGAGTTGCTGGTGTCACTTGTATAACGGTGTGAACAGGACCATCTGTTTTAATCTCCAGACTCTATTGATGGGTGAATCGGTCAAAAGCAACATGGATAATTTACAAGGAATAACTATTAGAAATCAACTTTGAATATTACTTAAGATTTTGATTATTACTCTGGCAGTTAAAAAGTTACCATTTGACATTATAGTTAACATTGTTAAGTTGATAAACAAATATGCAATTAGAATGGATTGTTTCGATTATTTTTGACCGAATTCGGGGTTGAGGAAGTTAAAATTATTTGAAATACATCAACAGAAATCAATGAACATTTGAATTGAGAGTGTTAAACAAACAAAGGAAGGTGTTCAACATTCACTCGAATTAGATTAATTGGAACACGGATCTCCCGGAAACAGAATCGTTTTTGGAATAGGTTACGTGCGAATTGATCCTTTGAGTCATTGACATTTCATCATTTTCACGTTAATTTGGAAATGAATGAAGTAACAAATGAACGGACAGGAAAAAGTAGTAAATTTGATAAAACGTTAAATTTCGAAGGAGAACTTCGAATACATTCACGAATAAGAAGGTGGTATGTTAGCAAAGGAAAAGAAAGATCTTTGGATTGGATCAAAGGAAACGATCCAAGAGGACAGAAAGAATGATAAAAGTTGTTCATTAAATTTGTCGATTCACCAAAAATTGATTATTATTTTCTGCTAACCTGAGTCGGCAACGACGTGAATCCCCTCCGGTGACTGAGGATTGAAATTTAAACCAAGTCGAAGTTTTGAAGAGTGTGAAGAGATTGAGTCATAACATTAAGATTGTTCATAGTTTCAATATCAAGTGAAAATATGGAGAGGAAAATGATTGGAGAAATAAAAGGAACAAGGAAGAAGAAAGGAATAAAGGAAAAAAGGAGGATAAAAAAAATCATTCGAAAGAAGAAAAAAAAAACAAAGAATAAGTTAAACAGAACAAATAAATAATAAAAATATAACTGAAAATCAAATGAATTCATTTTAAGTACTGGACAACATAAATTGGGACATAATTCAATTAAAATGAACATAAAAAGCAAATGCTACCACAATAACAAT
This sequence comes from Hemileia vastatrix, assembly GCA_030280995.1. Taxonomy (NCBI): domain Eukaryota; kingdom Fungi; phylum Basidiomycota; class Pucciniomycetes; order Pucciniales; family Zaghouaniaceae; genus Hemileia; species Hemileia vastatrix. Next base: position 69,010 of record JASXTE010000037.1, on the reverse strand, counting down.
AACAACAACAACGATTATATCTAAATCTACTTCTAAAACTAAGGACAGTAGATCCATGTGAGCCAGTGTCGATCAGTGTGATGATGCAAGTTCAAACACGAACAGCAACAGCTACAAAATTAAGGTGATGATGGAAAATGTCATGCATTCATTCCAGTGAAAACAAAAACAAAACGAAAAATCACTTCTAATTCAAGACAATGATTATGCTTAGGAAATAATTGATAAAGGTAAAAGCAAAAGATAACATAAGGTGCCAGGTGAAAGGAAAGAAGAGTGATTTTCCATCATGCAGGAGGAAGAAGTTAAAGTTGACTCATGATTCTTCCTCACTCGATCAAAAAGCAACATACTAAGGCCGATATTTCGATTCAAATTCGAACAAATAAGAAATCCACCCACGAGTTCAGTTTCTCTGAGTAATGAGTCACTCTTTGGAAAAGCTGGTTAGGGATTCAACTCGGTTTCTCAAGGAAATCATTACATCGCGCAGGGACCATCGAACAGCAGAAGAACGATGAACTCTTATGTTCTGTGCATTTGATGGTAACTGGAGTGAAAAAATAAGCAAGAAGGAGTACACAGTAAAATCAAGAATGGAACAGGTTGAAAAATGATCTTCCTTCAAGAATCAAGGCAAAGAGGAATTTTCTTTCATCAGTAAAGGTGAGTTTTAAACAGAAAGGAAAAATCACACGTTTTGTAGTAAGGCACTTGAACACACTGATTTGAACTGATGACTCCCATGATATAAATTACATCTGCCTATCATTATAAATCAAAGAACAAAAGGAGTTACAAAATAAACTGATGGCTAACGAATTATCTAATTCTCAAGTGAAACCAAACAAGGAAATTAAAGGAAAAAAAAAATCCCGATGGGATCAAAGGGGGTGGATGTAAGAGGCTCATTGCATACTCAATTCTTTCCCTGAAATTGATACTGTTTTGCCAATTGAAGCATCGTGTTGTCTGAGAGATGCAGATGGATGAAGATGAGGAAAAAGCAGAATTCGAAGAGCCATTTGACAGAGAGAGACAATGAATTAGACAGGATGTAGACTTTTTAGACGAAGACTTTCAACTCGAAATGCGAAAGAATCAAAGTAAAGGAAAAATGAACAAATGAGAAGGTTTGATAATATGGTGCAATGTACAAAGTTACTTGACACAAAACTCTCATTTGACACAACAAGTAAAGTGTTTTTTTTGATACTTTTTAAAATTACTAGGCGATTGCAATGTTGAAAGTGAATATTCTTGAATGGAAAATGGAAAAGAACTACAATATTTGTATGTACAATTCTTGAATGTCAATGTCTCATAATATGGTCTTGATGACCGAAGAAAAAACTAACCATTGAATTCAAACAACAAAGCCAGAAATCACAAGGCGAGTGCACGGTTAAAATAAAATTATCAAGAGGATAAAACTTACCTTAGAATGGCTTTCTGATGCATCGACCGGAACAGAAGCTGACTTTTCAATTAAATTTGATGTATGTTGACTCGAGGGTGGGCCACTTGATGCAGGAACACCACTAGTTGGTGATGAGGTTGACGCTGACGAACGCTGCTCTTGGACAGATGCCAGTCTAAGGATGAAAATGTGCAAAGTTAATTAGAGAATAATAACCCACAAGATGAAATGAAAGTCAAAGAGCAGAGAACATTTCAACATTTTAACATTTCAACGTCATGTCTCATGAAAGAACAGATTTTTGTGCAACTCGAGTGACTTTATCGCTTGAAATGTGATTTGTCAATCATGAAGTTCACAAAAAAGTGAGTCATTGGCCAGACATCGAGTTGAAAAGACACTTGGAATTCACACAATTCGAAAAGACGAATTATTGTAACTTAAAGGCAGATAGTATTTCAAATGAATTACCTTTTTAAAGTGACTAATGTACCAGTGAGTTTCTTACACTTTGTCAAAGCATGTTCAAGTCTTTCAGGTTCTTCTTTGAGAAATCTATGAAAAAGAGCAAAGTCAGTCGATCAGTCAAATGGTTAAGTTGACTTGTAGAAACTTACTTTTCATCTCTAGCCACAGTTCCCATCTCAGCTTTCATCACAGTTCTAAGCGATTGTTGAATTTTAGGATATTTACATCTTAATTCACCGATAATATTAGATGATCGCGTTAGAATTTGAGCCATATTTTCAACATCACTCATAGCCACTTTACATCGTCTATTTATTACATTAGAACGCACTTCTTCAACTGATGTCTCTAAATTATTTAAATCTTTCTCTAAATTCAATACATCTGCTCGATATGCTTCTTGTTGATTGGTCAGTTTTAACCTTTCGAGACGCAATTGATGTTCGTAAGAATTGGCTGGACCATTAAGAAATCCAAAGGACGCTTCAAGTGATTTGCTCACCGTGGAAATAGTTTCACTTGTAATTTGAGCTTGTGATTTGACTAATTTCTTAAGGTTATTACATTCCTGCTTGAGACTCAACGCCTGGCGATGTAAATCTATAAGTTTGGAGACACTTGACGGTTGATTAATGAAGGGTGCTGCACCTGTAAAAGACAAAAAGGGCAAAGTTCAATCATGTGACGTGGAAAAAGAACTCGATCAACACAAAAGGTAATATACGAGACAATAGAGATGAACTAACGTGAAGCATGAACACCAGGAGTTGAATACAAAGCCATCGGTTTAGGAGGTGGAGGAGGAGGTTTTGATTTGTCTGTTTTGGTGCGATTGTGAGATCATTTATTGATAAATTGACCAAGTTGTTGTGAGCCAGCGGACATCAAACAATCAAGAGCACATCAAGTGAGTTTGTATCGAGCAAAAAAGTGACGAGGAAAAGGAAAAATGGTAACATTAGTACACGACACAGTAAGTACATTAGAAAGGAAATAATAACTTAGTCCAGTTAGCGTATGAAAGGATGACCGATTGTCAATAGTCCCCTGGCCAAAAGCAAGCAAGTCACTGACTGACGTGACTGCTGCAACACAGCAGCAGAAAAACATTGATTAGTGCAACTCAAGTACTCAGGAAATAGGCAAGTACTACGAGTATTACGAGTATTACGAGTGAGTACTTCGTGAGTCATCTCACTCATTGACTTGGGACAATTTGGGTAAAAGGACAAGAGGGAAATTGCTACTAAAAAGGCTATCGTAAAAGCTTCTTCCACCCTTCTTTTTGGTGGCAACAGTGGTCCAAGATTAAATTCAATTTTGACCTGGTGCATGAACACAAATGGGTACTTTGCCCAATGTGAAGAGACATTTTCGCTCAGTTGGATGTGAAAAAAAGTAATCAAGATACTTTTCACAAATTCCTACCAGAAGTCGGTCGATCTTTTTGATAGTTCCTCACTTCAATTGGACTAAACAGCTCATTGAACAACCCGAGTATTTGGAGAGACCGACTTCGACCGCAGCGACAATCGACCAGTCGAGATCATTGAGAACCAAATGATCAAGTTCGATCGACCAAGGGAGGTCAAAAAGTTCACTTGCTGATGTAAAGTGGTAGTGTACTCAAAACAAGTGAGTCGAGTCTTTAAATTATTCACTTGTCAGGTTATGTGAACAAAAAATTTCATAAATTATAATACGATAGGATACGTGTAGTAAAATGAAATCCCTATTGAATTTAAAAATACTCAATAAGTTGCTGAGTAAGAACAGGTAAAACAATTTCCTTTCAAATTCAATTTACTGGCATTGTTGAAGCTGAAGGAGTTTATTAAACTTTAGAAAGACAAAATACAAACTTTGAGCTGAGGTAAATTATTGGGAGTAGAATGAGTTTGAGTAATTTAATGCATCAGTCTTTTCATCTAGTAACATTTCCACGAGAAAAAAACCAACAGTTATATCAAGTTCGAATAGATTGGTATGAAAAGGGAATAGAAGGACTAAAAAGGGTAAACATTTGTCTGAGAATCGATCTGGACTCTTTGATATCACTCGAGATGAAGAAGGTGGTAACAATTTTCATCCTTCGAGTCTCTGTCAGTCATCGAGGAAGACAAAGAACTTTCGACTCATTGATCGAATCGGCTAATAAAATTCTTATCGAATTTTTGCAGAGTACGAGTCACTTTCACCAAGTTATTTGGGTTTATTAGCTGAGTGCAAGCTAATGATTTGGTGAGTTGGTGGTAGGTTGTTATTTGTGTCTGCAGGGTCAGCAAACTGATTTCAAGTTGCAAAGGAGAGAAAGAAGCCCCACAGTCTTCTTACATGGGCTTACATTTCCATGCAAGTCTGCCTACACATGTGTCAGATAATTCAATCAACTCATACCTTTCATTGGGTCTTTCATCTTAGGTCACAACATTGACGTAACAAAGTGTGAGATGCAGACAAAAAAAAAAGATGAAAAAAGCAGCATCATTAAAATACACCATTAGCTTTTTCAGCGAAGGGAGAAATTTTGTATCGAGAAGGAACAATAACTTTGGTACCGGTGATAATTCATTTGGTCTAATAGTTACCAACTTGGCATCAGATACGAGCTGTGCAATATCCAAAGGGTCAAATGAATTGCTTGAAACCGACCAAAGGTCATCCGGTGTTTGAGGCGAGAACAGTGAGACTGTCTCTGGGTAACTTTTGCTCGGTCAAATGTGGAGGAGACATTATTCATTTTCCTCGCCTTCCCTTTCTGGGTACTTCGGGCAGCCTCACTGACATCAACATTGGATGCCCAAAAAGGAAGAAAGAAAAGTAGAGAGACAGAACCAAGGGCGTGGCACGTGGTTCTGAGGAGAAAGAACATTCATTCTTGTTTCTCCGTGAGGATGGTCAAGATGATGTAAGAAGTTGAAGTTCACTCATGAACATGAATTACACTTGACTTGGAATAAACTTTTTCAAGATGAACTCATGAGCCAAAGGCACAGTCTGGTCCACTGAGAGGACCACACTGGACACACTGGCCATTGGTATGTGAATTCAAAAAAAAGCAATTATAGCTGACCAGAGTCAGGAGGAGTGGTCATCGGGATGACTCAAGTATACAAATTGAAGCAATCACGAAAAAAGAAGACACTTTATATGAAAATCCAACCACATCAACAAATGAAAACATTAAGGAAAAATATATTCCTCAATATTTGAACAAATAAGCACTCTGATGAGAGTAGAAAAACAGCAGTTTCCATCATCAATTCAGCAGAAAGATGTGAAAAAATTGTTAGAACCTAATCTTGATCAAAGAATGAAATCCAGTGCTGTTTGCGACCAAACAGATGGAAGAAGACATTTTTTCCTCGGCAAAATATTCTGTAACATCATTTGTTATGGCAATTCAAGAGCAAGTTGAGGCAAATAATCGGCATCAGATGTGTTCGCTTATCGAAGATCATCTGATTTAAAGTACAGCTTTGGAGTTGATGTGACAACTCAAGAGCACTCATCAATTGAGGAATTTCCTTTCAATCTTATGACACTTTTATCGGTACAAAAAAAAAATAAAAAAAAAAGACTACAATAAAATTATCGCAAAGACTTGTCTGTTTGCTCTCGAATTTCAGAGGCTGTTGAAGAGTTTCAACTTGCAAGTCATTTCGACGTCACAAAGAAGCCATTCAACGGCTGCTGTTGTTACATGTCCAGTGATAATTTACTTGATGTCCAGAATTTTTGTTTACTCTGCCCTAAGCAGTTCCACGAGGGTGGAAAAGGAAAACTAAGTAGAAAAGTAAAGAAGGGTGAAACATTAAAACTTTCTTCACGTGTAAATAACAAATCGACTAGTTTCAGTGAGTTTTTCTTCTTCATTCTAAGTTACAAATGAGAGCTGTTGTACTGCCAAGTCATCAAAGCTAAGAGCTACTTTGGAGAAGCAACCAAAGTTCATCGAACCGATGTATCTGACAAGTCGAAAGTACACAACGGACACAAATTCACAGCAGAACAAATTCACTTTTGGCCGAATCAAATTTGGTGGAAAACAACAAGGATGTTTCCAGATAATAGGGACAGACAAAAATATGACTGAAGTAAATCGTGTGGGTGGATATAAAGAAAGAGAGTAAAGTAGCCCAAATATTGAAGATATCAGTCAAAGACGAATATTGGCAAGGACCAATAGAACAAACTGGGAAAAGTACACACAATATATTCGGAGAAAATAAATATGAGAAAGTAAAGAAATTTACCTGGAACATCAGAATTGGTTCTAACAGGACCAGCCGTCGGACCAGGTTGTGTGAGAGCAGCTTGAACCAATCCAGTCAGATTAGCCAATTGTCTTTCCATATTTTCCATTTTGATTCTTGCAACATCATCGACCATTCCACCAGCAACTGATGAAGGACGAGATGATATGATTGGATGCCCGTAAGCACCGTAGACATCTTCGTTGACACCCATGATAGAAGGACCACCTTGATACCAATTTGTACCATAAAGTGGATTACGAATCAAATCACCAGGATTGGCCATTCTTCTTTCGGGTGACGAAATATATCCAGCTTGAACGGGAAATGATCGTCGATCAGGCCCGTTAAACTGATTAATCGGACCCCCAAGCATTGGACCGCCTGGAAATTGACCAGCAACTGAATAAGGCCGATCGGGAAGAGGTCGAAATGCCGAAGAAGTTGCTCCAGGTGCCACACCAATAGCAATATGATTGGGAGACATTGGAGGTTGTTGTTGACCAGATGAACCTGATGAACGCAGAATAGTACCATTGTTTGCGCCTCCTTGATGTTGATTACTACTGGACCCTGAAACTAAAACCGAAAATGATCGTTGAGGTTTTGGTGGAGCAGCTATTTTTGTTTGGATGGATCAAGTGTTTTAACGGTGCAATTTAAACCAAAAATTGTGTAATTGTAAGATAACCATAAGTGCAAAAGAGTGAAGAATCGATCGGTAGACAAGTCATTGGTAAATGGTCAGTCGTTTCGATCGATTACAAATTAGGTTCAAGTGTTAGAATTGATTTGATAAACAAATGAATAATGTTTGGCAGGGTGAATGAGGGGTGAATATTTTGGTCATTGGTTAGATCGGGTCGAGTTGGTATTCATGGATGGGCGAGTATTATTCATCAGTGAATTGAGGATGATAGTTAATTTGCATGATATTAATAGAACATGAAGATGCACAAGTACAAAAACAAGAGAAAATAAAAACAAAAACAAAAACAAACAAAAAAATGAAATTAAAATTAGGTCTGTCGCGTTGTTAGAAAAATAGAAAAAGTTTGTAAAATATTATTTCGGAAATGAATAGTCATCTTGTCATCAAAAGAGGACAGAGTGAATAATGAAAAATGGAAGAATGTAAGAAAATTCCAAAGTAGAACTGAACATTTGAATCATCATGATTGAGTGAATTGAGTAAATTGGGTAAATGGACTTTACACTTTTACTTGTGACTCATCACAAGGCAATTTGCACCATTTGAACTTTTTAAACTATTCAAGCAAAAGGAACCTCGAGGCAGACTCAAGTGCATACAAAGAGACAGAAAATCAAGTCAAAGCAAGTAAAGTAAAGTAAAGTAAAGTAAAGTAAAGCAAAGCTGATAGATTAAACCCTTCATCCAAATGAACTACCCGTGGTCTGGTGATAAGAGACAGAGATCATCAGTCCAATACAAATAAATCCCTTGAACAAGAGACTAAACACTAGGCTAGAAGTATATTCGGTTAAAAAATGAATGCAAACGAAGCTCAACTAGCAATTAGTGAAAGAAGATTAAAACTATTTTGTTTTGAGATTTCATCAATTTTTGTAATTTCGAGTATAGTCGATGATGAGTTCTCGTCCTTACCAGATGTATCCTTCAACTGACGCTTGGATACTAAGTCGGGACTGACTGATCGATGTTGTTGTTGTTGTTGTTGTTGCTGTTGTTGTTGCTGAGGACTTTCTTGTTTGGGTGAATTGATGCCAATATTGCCATAAGTTGCGAGTGACATATTACGAGGCATAGTTTGAGAGTATCCTGAGCAATGAATGAGTCAAAGCGAAAAAAATAAATGGTGATTAAGAAAAAGTTAAATCATCGTGTATAGCAGTAAAATGTCCATAGAAATTGCCTTATCACTCGATGAATGAGTCAACGGCAACGGTGACAGTTTTATCACCAGTTACTGCGTGTCTACCTGTCACTAGTCATGGATACTTGTAATGCCATCCTAATTGAGACTGACAATGTAATCCGATCAACTAATTATTTACCTGGAAGAGCATTGGTAACTTTGGTTGTCCTCTCAGGGGGTCGAGGAGGTCCACCCGAAACTGATGCAGCTGCTTGAGCTTGGGCTTGTTGAACATGCTGATGCATCATGGCGGCAGTTCTGTAAGCAGGTATGATGATTGTACCATAGTACTGTGAATTATTGGAAGCACTCACTGAGTTGCCACCAGACAACTGATTAGGACCTGATGTTGTTTGTTTAACGGTTGTACTACGATTGGAACGATGAATGTGATGATTTTGAAAGTCAGATTCAAATTCAGGCTCTGAAAAGTAACTAGGATCATCTGCACTTGCATTCAAGTTACTATTAGCATTTGTTGTCAAATGAGCAGGTACCACATAGTGGAGTCTTTGCTGTGTTTGCTGTTGTTGCTGAACATTTGAATTATCTTTTTTAGAATTAGAATTAGCAGCTTGCTGTGCAGCTGCCAGTAGTTCTTGGTTAACTTGCTGATTCAACACTCGAGGATGTTCAGCGGGTCTATTACCGTCAACTGGTTGCCAAGTTCCATTTTCTAAATCTTGTTCATAAATTCTCAACACAGTACGGTCTTTTATATCACTGAGATTTTCAAGTTCATAGAACATGTCATTAGCTGGATCATGGATGTAAATTCGAACATTTCTCGAATCCAGGTAAGACATGGACAGTTGTCGTTGAAATGACCGAACAAATAATGCTTTGACGGTGTCGAGTGATGTTATTTCATTTGGTAAAAGTGCTCTCTTTGTGTTTTCACGAAATTGCAGGAAGACTAGACCCAATGATCTATCTTGTGTTTTTGATGGTGTTCTGACAATTGGTAAAGATGCACGAGCTCGAGAACGTTTGAAATTCATACTTGCAGTAGAACATGTGTCAACTTCTGACCAAATCCCAGGATCTTCCTCTGTATCTTCAAAGGATGACAGATAATGCCGTAATTTTTGATCTTCTCGACGAACTACAAGTTAAATAAAACCAAAATTGACACGATAAATATAATTCAACCGTAGATGATTGGCAAGGTTACAATCGTTGGAATTTGATTTGAAGTGGATTGACACGAGTGTCACATCCAAATGTAAATAAAGTCGATGTAAGTTGAAATATTGGTTTGTAGTTTGTTTTTCAATATTTAGTTCAAGGGTGTAGTAAATAGAAAAGGAGAAAAGAATAAGGTAAACAATGGCACAGGATGAATTTGTGCTTTAGAATTGAATCACGAATTGGCCTTTTCGAGTTGAATCTTTTAGACAACTTGAAGAACAGTCAGGTGAATCAACATAACAATCAAACAATTTGATACAACTTTCATCATTATTGGATCAAGGAGGAAGAAGCAAGTTCATCACTTGAGAATATTTTTCTTTAGTATCATTGAAAGAAAAAAATTGTCGTCAGATCAGTACAATCAAGTTGAGAGCACACTTAAACACTTTCATAAATATATAGATGAAGCGCAGGTAGATGTTGTATATCGTTTTGATCTGACTCAATAGGGTAAACGATCGACAATAAGAAAGTGTGGTGAATGAAAAGATCTGAATGACTTTATGTCAACAGAATTAATTAAATGAAAAAAAGTTATAAAAATAGAAGATGATCAATTTGTACTAGTCTTTGGCATAAAGATTAATATAATTTTTACACAGGTTGCATTAGTCAATGATAATTAACCAATTGTATGAAAGTACAAGGATGGACAATTGGTGATCAATGTGTCACCTGATGGCAACCACAACCAAATGATGGAGCACCGGGTTGAACAGCGTTTTACTTCGTCTTTCGTGTATGCTCAGTCACTTGAACACTGCAAGTAGACTGTGTTCACAACGCTCTTTTCTTTCTTTCTTCTTTTTCTACCAACAATCAGCTGTTTAAACTCGCGCCCTCTAATATTGTACGGAAGAAATACAGAAAAAAAATGACGGTATTGCACAAATGACAAGGTTTGTCATTTGTCTAACAGTCGATTGTACTTTGTTTCAGTTGCCCTTATACAAATGCAGGCACACTTGTTTACCGAATGTATGTCATCCTCATAAAAAAAAAGTATTGTGATCATAGTGAATGTGTCCTCTCAATATCTGACAAAGTCAGGCACGAGAGACTAGAACAACCAAGTCTCAGTCATCTGTACTCGTCAGTACACTCATCAGCATACTTTGAATCCTCTGGAGCAGGTTAAGCAAAGTAAACGATGATGAAGATGATGATTATTCAGCGTTTTAACTAAAAATACCTACCGCCTGATGGAAGTTGGAAGAAAAATAATTAATGAACCTTGATGTAGGCAATAAGAAGGTTGTTTTTCGGTATGTGCAATGGGTTAACAACAGGAAAAAAAGAACAAAAAAAAAAACAATTTCTCTGTGGAAAATGAAAAATCACTCAAGTACAAATGGTGAATAGTATGTTGTAGTTAGGCAAAAACAGTCGGCAAAGAGTTAAAGGTATAAAAGATCATCCATGTAAATAATAGCATTTGGAATTGAGAAAAATGAGAAAAATGAAAAATGTTTCTGGTCAGTGCAAATAAAATGTGAACTGAATATTGACAAAGACTCTTGACAGACTTTCGACAGACTTTATATGGAGTGAAAAAAATAGAAAACTTGGAACTGCTGGGTATGAATTGATGTAAATTGCTCAACTACGAATAAACAAGTCAACCCTGACTGGTAAAAAAGATAGTGTGTTTCAGGTGGAGCCAAGTGGAAAGATTTGAAGAATAAGAAAGTGAACTTGATGTGATGTCACTTTACCAATTCAGACTGACTCTTTGAGTAATTTCTTTTTCTTTCTGCTCTTTCTGCTGTTGCCTTTCACGCTCTCAGGGCAAAGGAAAAGACAAAAAAGAAATAAACAAAGGCAGTGTTGGAGAAAAGGTAATAGAGGCCAAGAGGAGGAAAAGTAATCCAAAAAAGGCAAAGAGCAAGTCCAAAAAAAGCCAAAAGTGGCAAACTTGAAATTCAATTGAAATAGTAAAACTGCTTTTATTTGTTGGGTCATTGTTGGTCTGGCACTTGTAAATGTGCCATCAGAATTTTCCTTTGTCGATAGAACTGGAAGAAAAGCGAAGAAAAGCTTCAAGAATAAGAAATACGAAGGAAGAAATAAGAAATAAGAAATAAAGTACGTGAGTAAGACCAGCACGAGAACTGTTCTTAGGCCCTTGACTTTGCTGCAGACAAAAATGTGCGTGTTGCATGTTGTGAACTGAGGAGAAATAAAAGTTGCATGAAAATCGATTCAATGATTAGAGAAAGAGTGTTTCACTTACACAGCAAACATTGACACCCAAATCAATATTTATAAGTGTGGTCAGTGTTTCATTTGGAGAAAAGACACTTTGACTTGGAGTAAACTCTCAAATTGTTCGATGAGTTAAGGTTTCAAACAGAGGGAAAGAACAACTGTCAGACAACCAACATCCACTTCTTTCTCATGTACCAGTCAACTCAATTGAATTTGACCATTTTCTAAAATTCACTTTTATTGTCGTCAATGTTGTGTCTGATGGAAGAGAAGCAGCAGACCGAATGAATCGAATGAATCGAATGCTTCGGCCTCAAAGGGTAGAAGAGAAAACGTCAGGCAACAAGATAAAAAGAGTAAAAAGAGTAAGAAGAGTAAGAAGAGGACAAGTCTAGCGAAAAACATCCAATTGAACTCATGGTGGACTTTGTGAGTTGGCCAACGAAGGATGTTACATGCTGCTGCATGGTGAATGCTCGGCACGTGAGGGAAGAAGAAGAGGAAAGAGAAAAGAGGAAAAGAGTCTCAAAAAAAAAGAAGAAAGAGAAAGATGACTCGGCGAGGCAGATGAGCAGGAGAAAGAGGTAGAGTAATGTGGAAAGAGGGAGAAATGAGGAAGGAGGTAAAAGGAGAAAAAGTAAAAGGAAGAAAGTAAAAGAAAAGTAAAGGAAAAGAGAAAAAGAACGGATGCAACCTCAAGCGAGGTTCACAATCGATCAGTAAAATGTTCTTTCTGTTTTCTGCGAGTTGCCTGTTCCTTGAGCCCATCTGTCTGCTGGTTCTTTTCTTCCTCATCTTTTTACTCAGTTATAAATGCAGTGTTTCCACACAGAGACTCCTATTACCGTTAATGTTCTTATCCTTTGCCTTTGACACACTGTTTAGAGGTTTAAACAAGAACCAAAGAGAAAGAGAAAGAGAAAAAGGCGAAGAATTACATCAAAAGACTGGGTAAAGGATGTTTTCTCACTGAATTTGAATCTGCAGTGGCAGTAAAGACGAAGGTAAAGATGGTAAGAATGGTAAGAATGGTAAGAATGGTAAGAATGGTAAAGATGGTGAAGGTCTCAACCAGAAGGCAACAAATTGGGCGACAAAATGTACGTCAGGTTCATCTCACCGCATATTTTGTCTACCTTTTATATCTTTTATACCTTTGATGCTTTTCATGCTTTTCATGCTTTTCATGCTTTTTCTCTGTGTCTATGGAGGCGAATGGCGAACCACTAAGAATCATTTTTTATCAAGATCTTCAAGAAGAACAAGTAAAAGAAAGGACCGACCCGAAGCGAATGACTTTTTGAGCAGGAATAAGATGAGACTAAAGAACAGGAAGGTGGGAAAAAACGTAACAAGTCAAGAGCAAAGTAAAATGTGTCATACAGATGAACCGCCAACTGGGATTTCATCCTCTGCTTATTCTTGTCTCTCTCAACCTTTCTGCTTCTGTACTTTCTGTACTTTATGTTCTTTCTGTACTTTTCTAGCTCAAACGATCTCTCACTTTCACTTGGTTCTTTGTCGATTTTTCCCTTCAGCCCTGTTCTTACTTCTTGTTCATTCGGTTAATTGGACCATCGGAGGGAATTGCTTGTATCGTACATCTGACCTATGTCCAGTCGGCCAAGTGACGAGGCAAGTACTTGTCAAAGTGATTTTCATTTGGTGTTAGGATTAGCTCATTGGTGTGAACACACGAGAAAAAGAGAAAATAAGAGAAAATAAGAGAGAATAATGCGAGAAAAGGACTGACCGTCCAAGATAAAAGAGCAAATTCGACTCATGAGAATGCAAATGATCAAGAAAAATGACTTGACCAGTCTCAAACGTTCATCAGATGCAAAGTCCAAGGTTCAACTGACAAACAAAGTGAACTGAGTTATAAATTGCAGGGAATACTTTTATGCTCTTGCACTTTTATGCTGTAGACTGACAGACAAATGGAGGAATATGAAGGAATAGAGAAAGAGAGAAACTGTTCATCCTCTCTCTGCTCTGTCTGCTCATTCGAGGAGGAAAGAATGATGGTTCAGTGGGAAAACTTGCGAAATACTAGAGGAAAATACGATAAAAATACTGGGAAAAATACCAGCAAAGTCTCACCTTGCATTCGATGTAAACCACCAGAGTTTGGACCACTCATGCTGTCTTGACGTCTTAATCCGATTGGATGGCTCAGTGATATACTTCGTAATTGTAATTTGCCGGCTGATGAAGTTGTGCTATAGCCCATCACATTGCCAGATGGATGATCCATTGTGTCATTGGAAGACATTTTCTGACCAGAGGATGAATAATGTGACTGTTGATGCTGATTTGCCTGTGGCTCTTGGTGACTTTTAGAGAAAGCCAAGGAGGTGAGGATGCTTTGAGGAACGGACATTCCGTATATTTGATTTGAAGGCAACGATGTCTGCCTGGTCAGTGTCATCGTTCTTCTTTCGTTGGCGATATTACCATGCATCTGGTGGCCATTTGACTCTTTACCTGTAGTAGCTTGTAATAAATCAAGCAGTCTATCACCTGATTGATCTTGACAATTGGATGGTACACTTGGTCGATTGTTATTACTACTGCTCGGAGCATCGATCGAAGCTGATTTCATCGCTGATTTTGCTAATTTGAAGGGTAAAGTACCGGAATCCCCAACATTTATTTGTCTGAATTGTTGTTGTTGTTGTTGTCCACCACTGTTCATCGTTGTCGCTGTCATTGTGTTACCACTGATTGCGATGGTTACAGGGGCAAATCGCTGCAATTCATGTCCATCCATTGAACGTGAGGTTGTCAAAATGCCTTTAGTGGCCATGGTCCTCTGTACAGGTTCACGTGTTATATTTTCTCGTGAATTTTTAATTGATGAGGACAAAAGATCAAATTGAACTCCACGTTGAGGTCGACCAACATTACTACCGGTTGATGATTGAATTATTTGTTGACCTGTTAAAGATCCTTGTAATTGTTGTTGTTGTTGTTGTTGTTGCTGTTGCTGTTGCTGCTGCTGCTGCTGCTGTTGTTGTTGTTGTTGTTGTTGTTGCTGTCTTTGCAGCTGGTTTTGTTGTAGATGATGTAGAATCAATTGCTGATGCAGTGCTTGTTGTTGTTGCAATAATTGCTGTTGATTCAACTGCTGCTGTTGTTGTTGTTGCTCATTGGAAACAGATGCTGATCTTTCTGCGAGTTTTTTTGATTTTTTACTGTTGCGACTCGAATCACCAACTGAATTACCACCGGCACCCGATGAATTGGATCCTCGATCTGGCACTGATGATGATCGTTGGTGATGAGAAAGTAAATCACGAAGTGAGCGAATCATTGGCATACTCAATTGTTATTGCAACTAGGATCTTCTTAATTATTCAGGCAAATGGATTAAGTTATTGCTACTGTTATTATAACGAGTAAGTTGCAAAAGTGCAAACTGAGGAGCAATCAAACTCGAATGAACTGAACTGATGGTGAAGTTAAATGATGCATACAGTAGACTTAATCATAAAGGAATGTGACCAAGTGAACAATTAAAATGTTGATAATTATCTTTCCTTATGCAAAGTATAGTAGACAATGAAAAAAGTAAAATGTGGATATTCTCTTTGAGACTGAGGTTAAAGGTGAGATGAAGATGTCGAAGGAAAATGTGGAAGAAAGATGCAAAGTTGACGAGCAATGAAGTGAAGATGCATTTCAGGGATGGAAATGGTCGAGTTGCAGCAGACACTTGGCAGTCGGTATTTGGTATTTGGTAGTTGGCCTCTTTCAACCAGCAGGATAAATAGCGATGAAAATCGCTTCAGATTTTTCCGATTCGCTGTGAGGTCACAGGTGAAGGGTCATTTGATTTGCTTATCAAAGTATAATTGAATCATCTAAAATTTGAATCGGCTTTTGTTACATAAATTAAGTTGCATTTTTGCCTCTTATATCATATTCTTGCTGCCACAAAGAGGAATTCTTCTGGTGGAAAGTACGAACTCGGCACTAGTGTCTGTCGTAGTAGAACGTACACGACCAACTCACGACCGCGCATCTCAGCATTTCAGCATCACTCGTGAAAGTCCACTTGCTTCTGTTCTCTTTCTCTCTCAGTTCGATTGCCGCTGCTTGGTTTTCCTCCCTCCTCCTTGCGATGCACTTCTCTTCCCGTTTTCTCTTTCCCTGTTCTCTCTTTTTCTCTTACTCTCTCACTCACTCTCTCTCTCTCTCTCGCTCTTTCTCTCTTTGCTAGTTCTTGTGCTTTCGTGCACTCGTGTCTCTCCATCCACATCCAGCCCCCTGAGCGCAAGACACAAGACACAAGACTTTCCCTAATCGACACCGAACTCGACGAGTCAACTGATGCTTTTTTTCTTCTTTTTCTCTCTTTTCCTTCTCAGCCCTCCATCCTCATCCTCATCCTCATCCTCATCCTCATCCTCATTTGCTTCTTTGTTTTTGTTCCGGCCACCAATGACAAGCCATCCGCTTGTATCACTTGGCAACAAATAGCACTCTTTTCCACCTGCAAACAAAAGTGTTATTTCTACCGGTGTCATTTTCCGCCTTGTATGTAAATAACACTTTTTCTACTCTACACTTTACTTCAACTTCACCAATAAAGATGATACAATCATAATAAGTAACTTACACTTACACATTTTAAGAGTGGGTTTTACTTTCACGTGAAAAATGATGAATGTCAAGCTTGAACGAACCCTCGGAAGCAAAAGACGGGAAAAGAGGAAAAAAGACAAGAAAGAAAAGGGAAGGAAAAAAATCGATGGAACAACATTTACTGCTAAGAGAAAAACGATTCAATGTTACCAATGAAAGAAAAGGATTTATGGGTTTTTAGATTCAGCCAATTTTTTCATTTCACCTTTTTTTACCCAAATGAATGTACAAAATGTTCAATGTTCAATGTTTAGTGTGTGAGTTGAGTCTTTTTTATTTGCCATCCTTGTCCCTGAAGAATAATTTTTCATCAGTCCATACGTGACATTCAATTTTGTCACACTGAGTAACTTTGTCTCATCCTTTTGCTTCGTACAGTGTGTGCATCGAATTAGCGAGAGAATTAAATTTCTCATTGAATAGAATCTTAAGAAAAGTCATCACTTCGGTTGATCAAATAATTATTTTTTCTCTCCACCATACTAATTATTTAGCTTCTTCACATTGTTATTCCATCACCGCAAAGATGATACATTCATATTGTTCTTGCATGTATGAGCCACAATCATTATCGATAGTTGACTGCTTTTACCCTTTGGTTGTAGTCGTACCACTCAGTCTGTCGGACGTAATTTCTCTTTCACATCACTCGACATCGCGTAATTGCTTTTGAGGGCGAAAGTTCAACCAAGTGCTTGTCGAGTATAAAAGGTGATTAATAAGCCAATGCATTCACATTCACTTGCAAAAGCTCGACTGGCAATTGAACAAGATGCATCATCTACATCAATGTAACACAATGTAAAATTGTAAAATTTCATGTTACAAAGTCAATGAAAAACTGAGGAAAACTAATAAAAATGGAATAACAACCAAAAGCTATGAAGCTATGAACAGTTGTGCCATTGTAAATGCTTTTGACCACTGTAAAGAGTGTTCAAATGTATTCATATGGCCAAAGTCAATCTCTTTGTTCTTCTCGAATGTTGGAAGAATAATTTCATATTCAATATTCTTTACTTCCTTCCTTTCTTCTTTTGAATACAATCAAAAGTTGAACGGATATTAACCTTAAGCTTGTTTTAAAGAAAACTAATAAAAGTACCGTATAGACATTTTTGACCTTTAAAAAATGAAAAACCATAGCTTACGATCTTGACTCCTTCGAGACCATACGGCGTAGCATTTAATGATTGCCATTGTGAGAATACCGGTGAAGGAAGGCTTCGAAAGGCTGACAAATCGTCACAAGGGTACGCATGGTGATGATGAACGAGTACCACTGGTAATCTTGCGGAGAGTCCATCGATGAATCATTCAACAAACCAAGGATAATCGGTTGAAGTAAACCAACTGCATCATAGCAAAGAGAAGTTTAGTTCTTTCATCAAGTTCACACACACACACGTCCACTCAACATTTTAACAGAAATTCATAATAGCATCATTAAGACTAATTTCCATATTAAAGTTGTAATTTCATCTGATGATTTCACGCCTGAAGGACAGAAATGAATTTGCAACAGCCTCTTTGCACTTTGATGACTGTTTAGACTTTTAGGACAAATAAGACCATGTGAAAAATTGATTGATTCGATTAACCTTTCTTCTGGCTTAAGAATTAGCTTTTCGCTCTTTCCAATCAAGTTTCCAAAATAAGCTCAATCGAGTAGTTAAGCTTCTTTCCTCTTTTCTTACAATCAAATGGACAGACATTCTATATCCTTCGATGTTCGATTGCACTGCTAAGAATTCTACATTTACACGAAATGGTTTCGTCCGTTTGTTTGTTTTTCATCACAATTCTAAGCTGAGATTTTACCCTGGATGTATTACCCGTAGTATTTTTCGATTTCAGATGGAAATAACGGATGACTTAGAACCATTTGATCAGTGGATTAAAATGTTCTAATCGAATCATCTGCATCAGCTGAATTGACCAATGTTCTAGCCGACAGCAATTTGTGTCAATCCGACCGATTAAACAAATGGCATAGAAACTTGAACCATTTTGAATTGTTCAAAAGCTCACACAACATGATTTGCATATGTTTTCTATTTTTTTTTGAGCAAACTCAATCCGATCGATATTCCGAAATAAATAGATCAAGAATGCATTCTTAATGCTACAGGTGTTTCACTTTTGTCCTTCGAGAGTAGATGTAAACTCTTTTTACTTTATTCCTGATCATTTTGAAGGGTACTATTCACAATTATATGTAAGAATATGATAAGATGTGGAACCTATTCGATCACAATTGTGAGAATGACTTTGTATGAGTCGTTAGCATCGACATGCAGTGACATAATTTAAGTTGTAGACATCATGATGGCCTTTCGATACCCCCTGGATGTGTTCTAGTTGGATTTATAAGATGTCACCAATACTTGATCATTTATTGATGCAAAATAACAGTGGAAATTAATAGCCGGCGGGTGTCCTTGTCATGCGAGCAGTAGAACACTTTTCCAAGCCACACTCGACGTGGAAAACGTGTTGTGCATCAAGTGTGCATTGACTCTGAAACTCTTTCTATCTGGAAAAGTAGGATTGATGAAGTTTCTTTTACAACAGTACATTTGAAGTGTACAACCACCATCTGATCACATCTGTGACAACATCCATGTCTTGCAATTTTCGAATTGTGCAACCTTGCAATTATACTGACCACATTGCCAAGTCTTCAAATTTTATTTTCCTAAATGGTACCATATATATCTTATATATATCTTATAGAACAAAATGCACAAACGTTTCTCTTCCTATCATCTTTTAACAATGTGAGGGATATCAAATGCTCTGCATCAGCGACAAGTCAATTGTAAGTCAATTAATTATCAAAGGTACAATATCTACTGAAAAATAAATAAACTTGGGTCACAACGACTCAATCGGATTCTATCCTTTATCCGAAGCCATCGATTATAACCGATAAAACCATTAGATCCTTCGTTTCATCCATTATTTATTTGGTCTGTTCGAATGATGAAATTCCTTCAAATTTTATCTCTATCTTCAACTCGGGTTCATTTGAATAAAATGAAAAAATGGAATTTGAAATCAATTTATAGACTTTAGAATGCTGTGAAATATGGGAATATAGTAGAGAATATAGTAATATTGAGGAGATAATCCATTTTTCAAAAGTGAAATGTTGTCGATTTTGACTTGAAATCGAGTGAATTGATCTTAACTTCACTTAGACACTTCAAACTTCGGTTACATTGTATGCTCGAGAAAGGTTATGGTGAAGACGGATGTCCTTTGACAGTCCATACAGAGAGGACTGAAGAAAGGAATAGATAGAGTGATCAGAGTGTTCAAAGAGGATGGAATAATAGTCAAGAATGATAAACCAGTTGATTGGAAATGAGAAATTTTATTCATCGATCATCATACTCCCCGACCATTTGTTTAAATTCGCATTCGGCAAGATGACTAAGGTATCTTCATTATGGAAAATATAAGAGTCAAACATACAGACAAAATTACGCTGTTCCACAAAAACTCTGAATAAAAAGTTCTAATGAGGATTAAAAATTTTTGATACGATGTATAAACAGTGTATGATGATGATATGTATCTAATTTTGTATGTTTGATTGATAAACTCGTGGCGATACATCGATCGAT
Source organism: Hemileia vastatrix (assembly GCA_030280995.1). Taxonomy (NCBI): domain Eukaryota; kingdom Fungi; phylum Basidiomycota; class Pucciniomycetes; order Pucciniales; family Zaghouaniaceae; genus Hemileia; species Hemileia vastatrix. The sequence goes on along the minus strand of JASXTE010000037.1, from coordinate 49,284 downwards.
AAAGTTTTGTTGAATAGTGGTTGTCAGAAAATTTATTAGGTCATTTGTTTGTTAAACAAACAAGATAACTTTCCATCTCATTAATCATTTGAAAAAGAATAAAAACTCACCCAAAACATTTCCACTAATGCTCTGGATCATGCAAAACATTTTCCTCTTGAGGTCAACAGTTCCTGTGAAATTTATAATCATTGTAACAGTTGTTTCAGTCGTCATATTACTACTACTATTAATACTTGCTACAGTTGCCTTCAAATGACATTGTGGAAGACTTGTTGCATGATACGAATGTACATGATGAATTCGTATTTAGCTTATATTTGCAGTGAAATATCGGGTCATTCAATTAAGCAAATTGCTCATGATATCCTGTTATTTCCTGATTTGCGAAAGAGAAAGAACTTACTACAAATAATTCATCTGTTCTTCTACCTCGTGATATTTGCATCGGACGGACTTGGAATTACCTTGATAAATCCTCGTTACCTACTGTTACCTGTCTTTGCTTTGGGTCCGATGTTGAATGAAGTGATTCATGCTGTTTACGCTCTTTCTGTCATCGAAATTCTGGTCTATCGAATTTACCTGCTGTACATCGGACAAAAGTACGGTCGATACAAAATACCCTGGTTTACAATGGTCGAACAAGTTAACGACGAGGAATCTTCCACATTTTTCAGGATTTTCAAGTCGCTCAGTATTTGCTTTCACATTGGTATTTTTTGCGGTTTGATTATCAATGTTCTTGTGAAACTTGTATTTGAATATTCACACCTTATCGACTTTCTAGTTAATTTCTATTGGCTAATCTCTGGCATTTATGTTCTTCGTATATCTTCACCATCAATTTTTCTCCTTTATACCATAACATGTGCTTGTTATATCAATGTGAAATCTGCTATCAAACAAATGATCAACTCTGTAGAAAAGTCTATCGATTGCGATGATTCATTCGACTGGGATGATTTTATTATCCGATACAAATCGTGTCTTCAAAAATTTTCCAATGTCAATTCTTTAGTAAAAGTAATAATGTTTATCAATGATTTACTCATCGTTCCATCAATTGGTTTCGTTGTTTCAACTGTAGTTCTCAACATCCAAGATCAAATTCTCAACTTGATAAGATGGATATTGTTGTGCTTTGGTGGTATATACTTCTTACGAAGCATCATTCTTACAGCAATATTATCCCAAGCTCGTACAAGTTCGATGAAGCTTCATCGGTCACTTTGTTCACTTCTTTCTCGATCAGAAAAGATCGACTCTCATCATCGATGGAAAATAATGACCATTGTCGATGACCTTTCGGACGAGGCTAGTCATTTGATTTTTAGCGAATACAACAGTGGACTCGTTCAACTTGATGTTTTAATGAGTTCCATCATGATTGCACAATTCATCATGTTATCAATAAAGTTCTTTTACAAGTAATCAAGCACCCATGGTAAATTCATAGCCAATGTGAGATTGGATTGAAGAGAAAATTGATCCACAGTTTACTTATATTTGTTGATTCATCAATTTAGACAGTGAATAGAGATGAGTCCCTGTCAACAATTCAAAATCAACATGAAAATGTTGCATCAAGGCAAATGACAAACAAGTTGCAGCGGAAAAAAGAAATAGCAAACAATCTCAATCAAGCAAGGAGTAGCTTTATATATAAAACATGTAATTACAACTACTTTTCTATTTAAAATAAATTTGAGTAATGTTGCAAGTGACCATGATGAGAAATAAACAGAAAATTATATGCAAGTTCTATATGGCAATCGCATCTTTGATGCTGAAATCAATCTCGTCTAAATTGGTGGAACCAAGGGCGATACAATAATGAGTTAACAGTTGTTCGAGTAAGTCCTTTTCATCGAGGAATTCTATTTTTTCTATCCTTTCAATTTCACCACGGGGTAAGAACTTGTGATATATGCTTGACATGTCGATAGCGATGGCATCGGTAAATCCGTTAGATAGAAGACGATTTTCCTGTGTTTTGAGCGATTTACAACTTTCCAATCCTAGTAGATCTGCGTTCATCTGATGCAAGTTTTCCTGCATGACTTGACCAAATTTGTCTTCCATATTAACTTGTTCATAATTGATAAAGAAGACATGCTTGAAAGTTTCAAATAACCATTTGAGAATAGAAGATGATGATAAATTGTCAAGGTAAACGAGGACACATTCACTAAGTACCAGAGTAGGTAAATTTACATCCAAACCACATTGATTGACAAGCTTATTTTTAAGTTCTTTCGAAGCACTGGGAGACGCAGAGAGACTTCTCAAGTCAAATGAGACAAGATGATAACAGTTAGAGTGTAATTCGGATGAGTTGAATTCAATGTCTTCTCCTAGATATTGAAGTAATTTTTTTTTACGTCTAATTGAAAGTACCTTACGCGCTGTCACACCAGGTAAATCGATTTCAACAAAAGAATTGATGTTGGTGACCTTGTAAAGTGATTTCAATCGCCAGAATAGTGTATCAAATCCTGCTCCAATACTGATGATTTGAACTTGTTTTTTACTTCTTAAGCATGCATCAATAAATTGTTGTACCAAATGAGTAACTGTGGCAACTCTAGCATAATATCCACGATTAATTTCAGGTGGTTTACGTTCAAGATGTCCACGGGAAAAACATTCAACAAATGGATCTTCAAAATAACCTAATGAAACACAAATACTCTTACAAATGTTTGCACTGTCATTTGTAGCCATTACACCTTCGTCATTATTGGCAGAAAGAATTTCCGATGAACCACATACTTCGTCCATATTATCAATCGATGTAAAAAATTTTCCTAAATCCAACGAAGGAAATATCTTCAAATGAATGATCAAACAATCACAATTTAGTATATATTAATAAAATAAAATCCAAAATTCTACGCCGCCTGGTTTTAATGAAGACAAAATGCTTTGGACCTCTTGCTCCATCCGGCGCTTAATCTTACAACTATATTATAACTTTGCCGCGTTAAACACGAGGAAATATTAGCCGCCATCTTGCGATAGTTCCTTTTTTCATTTAAAATATCAATCGTTGCTACACCTTGATACAAGCGTTTACCGACAATGACACAAAACGGCGAGGATTTATCCGATCCGTGGTCATCTATTGATCTCGAGACATTGATTCAAAACATCAAACAATCAATTCCTAAGAATGACAAAAGGTATTTTAAAACTCGTCTTTCTAAGATTGATTGGTCTTCCATAGCATTTAACGAGCATACGGCCGATGATTGTCTAGCCAAATGGAATGAAATCATAACTCATGTTCGTACTTACCGGCTTGCCAGTGAAATATGTCAAGAAGCTGAAAGATTTGTCAAGACTGGACATTCGTTCAAGAAACCAAAGTCAGAGCGTGACCCCAATAAACCGAAACGACCTCTACCACCTCAACTTGCATATGCACAAGAATTGAGAAGAAAAAATGCCGGCCAATTGGGTAAAACCTCTGTCACACAATTTGCTAAATATGCTGCTGAAGCATTCAAAAACCTATCACCTAAAAAGAAGGCAAAGTTGGATGCCAAATATAAGGAAGATATCGAGGAATATCGTGAAAAAATGCTGGAATACAAAGCAGACAATCCTTCTGAAGTGAAACCATTACCTAAAGTGAAACTTATCCCTCCTAAAAAACCAGCTCATTTCTACCTCGAGAAGCTCTTGAAAAAAGGCAAAATTGATGAAGCATGGTCTAAAAAAGAACAACTTGACTACGCTCAACGTTTGTACAATGAATTGAAAAATAGTAAAAAGATTCGTTTCATTCGTAAAGCTGTAGAAGATAACCGAAGATATTTGCAAGAAGCTGAAGAATTGAAAACACTCAACCCTGATCTCAAAGTCAAACAGTATAATGTCCTTAGCAAAGTTGATCTTGAATTGAAGGAATTCTATGAAGGAAAACCAACAAAGCCACCTAAGACAGGTTATCATTTGTTTCTCAAAGAAAGACTCGATGGTGCTGATGATAAACAGTATACTATGTTCGATGCTGCTCGGGTTTGGAAAACAATGACGCAAGAGGAACGAGATGTTTACATTACCAGGGCTGCTGAACTAAATGATGAATACAATGAAACATTAGAAAATTACTTACAAGGGTTATCTGAAGAAGAAAGAGAAATTCAAATAGCTAAAACTCCACGAAAGAGAAAATCCTCCGTTGTGGCTAAGACCTCTCCTGTGTCAAAAAAATCTCGCAAGTCCAAGCTTTTTGGTTAATTCACATTACATCTGTTTCATTTGTGGCACAATAAAGTCTACTTTTTCATATTTCTACCAAACTTTGTTTGACTAACTTTTTTTTCCACCTTTTACTTTTTGCACTCACAAAGTGAGAGAGACAGACGATACATTTCTTTTATACTGCTGCGCACTAACACTACCATCCCTCATCAATGGCTACCAAGTTTTTTACCAAACCAAGTGAAACTGTCTGTAGCCGCTTAAAATTTTTCACCGACAAACGTTGATACAACAAAATTTGTTTAAGACAAATACTTGAAGAGAATTTTATTTCTCAATCATAAATTAAATTAAATATCACTTGAAGAACTTTAATCATGTCTTCATCTGGTCCAGCTCGGACAGTTGAAGAGATAGAAGCTCGAGTTCGTGATATACAGTCAAAAGCAGCTGCAAATGCTGCAAATAATCCAGATCTTACTTCAGGTGGTGGTGTTCCATTATCTACTTCATCTGGTATAATGGATAGTGATATTTATGGTACAACTGTCACAGACAGACTTGCCAATTATCATAGCTCCATTCCAGCCAATGATGAAGAAGATGATGATGATTACGATGATGTCAGTATGGGTCCTGGATCTTCTTCTACCAATGGCTCAAACTTAACTCGAAGAATTAATGCACCTCAAAATTTTTTAGATGAAATGGTTGACCAAAATCACGATCCATTAGCTGGAAATCGTGTACCTCGAGTTATAGATCGAGAAGATCAGTATCGACAACAATATCGAAAGAAATTGGCCATTTCACCAGAAAGAGCCGACCCATTTTTTGGTGGAGGTGAAACACCAGATCCTAAGTCTAGAACTTTTCAAGATGTTATGCGAGAACATAATTTAAGACAAGAAGAAGCTGAAATTAAGAAGAAAATTGCCGACAAAGCCAAGTCTGGTGAATTGGATACGACAACCTTAACAACTACAGTCTCTTCAGCCGAAAAGAAAAAACGTCGGTGGGACCAAGCTGCTCCTGTAGTTGCGACAAGTGATGCTTCATCATCTGTTGATGAGCCTAGTTTCAAAAAATCTGCTTGGGAAGCTCAAACACCAGCATCAGCACCAGCCTTGTGGGATGCAACTCCTCAACACATCTCAGCAACTGATGCAACGCCAACTCATACTTCATCAGCTGCAAAACCCGGTAGTTCTAGAAGAAATCGTTGGGATGAAACACCAAGAACAGACAGAGATATCTCAACACCTGGTCAATTTTCTGGATGGGCTGAAACTCCAAAAGCTGATCGTGGTGTTTCAGACCTGATTGAAGATACTCCTAGCATAACTGCATCTAAAAGAAGATCAAGATGGGATGAAACACCGGCCGTTGGTCAAGCGGTTGGAATGGCCACACCAGCTACTCCAACAATGATGACTCCTTCAATGACTCCATCAATGACACCATCAGGTGCAACTCCAATCGGCATTAAAGCAATGGGTATGGCGACTCCAAGCGCTTCTCAACTTTTGGTAACACCAGAACAAATGCAAGCTTTTAGATGGGAGAAAGAAATTGATGATAGAAATGCTCCACTAACAGATGAAGAATTGGATATGTTGTTTCCCGAAGGATACAAAATTTTACCTCCACCGAGCGGTTACCAGCCCATTAGAACTCCTGCTCGCAAATTAACAGCAACACCGACTCCATTAGGTGTTCAAGGAGGGTTTTTCTTTCAAAAAGAAGAAAAACAAACAATGCTTGACATGGAACCCAAAGGACAAAATCTTCCACCCTTGAAGCAGGAAGATATTCAGTACTTTGATAAATTGTTGACTGACGTTGATGAAGAGCAGCTTTCGCCAGAAGAGAGAAAAGAAAGAAAAATAATGCAACTTTTGTTGAAGATAAAAAATGGTACACCTCCAATGAGAAAATCAGCTTTGAGGCAGATAACAGACAAAGCCCGTGAATTTGGAGCCGGTCCTTTGTTCAATCAGATATTGCCTCTTTTAATGTCACCATCACTTGAAGATCAAGAGCGTCATTTATTGGTCAAGGTAATTGATCGTGTATTATATAAATTGGACGATTTGGTACGACCATATGTTCACAAAATTCTTGTTGTTATCGAACCGCTGCTCATTGATGAAGATTACTATGCTCGAGTTGAGGGTAGAGAAATCATCTCAAATTTGGCTAAAGCAGCTGGTTTGGCGACAATGATTTCTACAATGAGACCTGATATCGATAATATAGACGAATACGTTCGAAATACAACTGCCAGAGCATTCGCGGTTGTCTCTTCAGCTCTTGGAATTCCGGCTCTCTTACCTTTTCTTAAAGCTGTCTGTCGCAGCAAAAAATCATGGCAAGCTAGACACACTGGTATAAAAATTGTTCAACAAATAGCCATTCTCATGGGTTGTGCTATCTTGCCACATCTAAAATCACTTGTTGAAATCATTGAACATGGACTAGTTGATGAACAGCAAAAGGTTCGAACCATCACTGCACTTGCATTGGCTGCTCTGGCTGAAGCATCTGCTCCATATGGTATCGAATCATTCGATACTGTTCTAAAACCTTTGTGGCAAGGTATTCGTAAACATCGAGGTAAAGGTCTAGCAGCATTCTTAAAAGCAATTGGCTATCTCATTCCTCTCATGGATGCTGAATATGCTAATTACTACACCAAGGAAGTTATGACCATTTTAATTCGAGAATTTGCATCACCTGATGAAGAAATGAAGAAAATTGTCCTCAAAGTAGTAAAACAATGTTGCACAACGGATGGTGTTGAATCTGCCTACATCAAAGAACAAGTTTTACCACCTTTCTTCAAACACTTTTGGAATCAAAAGATGGCGATGGATAGGCGAAATTATAAACAATTGGTCGAGACAACTGTTGAAATTGCCAACAAAGTTGATCCAAGTGACATCATTACTCGAATAGTGGATGATCTTAAAGATGACAATGAATCTTACCGTAAAATGGTTATGGAAACCATAGAAAAAATCATGTCTGCTAGTGGCACAACTGCCGACATTGACTCAAGATTGGAAGAATTGCTAATTGACGGTATCTTATACGCATTTCAAGAACAAACAACTGAAGATATGGTCATGCTTAATGGATTCGGAACTATTGTCAACTGCTTGGGTAAAAGGTGTAAACCATACTTTCCCCAAATTTGTGGTACGATTTTATGGCGTCTCAACAATAAATCAGCCAAAGTTCGACAACAAGCTGCTGATTTAATTGTGAAAATCGCCATTGTGATGAAACAATGCAATGAAGAAAAACTTATGGGCCATCTTGGTGTCGTATTGTATGAGTATCTTGGTGAAGAATATCCAGAAGTACTTGGTTCTATTTTAGCTGCACTCAAAGCTATTGTCAATGTCATTGGAATGGCTAAAATGACTCCACCGATCAAGGACTTGTTGCCCAGACTTACTCCTATTCTCAAAAATCGACACGAAAAAGTTCAAGAAAATTGCATTGATTTGGTGGGACGTATTGCTGACCGTGGAGCTGAATTTGTTTCTGCTCGTGAATGGATGAGAATATGTTTTGAACTACTTGATCTCCTCAAGGCTCATAAGAAAGCAATTCGTAGAGCCACCGTCAACACATTTGGTTATATTGCCAAAGCGATTGGGCCACATGATGTTCTAGCGACTCTTTTGAACAATCTTAGAGTTCAAGAAAGACAAAATCGTGTATGTACTACTGTCGCCATTGCAATTGTAGCTGAAACTTGTGCTCCGTTCACAGTTTTACCTGCTCTCATGAATGAATATCGAGTGCCTGAATTGAACGTTCAAAATGGAGTTCTCAAATCACTTTCCTTCCTCTTCGAATATATCGGTGAAATGGGTAAAGATTATGTGTACGCTGTCACACCTTTGTTGGAAGATGCTTTAATGGATCGAGATTTAGTTCATCGGCAAACAGCATGTTCAGTCGTTCAGCATCTATCCCTTGGTGTCTATGGATTTGGGTGTGAAGATGCTCTTGTTCATTTGCTTAATTATATGTGGCCTAACATATTTGAGTCCTCGCCCCACTTGGTCCAAGCTTTCATGGGGGCAATAGAAGCACTTCGTGTGGCTCTTGGTCCCATCAGACTGCTACTGTATGTTCTTCAAGGCCTCTTTCATCCAGCTAGAAAAATTCGTGACGTTTATTGGAAAGTCTATAACACACTTTACATCGGAGGCCAAGATTCACTTGTTGCAGCCTACCCAAGGTTTGAAGACGAAGGACAAAATCGATTTGTGCGAAACGAACTGTTTTATGTATTGTAAATAAGTATTTTGACGCTCAGTCGCGTTCTCTTGTCAATAAATAATTATCTTTGCATCATTTCAAAAGTGTTGTATTTTTAATGTATTAATACATTGTGAGAAAGACAACGATGAACTTCTAATTGACCGATACAAGGCGATTATAAACTCATTTGGCTACTCATAATCCTGGGGTTGATCATGCAACTGTTTGACACTAACAACGAAGATTCATCATTACAAGTCCATCAAAAAGTAATTTACCACTTGACTGTTGAAGTGTAAGTTGCCGGTCGCGTGTCCACGAGTACGTGCACCAAGTCACTTATAGGTCTAACCAAAAAATGTCACGTGTCATGGATTCTTTTCGTCACTCTTGTCCCGACAATGGCACCTCGTGAACGACAGATACGTCTTTATATACACAAGGCAGTCCATAGTTGGTGAAACTCTTGATGGGCAAGTAAAAGTGATGAAGCTGTTCAGATTATCCAGACAAGTTCAATTGTGAATCCATCTCCACCTGAGATTTGAAATTCGTATGTTCGAGGGTCGGAATAACTCTTCAAATCAATCGTATTTGGTGAGAGTCTCATTGTGAGATCACTTGGGTGAGATGCAGAGTACACTCGAGTGAATGGGGATTGACCTAGGTAAAGAGTTGCGAATATTTGTGTTGTTTTGGGGAAGAGAAAGAACAACAATTGTCATTAGAACCATCTGCATCATTCTCACTGCCAATTGTCGCACAAAGAGCCTTGAAGAAAAACACCTTTGATTTGGTAAGTTGCATGACTCACAGGCAATGGAAAAAGTTGTGCGAGTCAGTCGATTTGCAGTCGAAGAATGGTAAAGTGATCTGATGAGGGGAGGATGAAAGAAACGACAATGGACCGAGAGAAAGAATAACACAGCTGCATTTTGTGAACATTAGAACATCTGACAGGCCTGAGTCTCCTGCATCAAGAGTTGCAAAGTTCGAACAAACAAGGACCTTTCATTTGTTCCTTTCTGGCTAGTTCTTCCTTGAATCTTGGTAAATTCAGTTGTAACTGAACGAGAGGGGAAAGTAAAAGAGACAAAGAGGAAAAGAAAGAGAAAAGAGTAACCGCAACGAATGGCCATTTGATGCAGATGCTCATTAATGGCAAGTAGAAATGATGCGTTGGTTCTAATGCAGGTTCGAGTTAACGAATTATTGAGCGATAGAAAGAAAATTCAGTGAACCACATGAAGTGGTACAAATATATAATTGACACTCGAAGCAAGTGTGGCACAAATTGAATCAAAGTGTGACTGACACGTGGCAGAGTGAAATTTTTGACACCGGAAATGATAAACCAGTAACAAAAGGTCGGCCGATTGGACAAGGTAGGCCACTAACAAAAGTCAGGGAAATATTAACACCCGTCTCCGACTCAGGACCAAAGTACATTTTATGTATGTCCAAATGCTTGGTACTTTTTATCCCTTGTTCGATGGTTGGAGGTTGTATCAATGAATTTGTTCGACTCGCCAAAGTACAAAACTAAAGTTACAAGCAGTAGTCAATTTGTTACATAAGCAGTTTAAGACTTAATGAGGGTGACTTGTCCTTTGGGGGCCTAACGTAACTTAGTACGATCAGTGTACTCTGTCAGTAGGAACAGTTCTTTAGTCAACAGTTCATACTTGCCTTTTACACAACTGCGGTCAGGATGATTTATGAGTTACTCTAGTAAATTTCATCCATTCATTTGTTGCTTTTTTCCCCTTCGCCCTCATCAAACACAGCTTGCTTCTTCCAACCAACCAGTCGATCCTACTGATGCCTACTGATGGTGAGTAAATTAGTCTCGATACAGTTTTAGCAGTTGGCACTGGCAGGATGATTCTTTTATCATCACTGTGGTTACTTTGATCAGGTCAATTTTTCATTTTTCATTCCTTTGTCACCATTGCGAAGAGTAGAATAAGTAAAAAAAACTTGGGACAATTTGCAAGAAGATTCATCCATCGATTACCCATCAGCCAGAATCACCGTGTGTGGTGTGTGAACACAGAAAAGACAGAAAAAGCAAAAGTACACAAGACGGCACCCTGACCGGTTCTTTCAAGTAAAAATATTCATATTTGACTAAGAGTAAACTCTCTGTTTGCTCACAAATTTACATATTTCAAGGTACACTTAGTCCGATGCAAAATGTAAAACGTGAAATGTATTTATTCTAGGACAATCCTTTACTTTTCGCCTTTGTTCAGGATGTGGTCAACTTGTGAGGTCGATGATTGTCCAGTGAATGTCGGATACACTCTGTGTGCGGTTTCAGGTTGGTTATTAGATTTTTCTTTGCTTTAACTCTTTCCTGGTTGGACTTTTCACCTTTAGTTTACCAAAGACATCATCTATTCGACGGTGGCCTCAATCATAGGATGGACAAATTTGTTTATTCGATCTTCAATGTAATCCTTTGCGCTGATAATAACTACTTTTCCTTTGACAGTTGTGTCTGATTTGTTTTTCGCAACCAACAAATAAGCAAATCGTTTAAACTGCCTTCGTCAAAAGGAAAAAAAGGGTTAACATGACCTGTTAGTGACCTGCCTTTGGGTGCCTTTTCTTGGTGAATGAAAGAGTCTACAAGAAGGATAATTGACCAAAGCACGTGTACACTAGTTGTTGGTGCTGATTGTTGGCCTTTTTATTTTTTCACTGGCCTTTTTTTCCTCTGGTATATTATTCGAGGTAACGTTGACAAAGCTCAAATCCGTTGCATTGGCATAAGCTGAGACTCGGTTTGGGGATTTGCTCTTTAATCCGAACAATAATTGAATTGAAATTGAGACATAGTACAACTGACTGAGTGATAAAGGGAACACTTTCAAGTGTGAGATGGAAAGATGGAGAGATGGAGAGAGAGAGAGATGGAACCATGGAAGTAGGGAAAAGAGCCAGGAGGATAAGAAGGATGAGGAGGATGGAAAATCAACGTGAATTCAAAGACAAATCCTTTTCGTTCTACCCATGCAAAGTCAGATTATACTCGCTTCTGTTGTCCGTGTCCCTTTTTCATTGAGTGTGAGGGGGAAGCCAGCGAAAAAGAAAAAGTAGAGAGAAAGCGCAAAAAAGATAAAAGAGACGTTAACACCGGTCCTGTCGACTGTGGAGTCGCTTGTCCAAGGGAGGACATGAAAAACAGGACAACAAGCTAGAACAGGAGAACAGGAGAACACAAGAACACGAGGACATCTCTTCACATTCTCTACCGAAAAGAGGGACGCAAGTGAGAGAAAAACGGCTTATTTTGGGCTGGCACATGCGGTGGGTGAAAGTAAAAGAAAAGTGAAAGTCCAAGTGACCCCTCTTTCACCGACTCAATAGACTTAAATCCTAATTCGCCCTGGATGACTTGTCCAGCTCCATCCATTTGAACGACTACGACAATTGACATATCCAATGGTTAATTCAACACTTTCTTTGGGCGACACAAAAATTTCCTTTTTACTAGTCCTCTCTTCATCATAAGAAAAGGTTATCGCTCCGAAAAAAAGGAATCAGTCAATTCACTCAGGCATCAAAAGTGACCTATCGGACTGCCCAGACATGTTGAGAGATGTAGAAATCCAAAAATCAAGGGATTGACTGGAACAACCGAGTGCCATTTGATCAGCCCAACAGATGCGTCAGGATAACTCGAATCGCGTTGGGTAAAACGATCCAAAGTCAATCAAATGATTTTCATCTGGCAGACACTTACTACTGCAGCCAGAAACAGATAGGACAAGGAAAGAACAGTCAATTGTTCTCAAGTTAAGTAGATTTGGTCTACAGATACAGGACATCGGACACGTGAACAAGCAACCAACGATCTCACTTTTTTCTAACTGTCGACAAAGTAAACTTGTGCCCTTTCAACCATCTGCACGTGTTGTTCACTACTGTGTAATTGAAATGACACATTGCATGTGTTTTCATTCAACTTGCCCATTGGCAACACGTGATTGAAGGCAAAAGTGTTTATTCAGACACCGATTGTTGTAACCACATCAATGAGACACTGTTGACCAATTTGACGGAGACACTCATTAAGTCGACGTAAGGGAGGTTTCACTTGTTCTACTTTTTCTACTTGTTTTCCTTGTTCTCGCTTGTTGTGTTTTTGCTATTTTTTCCCTTTGCCAGTCTGTTATGGGACGAAAGGTATCCGTGTGAGTTGGCCCAGCCGGACAATTCAGGTGGGCAAGTGCATATTAACGGTCGACACTTAATCAACAAGGCCGCCGACCGATTTTACCGAGTTCTTTGTTGCCAGTTGGTCTACTTTTGCCCTGGATCAGCCAAGTATTAAAAAGTAACCTCAAATCACCAAAGAAAAAGTCTCATTGAGTGTTTTTACCTCGGTGAACAAAAATCAAACAGTAAATTACATGGTAAACCTGGCAACCAACTCGAAACACCAACAAGAACGACACGAAAAAAGAACTTTCTTCTTCATTCAACACCCAACATTCAACATTCAACTGACAGCAGACAACTTTTTTCCTTCCTCTTGGAGTTTGTGCACGTGTACGTTCCACTTGTGTGTATTTTGAGTCGACGAGTCAACAAAAAGAACATTGTCTCTTTGTCTCTTTGTCTCTCCGTCACTTATAGAAAGGAAAAAAAAGAAAAAGAAAGAAAGACAATTGCCCAATAGATAGAAAAATGCTCGAGAAGTGAAGTTCTAGTGTCAGAACGGTGAAGAAGTAAAATTTGCAAATACAGAGGAAAAAGGACAAAAAAGAGAGGAGAGAGAAGAGAGGACCGAGGACAAAGAACTTTTCATCACCGTGTGTGATAGGCTAGGTCACTTTGGTTTTGAGGTGACAAAGGACCTTTCACGGTCACCGTTCATCGTTTCGAGGGATTTATTTGCTTTTAAAAAATTTTCCATTGGCAGCCAAGCAAAAGACAAAATTGGCTGGAGGGTTTGAATGAAGAATGAAGAATGAAGAGGATAACATCGAGTCGGCTGATGATCACTCGACCGATGACAGGGTCGACATTTGCTTTGCATCTTTGCAGCTGAAGCGTCTCACATTCGTCTCTTCTGAATTAAATTTTCAATTGCCTGATTTGCCTTCAATTGAAACCCCCACTCGATGGATCCAAGCAATCCCTCTCATCATCTTTGGATGGAATGACACTACCAATGTGTTAACGTTGATACAAATGCAATTGTAGACATGAATACTTTCAATCGACTCATCTGTCGATCTTTGTTGACCTTAATTCGGACAAATGAGCGAATCAATTGCATGCTGATTATTTTACTATTTCTCTGTTGGTTGTTCAAAGACAAGGAGAACATGTAAAGGTAATCTTAGGCGGATGATTCATTTACTTTTGTACTATTCTCAGCACGAACATAATCGATGACGAAGATAATCAGGAACTTAGCTTTAGAGTAAATAGCAGGGAGAAATGAATACTTAGTCAAAGACAAACAAATCAAATGACAACATAATTAACTACAAGTTTGTAAGTTTGTATTTGGTTGAATCGTCAGTAGAGTTGAGAATTTGCAAATTGAACACTAAAAGTGCAGACAAGTGAAGACGAGGATGCAACGGATGTCGGGATTGGAGGTGGGTAGAAAAGGAAACGTGTGCATCATTGATCGTGATTGACTTCGAAGGAAATACAGCTGCCCATCTGTTTTCCTTCTGTCCGTCTTCAATCTACGGAGGAAAAATCGACAATTCACGCATCCGGCCTCTTTTGGAGAAGAAGAAGAAACAAGAAGAGACAAGAGTATAAAGGAAAAGTGAAATGAAAACTTGCAGACATCAGGCATACTTTTGGCTGGACGCGATTTGAGAATTTTAGAGGAAAGTGCACCAGTACTTCCGATGACAGCCCACCTCAAGACATCAAGTCAAGTGTAAAATATTCAATTTTGTAAATTTTTTTTCCTTTTTTCTTCATCGTTGAGGCAGCGATAAAGTGATTTAATGTTGCACCGGTGAAAGGACATGAAAAGTGCAGCATCCTGCTTTAACCTGAGCCACGTGCGGGTAGTCAAGTGTGCCTAAAGATACGGATGCGAAATTCAACAAGAAAGGTAAAGATACAAGCAGTTTAGAAATAGTCAACTTACAGCGGATTCATCGTTGAATAGTAATTACAAGTCTAAACGTTAAAGAGAGACTGAAAGAGAGAAAAAAAGAGAGAGATAGAAAAGCCAATCATTTAGTTTGTGACGCGTGTGTCCTGACCACAAAATGCACAGTCAATGTGTTACGTGGCGTGTGTCACACATTATCAAATGAAAAGGGAAACAAATGGCGACAATAGGACACACGTGGCTGCATCCTTCAAGTTGTTCTGATGAGGGTTTAGGAGGCAAAAGGCATAGAACTAGTCAGCCAGTCAGATACACTAGTACACGGACACACTGGCACAAGAACATACGGACATGAAGACATACATCGACCGTAGACGAGGCCGGAAGATGCAGGTCCTTTCGGTCCTGTTGGTGATGGCAGCGCTTGCTGCATCCAAGTGAAACGACAAGACAGGAAAAGACTGCAAAGACTTCAAAATAAATAGTAAAGACGTTACCGGATACAGCTGACTAGCGTTCTCTACCAGGTAAAGGCAGTGAGGTGAAGGTAGAGAGAAGGTAAAGAACAGTTAATCACGGCTACAGTTGGTGGAATTGGTGGAGTTGGTGGAGGAAGAGACGGTCGCTGAGGATGCCATGGACAAGGAGAGAGGAATGGATCAATAGGAAGAGGTAAACAGTAGGCTGGACTGAGGCGGCCTTTGGGGTGTTTTTGTCTTTCTTTCCTTTTCTCTGCGTTCGTCCATTCGTCCAATGAACATTCGGTCGAGTCGACGCTCAACCCAGAGTGTGGATAAACTCACATCAAACTGACAATCGCCATCCACACATACGCTCTTGGCCAACAATAAAAGGTACTTCAATGGTTGATGGGAACAGTTGCACCAGTGAAACTGAACCAGTGTACCTTGTACTCTCTTTTAGACTGCTGACTGACTGCTTTTACTCTGGTAACTTTGATTCTCGCTCACTTTCGTGACTCACAACTTGAGGACCATCTTTACTCACTCCCGACATACTCGCTACTGTGTGTGAACTTGTGAAAGACTTGCAGGTGTTCCTTGCATTCGACAGCCTACATTCGACAACCAGCATACCAAAGAGACTATCGAACATCGAGGAAGACATTTCATCTAACAAAAGTACACTTGCTGCAACTTGTCTGCAGCTTTGAATCCTTCTGCAGGTTTTCTTGTCGATTCTTCACTTTGCACGGTGGGAGAAGAAACAACTGCACAAAAACTCACAACCAGTGAGTCATTTGTACTTTCATCGATTGCTTACGTTCACCTTTGCACGGTTCTTCTTCTCATAAATGCATCATCGAAAAAGATCACCCAGAGAAGTTCACACTGCCGCTGATGATAGACATGGACATGCAAATGTCGTCCCTGTCGTTCAGAGACAACAGGCCAACCTGAGAGAAAGAAGAAGAATGCAGTCCATCAACGATGCTTTCGAGGTAAGTTTATCTTTTTTTTATTCTTTCTTTTACCTCTTTGTCTCCGTGTCTCTGTGTCTCTTTCTCCCTATAAATGTATTGATTGATGTAAATTTTCTACCGTAGGGACTGAGAGAACGGATTCCCACATTGCCCTACGAAAAAAGACTCTCCAAAGTGGACACATTGAAACTTGCAATCGGTTATATATCTTTCCTCGCCGAAATGGTGACAACGGGTAAAAATCCCAATGATCCACGCAACAGTACACAAATTGATCCACCGAAAAAAGTCATCGTTCGTTCAGGCAAAGGTAAGTTGACAATTTTGTCGGTCTTTCTGTTTGCGCGAGTTTTTTTTTGTCTGTGAGAAAGAGCAAAGGTGTAATATAGATTTATTCATGGCACTTTACGTGTCTTTCCGAATTTCATTAATTATTGACCAATCATTGATGTTGATACCAATTGCCTAAAATATTTTATTAACTTTGTTGACTTGTCTCAATCACACCTTTGACTGACACGTCTATGATGTACTGATTCTTATTATTTATTAATTCAATCAATTCGATCAATTCAATCAATTCAGGATCACCTGGGTACCCGTTTTGCAGTCATTCTCTTTCCTGGTCTCAAGAAAATTCTCCATTTAGAGGAAAAGTTATGGTCACGCGACTGTGGACTCCGGAAGATCCTCGAAGTGACAACCTGAGTTGTTCGAGTTTGAGTCATCAATCAAACGATTCGGCCAAAGTAGAGGAAGAAGTAGAAGGAGAAGAATCCGAATTAGCATCAATATCCAGCTGCAACAGCACAAGCGACCATGCAAACAGTAAACACTACCATTCCATGAGTTCGAGTTCAAGTCATCAATTAAATCTTAGCGGTCGATCTTCAATTGATCAAAGCCCGAGTCATCTCGATTCTTCTCCAATCAGCATGGGAATGAATCATCACATTCCCAATTATGCTAATGATAATCCTCAAGATGTCAACACACATGTCAACAACAACGGAAATTGTGTCAATGTGAACTTCCATCATCATCTCGAGGATCAAAGCAACTTGACCAGCCACAACGATAATCAGATCCATAATGATCATCATCCTCATCATCACCATCATCAACAACAGCAACAACAACAACAACAACAACAACAACAACATCAACAGCAACAGCAACAGCAACAGCAACAACAACAACATCGTCATCAGCATCTAAACCAACATCAGTTAATTCATTCGAGTCAAAATTTACATTGTCACAGTGACTCAAATGGATCGGTTGAAAATTCAATGAGTAATAATCAGAATAACTTAAATATGAGCAACATATTGAGTGTTGCCAGCAGCAACAATCATCTTTCTCAAAACAATAATTGTGGCAACAAGCAACATGCGTCAATTATGGCTTCGATCAACAACGAAATCAGCGGTAAAGCATGTGGTCATGTTGACATTCTCGCTCTTTGTTGTAATTCTTTGGATTCTATTTCACCTTGGGATCATCCGAGCAACATCGTGGGTCAGGTGACCCACGATTCATATGCCATGTGAATGATGGTCAGCTTTGCTTGGGTCAACTCGCAAAACAAGCAAAGACAACATAAAACTATTATTCATATCGATTGGAGCGAAAAGGAAATAGACCGCTAGAACCACTCGAAGATTCTTCCTGGTCAACACAATACCATTTGATCTTTCAATTGTCTTTCTCCTTCTCTCCTACTGCAAACAATGACAGAAAGACAAAGCTCGAGGTGTCACATACAAATTCATACAAATACAAGACAGGCATAAACGGAAAAATCTCTTAAAGCTGATACAATAAACAAGAATGATAATTCGATAGGATGGTGACCAAAGCAAAGGTCACTTACCACCCAATGATACGAATACAATATGCATCAGTTATTTCATTACCAATAGCTAATGATTCCCATGATTCACACCACTTCTGTCTGAACTCTAGTCACAATGATACCACTGTTTATCATGATGATTTGATTTCTCCGTTGTTCTCAAAATCGAATCGAAAATCAAAAAATAACTTGTAATAACTTCTATTCGACTGTCTGCAATCGGATGGAAGAAGCTCGTATAAATGCATTTCACTCTGACCCTTGAATTGTTTTTGACCCACGGACAACCTATAGAGAAAGAAGGACAAAAGGATGAAATCCAAATCATTTCCTGTGTAACATTTTTGTAAAGTATCAAGTAATAAAAAGAACAAAAGTCTCGCATATAAATAGTCCTTGTTATTTAAAGTGAACCATTTAAAGGACAACAAAGAGACAAGCCAGGTGTTTGTGTGATGATGTTTAATTATTCATTATATTCGCATTTATTTTACAAGTAATTTGAAGAAAAGTCTTTTCTTTTCCTCACCAACCGGACATGAAGAGTTATCATATTATGAATTACTTTTTTCATGTTAAAAGTGAGGAAAAATGTGACTTGTTCGAATCTACTTGCAAATGGAGATGATGAAAAAATATATCAGCTAATTGTTGTACTATTAATGACATCTGCGTCGACTTCCGTTGGCAATTGACTTGTCCGTCGTCGCAAGATGGATCAAAATGAAATGAATTCTCAAATGGATTCCAAGGCCTGCATGGAAAGCTTAAAGAGGACAATGGACACTTACATGAAGTCATTCTCTAATTGACTTTATCGTCAAACAGGCAACAGAGTAAGTGAGAAGAAGAGAGGGTACGGCTCGGTGGCACTAATGAAGAGCTTATCCTAACCATGTAACTAACTAACAAATTAACAAACTAACAAACTAAGTTAACCTAAAAGAAGTGGCGCTGAAATAGGTGCGCCTGTAAATGGTCAAGTGGTTTGAAGTGGCCGACAGGAACAACTTGGACGGAAGTCGAAAGGTGGCAAAGGTGACCGGAGAAGCTGGAACATTGTTATCTGTATGTTGTGGGATGAACAAAGTGGAGGATACAGGATGACTCATGTGAGAGGATACTTCAACAGTTTCCGTTTGTGTGCGCGTGTTAAATTTGTGGGTAAAAAAGCTTGACAAGGTAAACGAAGAGACGGATAAACACAAGAGAAAAGGGAAAAAGAAAAAAAGGAAAAAAAGAAAAAAAGGAAAGAAGAGAAAAAGAGAAAAAGAAAGAGAAAGGGAGAAACGGTTGATTGAGTCTGAACATTAATTAACTGCTGTTGTACCATCATATTTCTCACCGTCAGTCAGTTGGCCCATCCAAACTCACTCCATGCATATACATGTTCATGTGTACATGTGCGCTTTTTTGTGTGTGTCTACAGTATGTCTGTCAGTGATTCACTGTGCTTGCATGAAGATGCTTTGCCGGAATGAAATTAATATTCCACCAGATAACAAAACCACTGGTCCTATAAAGAGTCGATCGGTTCGACCTGAAACATGAAAAGTAGGCAAATAAGTGCATTGCATGGTCCTTATGGTCCTCGAATGTACATACGTACAAAGGTACAAACGTACGATTCAACTGTGACATGAGCAGTTTATTTCTCTTCCTTCAGATGAAGAAAGACAGGATACACTTTGTCATTGAAGACTACTCGAAGTGGTGAACAGTTGTATCGATCCATTTGCCATAGACATGAAGGGAGGAGTTTGCAAACTCGAGAAAAAGCGAGAATAAAAGATGCGTCGGGGTAACATACACTTACCACTTACTTGAGCTCTTCTTATCCGTGAGAACTTGGACACATGTAGACTCACTTCGTGGACTAACTCGACAATCGAACTCATGAGCAAAATGGGAGAGTCAGACTTGCACGTCAGATGCACCTTCATGTACTCTTCAGACGTCACCAAAGTAAATTGTACAAATAATTCCACTTTGTCCATCGACCGATGAAAAACCATTTCATTCAATTCATTCAATTCATTCACTTGAGATTGCAAATGTTGCACCTTGAACTGTGTTTTCTCTAAAAGTGTCTCTTTAATTCTTCTTTTGAACTTTCTTCAACTCTATACGGAAAGACAAGATCAGCTGAATAATTTTACTGTTTAAACAAGAAATTCATTTAACTTTCCACAAATATTATTTTATCATTTTATTACTTTTAGAGACACTTTTTCAATGAGGTAAAAGTGTGGATATAATCGATGGATAAACAAAAAATTCCATTGAAATACTTGCATGAAATACAGTGAGTGTACTTGAATAAAACGGAATGGATAATCATTGTTAAAAGAGTCTGCATGTGCCCCTCTAGCTAATTGAGGTTGGTGGCTTCAATTGAAAGTGGAAATAATGATGGTCTTCTCCGATCAATTTCGTTGGGGTGAATGGCAATACATCGGTTTGTCGAATAATTGCATCGAAATCTATTGGATTCACCACAACGAAGTCGATTTATCAGTCCACATTTTGTTGCTTTACATTTTAGCCGTTTTTCATGGAACAACATACGAATATTCAACAAAGTCGATTACCAAGTATCCAGTATCCAGTATACAGTATCCAGTAGTGACCGATGAAACAACACAAACAAGTCAATGAAAAAAATAATAACAATAAGTGAACAAGGAATAAATAAAATTACATTCAACATTCAGTTGTGCAATTGTTTCAGATCATTTGTCAAGTCAATTACACTGACAAAGAAGATAATGATGACTGTACTAATGGTCAAGATGACCTCAAATACGCGAATGAAATTGCGAATGGAAAATAACTCAACTTACCTACAAGTGTTTTCATGGCAAGTTGAGATCCAAGTCTCTTTGTGTAAAAACAGTAAGGTGGAGCATGGGGATTGCCTTTGAGCTGGTGAAGGACATCGTCATACCTGAGTGGTAATTATTTTCCAACAAGTTCCAATTAATCACAACAATAGTACTTTTTCTCACTTATTGCGTGTGACAATAGACACACGAGCACAATTGATGAATTTATGAAGACAACTCATAAATGCAACACATAAATACAACTCATAAACACAATTAGTCGGTCCACTTTGAGATGACACACTGGACAAGGATGTGATGACAATTGACGCTCAAATTGACAAGTTACAAGATCATTGTGTGAAAAACTTACATTTTCCATCCAACCACTCGTCGTCCACAACAGTTTGTCGCTATCGTTAGTTAATTACATCGTTCAAGTGAGAATATAACGATTAATTTAAAATTTTGACAAAATGTTATTCGTGTACAAAGTTGTAATCATTTTTGCATTTTTTCATTTTTGCATTTTTTTGCAGTCAGTCCTGGTAAAGTGGACAGCGACTTACAGTAGGAAAAAGCATTGGTTGCAACTGCAATCCATCCGTAGTTCCAAGTGAGAGGGCCACAGTAAACAGGATCTTCCAGGTCAGTGAGAGAAGTTACATTAGGTCCTGAGTCATGGAATATCATTGGTTTGACAGAGGATGTCATCATCGTCGTCCTGAGTGTCGGTTGTGCAGTAGAACCGGTTAAAGTGGTTAAAGTGACAGAGGAAACATTGGACCGAATGCCATTGACAACAACGAATTCTTCACCAAAAATAGAGTTAATCTGTCCTCTCACCAGATTGACATTGACAAATAGCATGAGTAACAGCAATTCGGGCCAATTGGCCCTTTCAAAGACAAGTCCACTGATGGCCATCACCTTAAATTGACCCGACAATCTAGAAAGACAAAGCGACAGTCATCAAAGTGACATCATTAGTTGGCGACAAGAACAAGATAACAGAATGACAAAAAGAGAATCTTGTTATTGTAAAAGCCACTAAATGGAGGAAAAATGTATTCTTATCTTCTCTCCTCTTCATCTCTGGTCATTTGAGTAAGGAGAGACAATTTAGTTGGACATTAATTAACTTACCAGAACAATAGCTAATGAATAACAATTTGCCTCCTCGAGGTTAATTGAGTGAGAAAAGTGTTGGAACTTCAATTGCGGTACACTCGGCAAACTAAATGAACGTCAATTTATAAACAAAGTGAATTTTAGTTGAAAACAGTCTATTGATTCGTTTGCCTGGGAAAATACGCTGATCGTGTGCGTGTTAATTTGGATCATAAAGTAAATTTATCACCCTTTTGGCCCTGATAAAGTGTTGAAAGGTACCACCATTAAGTTACAGGGCTTACAGTTTAAATGAACATTTTACTTGAACATTTGACATAAAATAGAGAGCGATTTACGGTAGACATCTCTGCCCAAGACAAGGAGAGTTTTTTTTGGAAAGACGAAGAATCAAAAAGACGTTCCAGTTGAAAAATCAGCTTGACACATGAGGAATAATAATTTTTTTCCTTCCTCACAATTGTAACTTTGGTCGCCAATGGAGCAATGAACGAGGAAGTCACTTTCATTTGCCACACATTCATGATCGCTGCAAATTGTGTCGCACAGCCATTGAACACAAGTAACATTGATGCTTCCTTTTTTCCAGGTTCAGCACAAATAACTCGTGTTTACTAGTTTTAATTCGACTTGAAATTTCT
This sequence comes from Hemileia vastatrix, assembly GCA_030280995.1. Classification (NCBI taxonomy): domain Eukaryota; kingdom Fungi; phylum Basidiomycota; class Pucciniomycetes; order Pucciniales; family Zaghouaniaceae; genus Hemileia; species Hemileia vastatrix. Next base: position 26,792 of record JASXTE010000037.1, on the reverse strand, counting down.
CGGGATGTTGGATACAGAGGTGAATGAAAATGATCAATTGGCGGAAACAAGCAGTGTGACTGGTGAACCTTTACCATGGGAACTTGTGATACTATTCATGCACCCATGGCTAATGATTCGCTATTTCAAATCAAATTAATACCTACACTTGTTGTTGCTGTCCTTCGATTTACGTGCTTTCCAACAACTTGACAATCAAACTGGCGTGAGAAAGTAATTACATCGCACTCAATCCTTTATACCTATTGAAAAGAGATAAATTACTTCATGATGATCGTGTCATTTCAACCTGGCTGATGGAAGGGAAAGTCGCTGTAAGCAGGTCAGAGGTAGATGTAGTTCCGGTCCTCTGAGGGGTCACCGGTCAACCGTGACCTCAAGTGCACGCCTCATTCTATGCCTTTTCGAGGAACATTCAGATGAGCACATTTGAATGCTTCGAAAGAAAGTTCTAGAGTGAAAGCTGACAGCATCACTTTAAAAAAACATCAGTGGCTTGGGAAAAAAACTGGCTGCGGTTGAATATACTTCAGAACAAAATAGACTATCGACATCAAAAAAATCAAAAGGGTGACAGATGTAAAACTTTATTTGTAGTATCACTGGATTTGTATCACTGGATAAAAAGTGCCAACTTTGAGGTAGATCATTTAGCGCATTCGAATAATGTCGATTGAACTTGCTTTATCAATTCATCATCAGATACATTCAAGTTGATGTCTTTCAATTTGGCAAGAGCGCTTTTAGTATTGACTCTTTTACCATCGTAATCGCACTCGAGATCTTTAAGTTTTTCTTCGGCTGTTTCAATAACTGAGTTGGGAAATTCGGCAGCTTTGGCCATGATGACACCGTATGAATTGAGACACCGACCTTCTCTGATATTGTAGGTCATTTTGACATCTTGTGTATCAGGTTCAATGTAAACAGCAACATGTAAGTTGCCAACTGAGTTTACCTCGTCTTCTAATTTAGTAAGTTCAAAAAAGTGACTGGCAAAAAGACAAAATGACTTGAGCTGAGTTGCGATATGATGAGCGACGGCCCAGGCTATCCCAAATCCATCGTAAGTGGAAGTACCGCGACCCAATTCGTCGATCATAATTAGAGAATTTTCGGTGGCAGAACGGATGATAGACGAAGTTTCAACCATCTCTGCCATGAATGTAGAGTTTCCTTGAAGTTGACGATCACCAGCACCGATGCGAGTGTAAATGCCATCAACAATTGAAACGACCGCTTCATCTGCAGGTACAAATGAACCAATTTGAGCAAGTAAGACAGCTATTCCAACTGATCGAATGTAAGTAGATTTACCACCCATGTTAGGTCCTGTCAATACAAGGAGTCTTTTTTTGGACAAATCAACATCGTTAGGAATGTATACCAGTCCTCTTTTATCAGCTTCAACGCAGGGATGACGGAGTTTTTCAAAGGTAATTATCTTCTTCTCAGATGGTTCTAAAGTTGGCATAACCCAAGGATCGTTGGGAGTCACTGCTGCCTGAGCAAGAGAAATGTAAACATCCAGTAAAGCTACATAATCGCTCAAGTTTTTTATGTGACCTGAGTATTCGGCAACTTGTTCACTCAAGGCAGTCAGGAGCTCATTTTCACGGGCCCGATACTTTTTGGTTATTGATTGAAGTTCAGGATTGAGCGATTTCAACTCGCCACAAATGAATCGAGTTTGATCTTTCTTGGTAGATGGAATGATCTGATATTTCTTGTTACAGCTATTACACGATTCAATATTTTTATCAAATTTTTTCGTGCATGAAAAATAGTAGTCACCATCACTAGCTTGGTTCAACTTGACATTATCATTTCCAGTGCTGCTCTTAGCATTAGCATGAAGGAGTGACAATTTATTGTCGAGTGAATCTCTCTTCTTTTGGATGTTTTTTAGTTCTTCATCGTAAGAGGCATTGATTCGAAAATCTCTTCTAGAACGATAATAATCCAAGTCAATCAACTGACTAATTATGTCGTGAAGCGGTTTAAGGTTTTTTTGACTATCACTGAAAGATTTTGTGAAGAAGGCCACAGAGTGAGAATCGGTCAATCCATCAAGGATTGTAAGTATGCTTTCAAGTGATTTCATAGCCGTGTAAGTATAATAGAAATCTTTGAGTGTAACAGAATGCAATATATATTTTCTAACTATTCGAGTCAGATCAGGGAATACTTTGAGTTTCAAGGACAGGTCGTTTCTGCCTGTGGAGTTTTGGACGAAAAAATTGACGAAACTTTGCCTTTTTTTCAGTTCTTCCAGATTGCTAAGAGGCTGGCGAACCCATTGGGACAAAAGTCTATGGCCAATATTGGTTTGACAATGATTGAGAATTCCAAAGACAGTTGAAGATTTGTCAGTATTGAAAGCAGGACCAGTAAAAGCTGAGCGACACAAGAACAGATTCAAAGAAGAAACAGCTGCAGCATCCAGCCGAGCCAAGTTGGACAATTTAAGCAATTCAATTTCATATTGATTGGAATTTGATGAATTTTGCTGTAATTTCAGAAAGTCAACAGCTGCTTTCAACGCTTCTGAGGCCATTTGCTTGGCATCTGCATCTAGAGAATCCAAGATAGCTTCAACAATACGAGTTTGAGTCTTGACAATTAAACCTGAAAAAATGGCTTGAAGAGACAAATCCGACGAATTGAACTGTCCAGAAGGCTCTGTTTCAATGCTGGAAATGAATGTTGGAGCAATTGTTTTGAGACGATCGACGATACATGCATTGGAGTCACTCACGATCACTTCTCTTGGAGCCAATTGTACCATCAATGATTCGATTGCGCCCAGATGAATAGGATGGTCAATCACCGAAGCTACTTTGATTTCTTTACCGATTGTGTCGATATAAACAACAGCAAAGGTGATGCAGTCAGATTTCTCATTTGAAGAAGTGGTAAACGTTTGTCCACCTGAATACATTTGCTTGGACAACATTTTGAATGCCTCATTCAACTTGCGACTGTTGGCATGGACGACTAATAGTCCTTTGGCATCCAAGTGACTACTAGAATCACCATAAAAAAGGTCTTCTAGCTTTTCAGGAAGATTACCGGGTGATGCCTCATACTCCAAACTCCAATCATTGTCTTTGGTGTACATTTGAACTTTCATGTTATACAGGTTCAATAGCTCTTTTAGCAAGGGATTCAATTGTACTTCTGAAACATTGACATAAGGAACCAAATTACCATTTTCGGTGGTGACATTATAATTACGAATTAGTTCAGCAGTTTTGCGAATTTGAAGACCAACAAAAATGGCATCAGCACCAAATATCGTGTAGAAATTTCGGTTGGCGAAAATACGAATAGTTGATGAATCTTTCTTTCCAAGAGAATTGTAGAAAGGTTCGATGTCTTGATGCTCTTGATTGTCCCATATGTATTTAACCTTGTGATCATCTTCAGGCCCACGTGATGACGACTGAGCCATTTTAGGCTTGATTAGTCTTCGAATGTAATTTAATAAAAGTCTGAATAAATAAATTTATTCACTGAAACTATTAAAACTCAATATTATTATCAAAAGAAGAGCCAAGGAAACTAAAAACGCCGACTAAGACAATGAGTTTGGTGATTGCAAAAAGGCGCTGAATGCCCAACGCGACACAGGTGACATCTTGCTTGTACCACCGGCTATTTCTCAATCGTAAACCACGTTACAACTTGTAACTTGCAGACGAGTTTAATGGAAAGTTGTTAACAAATGCTTGCCAAAGAATTACTTGGATGAGTAGGATAATTTAGAAACGAATTTTTGGTGATGATCAAGAGTAGACTTCAACTCAGGTTCTCTGTCTACAATGACCAAGGAAGAAACCGATCTTAGCGTGTGAGATCTAGAAACTGATTGTGAGGGCAGTATAACTCGGCCATCATAAGAAGACTTTTATCAGCTCGACCCATTTAAGTCCCTGAGGAACCCATGAGACTTGTTCTAGACGAGGATCTCTGTGTCAGGATAGCGTTGTGCTAACTTTAACGACCTTTACATTATTTGTAATCTCTTGAATATTCGACACGAGTTAGTAGATTTTTGTTCGTTTTTGAAATACCAATCGATAACTAAAAAGAACATACTAGAGGCTACATTTCCACGAATATCACCTGTGAACATATTTAAACTCGTGATTAGTCCATAAACTAGATAAGCCGTTGAAGTTAACTCTTGTCCTGATTGTTACACCCAAGCATTCAATTAAAGTGAAAATTATTCGTTGTTGAAACCGACATCAAACCAATTCACCTACTCGATGAAAAATTAACACCTGATTGTTTATATCAATCGGAAATTGTTTCGTTTATTGGAAATAATCACCTTCAAGTCAATTTTACCTAGATTGAGTTATTGTTATTGCTGCTGGTTAAATGAACACTGGCAACAGCTCGACCAGAAGGATCAGCCATCGATTGCCACTGCTTGTTCCACTTGATGGCAGTTGCAGTTGAACAAGCAATACTGGGTCCACCTAAAACGGTTTTGATTGCCGATTCATCGGGAAAGTGAGATTCAAATATTTTTTGATAAAAAAGGGCTTCTTTGTTAGTCGGTGTGTTATAAGGATATTTGGTGGCCGCAGATGCCAATTCATCATCATTCACCTCTCTCTCAGCCAAATCTTTGAGGCCGTCAATTCACCCATAACCCACACCATCCGAAAACTGTTCTTTCTGCCTCCAAAGCACATCTAAAGGCAAATAAGGATCATCTGGTGTATCGAATGCTTTTCTCAGTATCCACTTTTCAATTCGTTCCTTGGTGATCATTTTTTCAATTGGATTGATATTCATCGCCACGTTGAGAAAGTCAAGATCTAAAATGGTTCTCTTGCTTCAACACCCCATGCGGCGGTTGATTTATTAGCTCGAAGGCAGTCATACTTGGACAGAAGGGAAATTTTCCTCACCATTTCACTTTGGAATTCACCTGGTGATGGAGCTTGATGAGAGTACAGGTAACCGCCAAAAACTTCATCGGCACCTTTACCTGAAAGAACCATTTTGACTCCCATTGCTTTGATTCTTCGAGCCAACAGGGACATTGGTGTAGAAGCTCTGACTGTTGTTACATCGTACGTTTCAATGTGATGAATAACCTGAGAAAGGGCGTCAAACCCTTCATCCAGGGTAAAGTTAAATTCGCGGTGAACAGTAACGAGAAACTGAGCTACTTTGGCAGCTGCAGTCAAATCGGGTGATCCTTTCATGCCAATGGAAAATGTGTGAACTCGTGGCCACTAAGTTTCGGGTAATTGTTCCAATCGCCTTGCATGTCGAGTGACAATGGACGCTACTAAGGACGAATCAAGACCACCAGATAGAAGAACTCCGTATCTGTGAACATGCAGGGAAAAAGAGATGAGACAAGTGTCACTAATGATTCATCCTCATCTGCACACACCAAGTCAGTCGAGTAGAATGGCAGTAAAATAAAGTTAAATGTTAAGAGAAGGTAAAAAGGTGAAAAATGAAGTAGAATTAGTGAGCCACGAAAGTCGCTCCCTTTCAGGATAAGAAAAATGTTTGTAAGTCATGATCACAGGGCCATGATCGATCAATGGTCATGGTCATGTGAAATGTTAAAGAAGGAGAAGGGGTGCATTTAGGATTAAAGGGCAGGATAAATTGGATAAATGGCCGGGTGGATAAATGAGCACATTATTAGGGAAAGAAGGTAGATGAGGAGAGGAAGTGAGAGAGAGGAAGAAGAGGAGAAAGAAGAAGAGAAAGGAAAAATAATGTTTTCCATTCAGTGGCGAGCGTTAATGACTTACGGTACATCAGCCATAAGTCTCTTCATTACACTAGCTTCAAGAGTCGATCGAAATAATTGTAAATCCAGTTGACCAGTAGGCAAGTATTTTTCATCCATCCACACAGGATTGAACCATTTGACGAGACGACCAGTTCTACTTGAATAATAATGTCCAGGTGGAAATTCTTCCAATGAATCCACTTGTCCAACAAGTGCCTTCAACTCTGAAGAAAACCAAATACTGCCATCAGATTTATATCCGATGTACAAGCTCATAACTCCAATTGCATCACGAGCGGCAAAGTAATTGCCATTTTGACTGTTTGATATTACAAATGCAAATATCCCGTCAATTTGGTGGATGAACTCATCACCAAGGGCTAAATACAATGGAATTATTGGTTCACAATCACTGGCTGTAGTTAATTTGTACTCTGCTACTGAAGGATGAGATCGCAGTTGCTGACAATTCCAAATTTCACCATTAACAGCCAGGGCAGTTCGCCCGTCAATTGAATCGTAAAAAGGTTGAGCACCATTAACAGGGTCTACGATTGCCAGTCGTTCATGTGCGAGGACATTTACCTTGCCATTGGATGCATCTTGCACGAATATTCTTTTTCATTATCATTTGTGTTAGGTATGAATGTTAAGTGATTAACATTGTTCCCGATTTCATATGTGTATCCGTCGTGTTTGTCTTTGTTCGATTGTGTTTGTTGCGAAGTTTTCAGTTGATGTTGTTGTTGTAGTTGTTGATGTTGTTGATGTTGATTCTGCCAAAGTTTCGCCCATTCAAAGAAACAGTCAAATTCAAAAAGAGCGTAACACTATTCAAGGCGATAATGTAGCAATTAGAGAGAAAGAGAAAAATAAAAGATAAAAGAAAAAATACACCATGACTCATTCTTTTTTTCCGGTTAAGACTGACTCTTGTGCCAAGAAAAGTGTAAGTTTGTGAACTAAGGCGTGAAAATTATCATTACACCTACTTGTTCGAGAGGCTGACGCACTTGATCACAAGTGATGCTAACAGTGAACAGTTTGATGTAGCAGTGAAATTAAACACAGACAAGATGGTGAGTCAAATGGAATGCTGAATGTACAGATAGCGAGTCAAGTAGATTGGTTGTCTCTGTGAGATTCACAAGATGACAATTGAACGTGTTCAGGTACAAACAGTGGAAACAGTAGAAAAATGGTCTTTTTACAGCAAGAGGACTTTTGCACATGCGATCTGCAAACTTCAAGTGCAAATGGAGCTCAAGTGAACAGCTTGTGGAGGTTGAAGCTTGAGGTGCTTGGGTTGTGTCAGTGAAATACCACTTTCAATGAAGTATCCCTTATCCTTCTGTATACTACATTTTTTGTCCACTTGACATCGTGGATCAGCATCATCTCAGGCACAATAATCATTTGTCAATCTCAACATATATTCAACATTTTGTCCATTTGATTACATGTACATTGTTTTGATCAACTGAACATGATCTCCTTCGTTAACTTGCTTGCTTTGTTGGTACAAGCATTGTCATCCAATTGTTAATACCCTCAACACATTCTTTCCTTGTCAACACAATTATTTGACTTAAATCATCATGTGCTTTCAAGTCTTATGAGACAACTGACCATACCTTCGAGCTCTAGACAACATCAACAAGTGTCATGGACATCTTATGCGTGCTTGTGACACATTTTTCACATATATATTTGTATTTTATCTACACTATTGATTGAATTGCAATGAATCATTTCACTCATTGTTGATGTCATAAGCAGCGATCGTTGTGAAGGTGACAGAATCAGACAAACAGCATCCAAGAGAGCAACAGATTACCACTTAACAGAGAGAGACTTGTCAACATCAACCTCTATTCACCTGTTTCAACCATGTTTCTGATGGTCAAGTTTTACTTTTTTATCATTGTATATATTTTTTCCGTTAAATTTTCACAAGAAAATCAATTAGATGGACCAATTATCAAGAATGTATCCAATATCGAGTGTGCCTCTTTGGGAGACTTGGTTTTCAAAATAACGCCGATTAGCCTCAACAACGACGATGGTTATTTCATCGGTGGTCGCAATCATGTTTGGAGAGTTAACAAGCAACTTGCAGTCACTGATCTAGTTGTTAATGGACCCTCTATGGATAATAACAAGTGTAGACCAGTTAATCGACAAAATTGTCCAAGTCAGAGTACACAAGACCAAGACAATCATGTGATTCTCATGGACTATGGTACAAAGCCTACTCCTAAAGTCATATCCTGTGGAACAGTTAACCAAGGAATGTGTACTCTTCATCAATTTGAAAACCTCAAAACTAAAAATTTCCTCGGTAATCCAGAAAATTTTGTCAATTATGCCGCTAGTAAGAAAAATTCACTTGCATTTGCTGTTCCTAACGCACACAAAAATGGCTCTACTTACATATTTGGATATGAATTCGATGGAAGACCATTGGAATTAGCGCCTCCCGCCATCACTTCACGACGAATGGTTTATGATGATCGACCTTCATTCAGTTACAATCACTCTGGATACACACAATCAGCCATTGAAATTCTTCCGAGAGAAAATATACATCAATATCCAATCAATTTTGTTCACGGATTCCATGATGAAAAGTATATTTATCTTTTGACTAATCAGAAAAAACAAAAATCAACCAACCAATTTGCTGCACGTATTTCTAGAATATGTATAAATGACTTAACAATGAATTCTTATGTTGAATTAATTGCTTCCTGTAACATTAAATCCATGGGTGGAAATTATGAATCAATATACAATATTGCCACCGCTGGTCATTTTGGTAAAACTTCTATTGGACTTTCAGAAAAATTACGAATCAAAAGTGAAACTTCCTACTTATTCATCACCTTTACTTCATCTGCTAGTGGATTGGAAAACAGTCAGAAACCTGATTCTTACTTATGTGGCATTTCGATGGACACTTTGGCTGAAAAGTTTAACGACACTGTTGAAAAATGTTTCCTGGGTGAAAATGAAAGTGCTGAATTGCATCCTGCTTTCACCAATCCATCACAACCAAATGGGTGTACTAGAAGCCGAATTAACAGCGATGCTTACTGTGGTCAAAGTGCATACAATCCTCATATTCTGGGTAAACATACAATTGAACTAGACCCACTGAATCATTTGGATGGAGTGAGAATCACTTCACTTGTCACATACAGTGAAGCTGAACAAACAATTGCATTGGCCGGAACATCCAAGGGTCACATTAAAAAAGTTCTTATCGGTTCATCAAGAGGACATCTATTTGATGCTGATTTTTCTGAAGACCGATTCCGATATACTCCTGGTGGTATCGAAGTTCGACGAGAACCAGTCTTGAGTAATGACAATCGATACGCTTACTTTGCCGTTTCCGATCGATTGGTTAAATTTCCTACCAGGTCGTGTAATATATATGATTCTTGTTCAAATTGCATTCAATCAAATGATCCATTGAATTGTGGATGGTTTGGAAATTATTGCGGCAAGAAGAGTGAACACATCAGATCTCCAAACCTATTTTGTTCACCAGTAATTCATTCATTCAACCCTAAATCTGGTCCTTTTGAAGGAGGGACACTAATTGAAATTCTTGGTGACAACTTTGGACAGCGACCAGGAAAATTTAACCGAATCAGATTGGTCACTCAAGATCCATCTGCTTTTGCCTTTTGCAAAGTGATCGATTGGTCCAACAAACGTATTACATGTGAAACTATGAGTGTTCTAGGAAGATTAAGAAATCAGAACACTGCGCGAATTGAATTGAATGTAAATGATTATTCTCAAATATATGGTAAATTCAATATTTCAGGTCATATAAAGTCAAAAGATGAATTTCGATTTGTTTCGCCAACCATCAGTGATATCTATCCACCGTTTGGACCTCGATCAGGTGGTGCCATAGTAACCGTTAAAGGAACTGATCTCGATATCGGTACAAAAAGAAATGTAATGGTAATTAAAGATTATAATTTGATTGAAAATAGCCATACACGAATTTCATCGAGACACAATATTTCAGAGCCAATCGTGTGCAATATAACTTCCTTCTCATTCAGCGAAATAACGTGCCAAATGCCAAGTTATACTGGTGAACATTCGGTCGGAAAATTTATAGTGACCATTGACGATAAAATAATTGAAACATCTTTTAATTTCACCTTTAAGGTCAATCCATCGATCAATCAAATTTATCCATCAGCCATTACATACTCTTCAGAATTGGTTGTTGAAGTAAGAGGAAGTGGATTGGATGCAATTGCTAAACCAATCTTGATGCTTGGTAACTTGAGCATACCATGTAATGTTACAAACTATGATTTAATATTGTGCCAATTTCCTAAACTCGATAAATCGTGGGCAACATCAACTCCCAGACTGGTCTCAATTGTCAATGATGGCAACGAAATTGAAAATCAATCCAATGAGCTCAAGTTGACTATCAACCCTGATCCAAAGATCCATCCTTTGTCCTCCAATATCGATAAGGTGTATTTGGATGATGGAAAACTCGAGTTGCGTGGATCCGATTTGAATTCTCTGTATCCTGCTAAGATCACAGTCGGACCTGAAAGATATCCTTGTACGATTCCCAATGATTTCCTTTCTGGGGAAAAGACTCATTTGATATGCATCATCAATTTTGGTAAAATCAAGCCTAAAGAAGGACAACTACTTAATGTCACATACACTCTGGGAAGTATGGAAAAATCAGTGGGAGCAATTTCAATTGCCAGAAGAGAATCAAATTTTGAAACTATAATGTATGCATCACTGACTATCGGAATAGTATTTTTCTTGGTTCTGGTTATCATTGCGTCAATTTTCTGTCGTAAAATGATGTTCAAATCTCGACCTGAAGTGAAGATCCATCACGCAGACCAATTGGATGCTAATGGTCCGCCAGATGGTGAGTTGATGATCACTTTTTGCGATTCAAATTTTAATCTATTCCTTCATTTCTAGGGTACATTCACAACATCGAAGAAAGGGAATTGGAAGCTCGACCTCTGATTGTTCCGAACTTTCGATCTTTGTTGGGCGAAGAAAATATTTCTCTGTTTAATGATTCTAAAAAATTAATTCCATTCGATTATGTATCTCGTGGCGGTATTCTGGGCAAAGGCCACTTTGGTACAGTTTATCGTGCTCAGCTGAGAAATGCAGAAAACGACACCGTGAGCGTGGTTGCTGTCAAAACTCTACATCACTTTGCATCACATCATGAATGGCAGTCTTTCTTGCAAGAAGCACTCATCATGAAAGACTTTGATCATCCCAATGTCATGCCTCTCATTGGGTTAGTCTTTCCTCCCGATGAAGGTCCTCTCTTAGTTCTACCATTCATGGGTAATGGAGATTTAAATCAATATGTCAGAGAAGAGTCGCGTGAATTAAGATTGATAGATCTGTTGAGCTTTTGCGTGGACATCGCCAAAGGTATGCAATACCTTGAGCAGTGCAAGTTTGTCCACAGAGACTTGGCTGCTCGTAATTGTATGTTGGACAATGATCTTAATGCTGTCGTCGCTGATTTCGGATTGTCCAAGGATGTTTACGAAAAAGCATACTACAGACCGAACTCACAAACTCCCATGCCTTACAAGTGGATGGCTCCTGAATCGATGAGCGCTTGTATTTTCACCTCTAAATCTGATGTGTGGTCCTACGCTGTTACTTGCTGGGAAATTCTTAATCGGTAAGAACTTTGTCTTTAATACTGTATCACTCTAACTCTTTTCCTTCATCGAACAGAGGCCTGATCCCTTACAGTGGAGTAGAAAACAGTCATCTTCAAGGTCTACTCGCTCGTGGAATGAGACTACCCAAACCATTGTATTGTCCTGACGAAATATATGATCTCTGGCTTGACTGCTGGGAATATCTTTCTACAGACAGACCAGATTTTCCATCAGTTGTAAAACGAATGGAAGATTTCCTCAATCATCCTCTACAGGATCAGAACGTGATTTACAATCGGATTTATGGAAATGTTATTGATTATTATAATGTTAGACCGAATCTAAATGTTTGACTTTCTTCTTGGTCTCAAAATAGTCCCACTCGATATTCTACATCACTGGTTTCCTCTGAAGTTGATGCCGAATTAACGATTTAAGATCTCATAACAGCCATCTTTTTTAAAAGCTCGTTCAATTATCAGTGAAAAGTAATTTTCACTCAGTCCAATGAATACTTTCACCTCGATTGGCCAATCTTCAGTTTGAAAGATGATATTCACGTGCATCAAGACAAATTAGAACCAGAGGACACTCGATACATGTACAAACTGGATTTTGAAACTTGCATCATACCAGTGAACATCAATTGTATAAAAAATGACTCAATGACTCATTAAAAAATAAATTAATTTCAGCAAAACAAAGTTTGTCTCGACTGTATAATTACCGCAAGCTGCTAAATCATTATCAAATTATTACATATCAAAAGAGCAACAAGTAAATACTTGACTAAAAGGCTTTTCAACTAACAACATCAAAGTCTATTCAACTATGTGGCTTAAGACCAAGTCTAGTCTAAGTCTAAGTCTAAGTCTTAAGACCTTTTCACCAATGTATGTATTTTTTTCATCAAATTCTCAGATGAGAGTCAATTAGATGAACACACGAGTTCTTCAAATGAATCGTGTACACCGGTGATCAATTCATTCTATCCCAAATCTGGTCCTTTTGAAGGGGGGACAATCGTTGAAGTTCTCGGTGATTACTTTGGACAGCGACCAGGAAAATTTGTTACAATAAAAATGGTCACTCAAGATCCATCTGCTTTTGCCTTTTGTAAAGTAAAGGATTGGTCCAACAAAGGAATAACTTGTGGTACCATCAACGTTGTAGGGAAATTGAGAGATCAGAACACTGCAAGAATCGAACTGGATATGAACGATTCTAGCAGAACTTATTGTAAATTCAATATTTCTGGTCAAATAAAATCAAAAGATGAATTTCACTTTGTTTCGCCAACCATCAGTGATATCTCTCCAAAATTTGGACCACGATCAGGTGGTACCATTGTAACAGTTAAAGGAACTCATCTTGATGCCGGTACGAAAAGAAATGTAATAGTTGTGACAGATGAAAATCTAATTTGCAATGTAACTTCTTTCGCATTCAGCGAAGTAAAATGTCGAATGCCAAAATGTACTCGTCCAAAATCTTCAGGCAAATTCATTGTCACCATTGATGATAAACTCTTTCTCACATCGTTCAACTTCACATATGTAACACTTCCATAGATAAATTAATCTACTCACTGGCCATGACCAACTATCAGATATTTCCATGAACTCTGTCAAATGTCACACAGATACATTTCCAGATCAATAAATTGATGTTAACAATGTGAATTTTGTTTCTGTGCAGTCGATGTTAACTGCATCACTACTCTAGAGAACGAAAGTATCATTGAATTATGACAGATCACTCTTGGTGAAAATTTATTTGACATTTTAACTAGATCAAAAGATCATATCATTCCGTGTAAAAAACTAGTTAGCAATTAGTAATCATCATCGGAGCCAGATGCTGAGATGAAAGTTATGCCACTTTTTTTCCTCGCTTCTTTTCTTGGATCTTCCTTCAAATCACTTTCAATGGCACCTACTGAATGAACGATCCATTCGAGTATTTCAGTTGACAATTCACATCCTGAAAAATGATGTGGACCAAATACTTGCTTTTGACATTTACCACCTTTGTATATGAGTAAACCAGGTAAATTTTCATCCGGAAAGTTTGGGATGCAAACTGTTGATATACTTTTGAGAAATTTCACTTGATTGTAAGAGGCAGCAAGTTCATTTAAACTTTTGTTTATCAATGTACACAAAGGTATTTCTGATTTATACAAGTGTAAAACAACCCAAACATCAGGATCAGCTCGAGTAACTTCATCAACAAAATCAATTCCTGAAATTTCACGTACATCACCAAATGTTTTCTTTGCCACTGCACATCTAAATTCAGCCATCCTTTGTTCTCGATATCTTCTAAAGACTTCTTCATCATCTTCATCGAAGTCTTCATCGTTTACACCAGCATCAATCACAGAGTCAAGTTTAGCCAAGGATGAGTCATCCTGATCAGTATTGTTTTGATCTTTTTTGATGCCAAATTTGACCATCAGGTCATCCCATTGAGTCTAAAGGTAATAATTTATGGTTAATTTGACAATTTAAAGTCAAATCAGTTTAAAATAAATAAAAACTTACTGCTTGTGACATAATTATTTCACCTGGGACAGAATGGATTAAGTTTGTCGGAATTTGAAGTCAACGTGATTCAACCAAACCAAAAATGGAATCAACTCAACTGTGCAGATGTCAACAATTTCATCGGTTGAGACAAACATACAACTTGTATGCTGACTATGCTTAGCACTGGCTAAAGTAAACTTATACTTACTTTGCTCTGGTGATAATTTACATTGCTCACAGTGAGCGAAAAAACATCCGTACACTCATTTATGATGATACATTTAAGGAATTTTAAATTCAATTAAATTCAGTTAGAATACAAAACACATGTGTTACACAAAAAGATGCAACTTAGATGTCATCTTGATTAAACATGAACTTATTTTGCGCGTTAACTGATGATTAATCATCGTCATTTAGATCAGTTGGTATAGTTATGATGTTAGGTGTTTGACTTTGTGGAGAATGAGATGAATATGGACTGTGTGAGAGTGAAGTGTATGGCGGTGGTGGTGGCATGTAAGATGAATAAGGATCTCTCAGTTTCATATCGAATGACTCAATTTTTTATTCTTTGCAAATAAGACAATGGGAAGATAGATGGATGAACTTCTGTAGCTGTTTTCACTCAGCAATACAGAAAGGCACTCCTCTTTCACGACGAGATATACATTCAATTACAAAATGGATGTTTAGACGTAACACTTAAATTAAACCTAATATTGAAATTTCATCACGAAATATTCTTCGTCATCATTGAAAGGTCAATCATAATATGTTATATTAACAGTCTGGTGGTGGAGGGGTAGTATCTTTGGGCCAAAATTTGTTTTCTCTCAAAGGTTTTAAAGGAATGATGGCAGGATTGAAGATTCTGAGTTTTGTTTTATCCAAGGACTTTTTATCTTTTGAACCTTTAAGTTTTTCTTGTCCTAAATCCCAAGCTTTGTAGTAAGTTGGACAATGTTTAACACCTAAAACTTCAAAAGATTTGAGTTTTGTGTCTTCTTCATCAATGTGAGTCCTTAAGTAGTGTTTAATCAGTCTTCTTCTATCAGTGGTTTCTCCACAAGCGTCACAATAACAACATTGAATGTTTCTCTCTTCATCCGCTGCAAAAAGTATCGAGGCGAATCGACGAAGTTCTTCACTAGTTCCCACAGGATCTATTTTAGAATATTCTTGATGCTGACGAAGAACCTGAGCAATCAATAATACAATTAAATTGATTAGATCATTCATTTGTAAATTTTCATTTCAGTTTATACTCACATATTTACGTTCTGGTACAGCCACAGGTTTAGGCTTTTCCTGACAAAATGAACCGAGTGATGGAAATATCGAATTATCCATTTTCAGGCATCACAGTGGTATTGACATATCTATATTAAAAGTTTTCCACTTATAAAATGACTTTATACATTTAGTAAATCAAATGTCTTTCCAAAAACACTGCCTGGTATCGGTTGATTAGGTAAAATGTAGCATCGGATGCAGACCAAACGACACTCATGATGAAATCTCAGGTGACTCTCTTAAGATATCGATTTCACTGCACAAGAATAGAATTAAAAAGTTCGATGATGAATCACTCTTATCAATTAAGAGTAACTTTCATCAAGATAGATGTGAAAAATTAGAGGGTTTAGGAATCAACCATGTGATCTGAAATGAAAAGTGAACGTATCCAGCCGTTGATGATTCTGTCTCCATCTTGATTATGTGTATTTACCCGCATTTCTATTGTGTTTTCTGTTTTCGAGTGAACACTAACGCTTGTAACCTAGAAACGTCACTTTTGTCTTGGCATTCAAATGAGTCATCATTGAAAAATGGTTCTATGAAGTTGACTCATAAATCTGTGAAAGTTATGAATCATTTTCAATTCAAGTACCTTCACTCAAACCTTTCAGTCAACTCAATGTGTTTCCTTTGCTCAAAGAAAAGTAATCAATCGCCAGTTTGATTGCTCTTACTCTTTTTTCATGCTTCCAAGATAACTGCAATGATCCTTTATTATAATTGGATTTTTTATAGATTTTAGTAATCGGAAATTATATTTTTCCATAATGAAAGCTAATATTAATTAATTTTTTTTTAAAGACGTCGAATCGACTTGTAAATTTAATCTCCGAGACTTATTTGTTTTTTCACCCTCAGTTTTGTTTTTTAATGATAAAATTTAGACATTGGAATGAAGTTTTGTTTGCAATTACATTTAATCGTGAAAAATTGTCAGATGGATCGACTGCAAAGTTGTTTGCATTGATCAAGAGCTTTATTTACTTGTTCCAATAGTTACAAGTGAGTGAGTATAAATTGGCAAATACTGGTAACAAAATGAACTGACCAATAATCTAAAGCTAATAGAGCCAACCAGTAAATTGAATGTTATTCAAGGAACTAATTGTCTGACTCGTTTGAGTGATCTGATGGATGTATGTTCAGCACGCTCATTTTGAGGCAGTGAGATACTAAAGTACAGGAAACCATTGAACCGGACAAAGAGATAAAGTGGAAGAGAAAATTGGAATTAAGCTTGAAATATTCGGAAATATTCATTGATATACTCAATGAGAGTCTTAAATCGCCCTGGACATCCGCTTGTTCATAGAAATGTGAAGAGCAAATGGAATAAGAAGGACAAATATGGTGGCTGAAAAGCCTAGAAGTGGATTTCTTGGATAAGAAAGTGCCTCAATCGATGGATTGGCCACCATCAAGACTGCGAATGTAATCAACAACCAGATATTTTCTTTGTATGTTCCAAAAAATCCAAGAGCAGGAATGAGAAGAAGAACCAGTGAGACAAAAAAACCTACAACTGGTCCGTAATCTAGAAGTGTACTCAACCAATTAGACGCTTTTATTTCCGATTCTTCTATGCCTGACCAGTAGTAAAGGCCAGTACACGTCACCAAAAGAAGAAATATCTGTCCAATTATCGTCCAAGCAATTAATATCATACGAAATGATTTGAAACATCGATCTTGACCTGTTGAGCCTGATCCGATTTCTGTTATTTCCAGGCCGGTTATTTCATTGAATGTAGTACCACTTTTAGAATCAGTTTATGCAGATGTCAAAGGTCGTGTGGCAGTTGGATAATGTCGGAAGTAACTTGGTTTCACACGGCGTTCATGATTACAACATGAACCATTTTTTGAATAGTTCATTGGTGTTTCACAAACTGAAATGAAAAATCCATCGGCTGATGGATAAGCTAGAACAACTGGTTCAGGAAATCCGTGATGAGAAAACATTCTTCTTAGTTGTATGTTGTGAATTTGATTTGCAATTAATGTCGATCAGTATATAGCTTAGAATAAAAATCGAAGCGTCAAATCAATTGAAATAACTAGTAATTTTTTTTTTCTTTCTTTTCCAGCGATTTGGATAGGACATTTCAACAATATTTTTGCACCTTTTGTTGACAACACTTAACCCATGATGTCCATGTTGACGGGTAAACAATAAATAGAACAAGCAAGAATATTAGGGTTGGTCGAATTGGGGTCACGAAAGGCTCAAAGGGTTCCTTTACTGCCTGTGAACAGTTATGACCCCAAGTTCGAGAGTTCGAGCAGAACTACAGTATGACTTGGCTTAAACTCGCCGATTTCAGAGCCGTCTTGTGAAGATAACTTGAAGTTTGAACAAGAAGGATAAAGTTTGAGCAAAAACAAAACAACAGTCTCCGACATCACACACGTGTACTTTTTATCTCACACCTCAGATACAGGTGAATGAGTATCATGAATTTAAATTAAAATTTTCGACTGATTAACTGGATGAAGTTTAATTGAGAGAAAGTTGACAGATTAACAAAAAGGTAAAAACAATTTATTGCTTGAAATGGCAGGTAGAAATGATTTAACGATTGATAGATTGTTATCTCATTCAATGGAAACAAGTAGAAGACCTTTTGAAACAGTTTGATTGGGGTTAACATTGACAGATGTGACTACACCATCATTGGATGATTTTAATGCATATTCCATTTTCATTGCAATCAACACAGCGACTAAATCACCCGACTTGACCTTATCTCCGACTTTAACAAACACCTTATCGACAACTCCTTGCATTGGCGAGAGTATTTTACCATCACTTGGAAGTCCAGATGAATCTGTTTGACTGGCATTTAAGTATGAAGGCACAGGTAAATCAAACTGAAGACAATTATCATCCACATCACCGGTAAAGAGAATTACTTTGGATAAATCATTGGATTGGAACGCGGTGTACTTTTTTCTCTTAACTTGACCATTTTTATCGGAAAATAGTAGAGTATATTCACCTTTATCACTGTTAATCTCACAAGGTGATAAAAATCCACCATTTTCACCATCGATGGTTAAGCTGAATGTATCGTTGTGAGGATAACCTATTGATTGTAGGATGATGGAATGTTTCTTTGCTTGATGCAAAAATTCAATTTTTTCCTTAGTCTGAAGAAAATCATGACATCTGAACGAGTCGTTCAAATTGAAGTGTTTCTTGGTGATCATGTTGTGCATTATGGCAAAAGCTACAGCAGACAGATGTTCACTGGTGACATTCTTGGTGGTAAGTAGGGAATTTTTGTGTTTTTCGATGAAATCAGTGGTAAAATCACCTTGAATGAAGTGATTGTTATTGGCAATACGGAGGAGAAATGGTAAATTTGATGTAACTCCAGTTATCTTTGTCTGAGACAGTGCTGATCGCAATTTGGCAAGAGCAGTGTCTCGAGTTTTATCCCAGGTTATTATCTTGGCGATCATTGGATCATAAAATACAGAAACAGTATCACCAGTTCTCACTCCAGTTTCAATTCGAATTTCCTCTGACTCAGGAGTTATAAACTGCTCGAGTAAACCTGGACATGGCATGAATGAATTGTCACAATCTTCTGCGTAAACACGAGCTTCAAATGCATGTCCTTTCAACTTAATTTGTTCTTGTGTCAAAGGCAAAGGTTCACCAGAAGCAACTCGAATTTGCCATTCAACCAAATCAACATTGGTGATCATCTCAGTAATCGGATGTTCTACTTGTAATCGAGTGTTCATCTCCATAAAATAAAATTGTGAGTCAGATGGATCAAAAATAAATTCCACGGTTCCAGCGCCAACATATTTGACTGCTGATGCAGCAGATTTAGCAGCTTCTCCAAGTCGACTTCTAATTTCATCACTGATACCTGGTCCAGGTGCTTCTTCGATGACTTTTTGATGTCGCCGTTGAACAGAACAGTCTCTTTCAAACAAATGCACATAATTGCCATGATGGTCGCCAAAAACCTGAACTTCTATGTGCTTGGGTGATCGAATATACTTTTCAATAAGAACAGCATCATCACCAAATGCTTTGGCAGATTCACGTCGAGCAGAATCTAATTGTGAAAGAAATTCTTCCCTCGAGTCGACGATTCTCATACCTTTACCACCACCACCTTTAATTGCTTTGATTAAAACTGGATATCCCATAGAATCAGCTTGATCCATCAACAATGAATCATCTTGATCACTGCCATGATAACCAGGGACAACCGGTACACCGGCTGATTGCATAATTGACTTAGCTTCGGACTTGATTCCCATCGAATGAATTGCTGACTCAGGTGGACCAATCCAAATAATATCTGAATGTTTGCATTTGGATGCGAAATCTGAATTTTCTGATAAAAATCCATAACCTGGATGAACTGCACAAGCACCGGATTGACGTGCAATTGCAGTTATCTTTTCTTGATTCAAGTACGACAGACTTGCTTCAGGTGGACCTAAAAGATATGCTTCATCAGATTGTTTTACATGTAAACTATTGGCATCAGCAGTCGAATAAACTGCAATTGATTTAATTCCCATCTTCTTTGCAGTTTTCATAATTCTACATGCAATTTCACCTCGATTGGCCACCAGTATTGATCGAATCGGCTTGTAAACTGGAGCATGCTTCAAATTAGATTGAATACATCGCTTAGGAATGAAAATTATTTTTCTCGATGTTTTCACTGCAACTCGGTACATTTTAAATCATGTTTATCGATGCTAGGACAAATGAGAAAATTATACACAGTTGAACAATTGTGTCCAGAGAATTCGATTGCAAAGAGGGAAATTAACTAAATAAAAATAAATAATTGAAGTGAATGTGAATAAACGAAACCAGTATTTAAATCAAAAGTCTGATTGGTTGAAGGTTCTCCAGGTTTGTACAGTTGGGCCCCTCTAAGCTGCAACGAATGAGCCACACGCCGCTAGATTGAGCTACGTAAAAACCTCGTGGTGTGCTTAATCACCATCTTTTTCTCAGCTTATTTTATTTTATCGAAAAAATTAAAACATCATGGGTAAAAGAAATCCAAAGAGAGGTTCTACAAAAAAATTGGTATTTGATGCAAATGAAAGGAAAGATTTCCTACTCGGTAAGCTAATTGAATCACCCGTAATCCTGATTAATCTTCCAATTCTTCCATTTAGGGTTTCGAGCTCGTAAACAAGAAAGAATATCCAAAGCAGCAGAAAAAATGGATAAAAAACTCAAGGAAGAAAAAGCAAAAATGAGAGCTAAAAGAAAAGAACAAATTGCTCAAATGTACACAGGTAATTTAGCTCTACCCGAAATTGAACATTTAGTTGAAAAAGTGGATGAGTATGAAGTTGATGGTCAAACAATTACTGTTTCTACCGTTGATTCTTACGATGCTGCCAGAGAAGCTGGACTTTGTCTCGGACCTAACAAAAAGTCTGAAATGAAAAAAGGACGCAAAAAATGAACAATTCATCAAACCATAATGGAAGCATTAGTATCTAAATATTCTTTTTGATTCATTGTAAATTTTATTGGCTAATTAACTTGTAAATAATAAATGAATTTTTGACAATATACCTGTATAGTAATTTTATTCTAACAGTTCTTTAGATTTTGCTTGAAGGAGTTTATCACTTTCTTCAACTGCCAAAGCGATGATATATTTTACATTTTCTGCAGTTTTGATAGCCAATTCCGAAGAAACTCCAGATTGATGCTTCTTGTCGTCGATAATTCTGGTACAATCTGACAAGATCTTGTTCAATTTGCCTTTAGTTAGGGTTACACATGTTTTGGCATTTTTGGCCAATCTTTCTCTATGTTCACGAGTGATCTTAGGTGTAGTGAGATAAATCATAGTTCCTTCTTGTTGTGGATTAACATTCATTCCTGAGTCAACAATTGCTTCATAAGCAGTTTTAGTGGCTTCTGGCACTGCACTGAAATCCAATCGAATAATATTACTACCAGATCGAGTAATTGTGGCAACTTCACGAAGAGGGAATTTTTCTCCTTCAACTTCAATTTCAATTTCATCCAAACCGACACCAGATCTTAAGCTGACAGTTGTATTAAATTCGTGTTTAAGATTATCAAGCACGTCATTTATTTGTGTTCTAATGACGGAAATGTCGATAATTGGACTCATTTCCGAATCAGTCAAAGGTGCACGAGGTTTGGAAACTTTACTGGTATTTTTCTTGCTGCCTTTAGCTTTTGAATAGGACTTCCAATGAATAAGGTTGATAGTTGATGATTGATTCAAGAATTGTAGTTGTAGTTGTTGTAGTTGTAAAGAGCTGTAAGTGGTAAATTCATATGATGAATTTTTGTTACCGGCATTGTAAGAGGTCAAAATAGTGTGATAACGAGGGTTCATCGAACTTGTTGTAGGTGAAAATGTCAACGGTAAACATTTATCGAGTAATTTTAAGCGCGAAAATGTCCTATTGGAGAGAAATTGAATACAATTATTGGTTATAAAGATTGAAGATGGACTCATAGCGGATGGGATGAAAATATTGCCTGATGATGAGATGATGAGATGATGAGGTGCCCTCTGTGTGCCACTGATTGGTGAGGAGGGAAAAAGTTTTCTTGATCCCATAAGATTTGAGGATGGCTTAACAAATTACATTTCGGATAATTCGCCGTGGACATTGCTTTGATACACCGTGAATGAGTCAAAGTATTGGTAATCCTTGGCCTACTTGACACCTGGTGACTCGTACCAATTCAACCGATTCACACGGTACGAGTCGCCGGTGTCAAGTAGGCCATGAACACTTAAAGAGATGGTTGTCTACTTCATGCGAGTAGTTCACTCGTCGTGCTCAACTCGAAGAAGTTGAAAATGAATACAAGCATCAACTTGGCTTCAACGAATGAGCTATTTATTAATTTACATAAAGGTTTGTACAGCGATAAATCATCTATCGAATTAGATTTTGATGGTCGTCCCTACGTCGATTTGCTCAATGCCAATCTCAACTTGGTATTTTGTGTCTGTGTCACATATGTAACATTGGTATTTTGGGCTAAAAGATCGTGTAAAGATGTCAAACCATGGTCATCACAGTTAACTATTTGTGCCATCGCTTGGAATGTTCTACTTGCTATGTTTTCTGCCATTTGTTTCGTACTATTTACCTTTGAATCGATTGCCATTTGGAATTCTGGTGGATGGAACTCAGTAGTTTGTACCCTTCCACCACATCACGGCCATCATGCATTGTGGTCACTGTTATTTATCGCATCAAAATTGTGGGAATTCGGTGACACCGTTCTACTGGTCCTGAGGAGACGACCGGTGACTTTTCTCCACTGGTACCATCATTGCACCGTCCTCATGCTCTCCTGTTACATTGGTGGGTACAACTCGCCTCTTCGTCGAATATTCGCCAACGTCAACTCAGGCATCCATGGATTGATGTACACTTACTATGCCCTGGCTGTTGCTGGTTTCAAATTGCCCCGAAGTTGTTCTATGACCATCACGACACTTCAGGTCATCCAAATGGTCATCGGAGTCCTTGCATGCATTCACTTTCTCAATAATTGTAACTCGGCCACTTGCGGTTTAACCGGATCCACTCTTAATTCTCCTGTTTACTTTTCCCTCTTTATTTATTCCACTTATTTGATCCTCTTTGTTAAATTTTTCTACAAAGCGTACATTAAACGACGAAAAATTGCTTGACATGTTCACCTGAATCTGAAATAATGAAATGAATTTGAAAGATGAATAAACTCCAATTATTGTGTTTCAATTGTCTTGACTAAATTTTCATGCATACATTAATTTATTTCCCGCTGAACTTTGGATGAAAATTTTTTCTTCTATTTTCAATTCAGGTGAAGCGGATCAACACTTTTACCTGGATCCCAGACAAAAGTGAGTTTACACTCAGATAAAATCAAATGAAATCAAATAAAATCCAATCGGTCAAGTTGAAAGGTCAAACCTTGGTTGATATGCAGATTGATCGTTAGTTGATCATATTGAACACGTAATTTGGTCAGTCGGATGTCAACATCCACACACAAAACACATGCGAAAAATGATTCACCTGAATAATCAACTGGATCAACTTTAGTCGATTCACGTGATCCGACACTCCATCAATGTCACTTGGACACAATTAACAGTGTGTTTGTACTATTAAGTAAAAATTAGCAACGAATTTACCGGTACACTTTATTTATTGATTCACTTGGCTAATGACTTTTAAACTTAACTTTTTGAAGGTGAAAGTAAGTGACTCGTATCACTTTTTAATCTTGCCACAGTGAACAAGTTAAATGCAGGATACAATTTATTGCATTCAGTTGAGATTTACAACAATAAACAAGACGTATTGTATACATTCATTTAAACTGGTATCATTATAATAGAAGTATATCAAATTTACCACTTGGCCAGTTATGGGTGTTCAAGTTAATAAACACTCGCGACGGAAAAATTTAACATTTCGATGGCAACATATTCACTTGAAAGGAACTAATTTAACAGTCTGACCAAGTTGACAATCAGTTCACCATTTATTTTCACTGGATAACAAGCAACTACAACAAGCTTCTACCTTGTCATTTCAATTGTCACCATCAACATTCAATTGATTTTTATATTTTGTTTTTTGATCAATTCGACCTGATCAACTAACGATTTCATGATGTAATTTTCAACTGATCTTTTCGAATTTACAACAAATCAACCTAACAAAATCACCTGTCAATCAGTAAAAAGTAATTTCAGAAAAACATTTCTGCATCTATAAGGTCAGCGAAATTTTGTATCAGCAAAAGAATAGACTTGATGATTGATTTCTCACATTGTCGTCCAGATAATCAGCTTGGATGACATCACCAATCAATCGTGACAAAAAACTTGGCTCAATTTGGATGAAGATACACGGAAAGTAAGTTACAATCGATAGAATAGAATTGAAAAGTTGTTTCCGTTTTTTCGTTTTTTTCGTTTTTTTCGTTTTTTTCGTTTCTTTTTTTTTCCTCATTTCTTCTTTAATCTTTGATCAAAGTTCACAAGGAAAGTTGGACCGAATGACCCTTCGATCCATCATCCATGTGACATTGAAAAGGCTCGTAGACAATTCGATTTGCTGATGAAAATCAACATTCTTAAAATGTTGAAACCTTTTGTCAGTTGATGACAACTTGAGTCCACAATATAAATTATACATGATGTTGATTGTAAAAGCCAGCATTAAATGTTGTTTGAGACATCGCCCATCCTTGTCTCGCTCTTTCTGCACACTTTGAGGTTGATGTTGAAGTTGAAGTTGATGAGAAAGCTTTTTTCATCTTTTTGTACAAGATTTCTTGGCAAGTAAGTGATGCAAATCTCAGGGTTAAATAGTTCACTTGATGTCAATTGTCGCATCCTTGTTTTCATCCTTGTTTCAACTTTTTCTCCAGTCTTTTTTTTCGGTATTTTGTTTTGTTGAGATTGTTCTTTTTTTTTCCACAAAGAAACAAGTGAATCGTTTCACTTCATCCTTAAACAAAAGTCTTTGTACCGTTTGGACACGGTTTGTCTTTCTGTTGGACTTGTTTTTTTTAATTTCCTCGTTAAAGCTTTACTCTATTCACAAGTGCAAATGTAATCCAATAGATACTCATGATCTCAATTTGGGACTCTCTCACGACAGTTTAAACCATTCGTTCAACCAACAGGTTTGAAGAAGATTTCAACAAGTCGTACCAACCAATGGTATACTTTGTCTCAATTTGTTCTTGGGCAACACTTTAGTTCTGTCCCCTCGCAATCGCTCTTCATATTTGTAGACACTTGTTGTCGGTTAAATTCAGCGAAGATATCTACTTGAATAAGTGAGACAAAAAGTTCTCCACCTTTCTTCGTCAACAGCATCATTTTGAGGACAACTCTCAGTTGCATCCAAGTGCTTCAAGTGTCACCAGTCATCACTTGCGATTGTCAAGAGATCACCACCAAGAGTGAAAAAAATTGTCCAACAAGTTCAACAAGTCCAACACTTCAGGGTGAACCCAATAGACGATTTAAACTTGCCATTTTTTCATTTCCTAGTGTCCCAAACGTCCATCAACTGTCAGTATTCGTAAGGTGAAGGTTGAATTGTTCCTTGAATTGTTCCAACCATATCGTTTTTCAACTGACCTGATTGTGTCAACAAATCAAGTGAAACTTCTTGTCTCCCGATCAAAGTAGGAAATTCACCATCAACCAGACCAAAAGTGAATTTTTGTTATGACAAACAAATTATTATGAGCTCACCATTCAATTCTTCAGGAAAAATCGAAAGATCATCACTAGCAAAAAGAAATAATAGTAACATTGAAGTACTTAATTATAATTCATTCCACCTGTCATCTGGTCATCGGTCACATCATCACCAAAGTAATCATCATCCTCAGCACCAACAGTCGTCTCAGGGGAGTCAATAATCAGCCAAGTGTCACCCTGCCCTTGAATTCTAATGATCATCAGATCAATGGTCAAGGTGATTTAACTTACGGTACAAACGGTCACATCAATACCAAAATGAAACGCATATCTTCATCATCCGACCTCATCAACTTCCACCAACTCCATCAATGATAATGATCAAGTGACCAAAACATCGGTTACCGGAGATGACGATGACAATAAATTATACTACAATTTGGAAGATACACCAACAATTTGGATTTCCATTTTATTGGGTCTTCAAACACTACATCACAATGCTCGGTGGAACAATAACCTATCCTTACATTTTGACATCTAAGTTGTGTATGAGAGAATCAGACCCTGCACGAGGATATGTCATTGCAACAACTTTGTTCTGTTCAGGTGTTGCATCACTCATTCAGACTTACTTTGGAGTCCCGTTTGCCCATCATACAAGGAGCTACGTTCACTTTTTTAGTTCCAACATTGGCGATATTAGCTCTTCCTCAATGGCAGTGTCCAAGTGACAGCCAAATCATCGCCTCGAGAGGGGCCAATTCAACTTTTGCAGACTTGAGAAGTGTTGCACCGGAAGAATACACTGAAGTTTGGTCATCTCGCATGAGAGAAATTCAAGGAGCAATAATCATCTCATCCATCGTAGAAGTATTCATCGGTGCGACTGGTATACTTGGTTACATTTTACGATTCATCACACCATTAAGCATTGTACCTACAATATCTCTCATCGGATTATCCTTGTTCAAAGAAGCTACTGCACCAGCAGGTGAATCTTGGATAATTTCATTGACCACCATTGCATTGGTCCATAATATTTTCTCAATATTTGACCAGATTCAAAGTACCATTACTTTTATACTCGAGTAGTCATAAAAAGTTTTATGTCAAGAGATTCAAAATATTCGAATTGTTTTCCCATATTGCTGACAATATTCATTGCATGGTTTATATGTTGGATTCTGACGGTGACCAACTCGTATCCAAAGAATCATCCTGCAAGAAACTGATGGCATAATGAATCGTTTAAT
>JASXTE010000052.1:0-184660 GCA_030280995.1 Hemileia vastatrix | reverse complement strand
GACAAACTCATGTACTGACAAAGTTGAAGATATTTGTGACGAAGTTTATCGTCATATATTTTAACTTTCTTAACACAAAGGGCAACATTACTTTGAGTCCTTTTAACTCCAACCATGGCACTTTTTGCCGATGATTAGTATCGCTTTCAAACACTCGAATCAGTCATTGAGGGAAATCTTTTTTTAAACTAACTTTCTCTTTATCTTTATCTTTATCTTCGTCTTCTTTTACTTCTTCATCTTCTTCCTCTTTAGTTTTTCTTATACCACACATCACAGTTGAAAAACTAACAGCAACATGAAGATGAAGGAGAAAAAAGAAGCAAAAATCTAGTACATTTGAGGCAAGTCGAAGGAAACTGAAGATTCTCAAGGTATCCAATTTCACACACACTGACACAACCGATGGACCAACTTGACGATCTTTTCTTTCTTTCTTTCTTTCTTTGTGTGATTTTTTCTTCTTCTTCTTCTTTCACTACTTTTTCTCGGTCGATCAATCCATACAATGTGTTATTATTCACATTAGTTCTTCAGTTGATTTTGTCAATTGATTCCACCAACATCACATCAAGTTGCATTTTATTTGTGGTTATCATTATTATTATTATTATTTTTACTGATGTTGTTGATGTTTTTCTTCAACTTGTCACAATGATGTTGATGTTGATGTTGTTACATCATACGATTGACACTTATTCAAGGAGTGTTGATGAAACTACCTTGAAAAAAAGATGATGATGATGATGATGTCACTGTGTTGAAGTTTTCAATTGATATTTTTATTGGAACAATGATGATAATGAATTCACACACGAAACAGTTAAACACTTTGTAAAAGATGATGAAAAATATGTGATTGCATTCTTCATTTGATCATTTGAGGAAATTGTTTCACTTTTGTTCTTTTCACACAAGTGAATAAATCTTCATCATGTCATTGGACGATTATTTTTATTGTTGTTGTAAAAGGTGAACAGTTTAAATTGATCAACATGATTATAACACAAGATGATAGATAACTATTGAAATTTTCTAATGGTTGAAGGAAAGTAAACATTAATCAATGTGTAAAGGTCATCACATACGATGGATATTTTTGGCAGATTGACCGGTTGACCGTTGAAAATGTTCTTCTTGTTGATCATGATGCTGATGATAATGAATAATGATGATGAAGAATGATGGTGATGATGATGATGATGATGATGTGATGATATCGTTAAAGAAGAATAAGAAGGAGTAAAATTTACTTCAATTGTATACAATAAGTTTTTACATGTTCATCTATTTCTGTGTGTCCGTATTGCGTGCTGTTGCACACCTTACTGCAAGTTCTTCTTGACTACTGATTCTTCTTTCTCTAACAGTTTGCATGGAAAGCAAGAACGCGGATTCGATGGATAAAAGTGAAAGCAGAGGATGCGCGTAAAGTTCACACATATATATATATGTGTATATATATATATATATATACAAGGAAAATTCGACATTGCAATGGACTGAACGGATACAATTCGTCTACCTACTACTTGCTT
This sequence comes from Hemileia vastatrix, assembly GCA_030280995.1. Lineage (NCBI taxonomy): Eukaryota > Fungi > Basidiomycota > Pucciniomycetes > Pucciniales > Zaghouaniaceae > Hemileia > Hemileia vastatrix. The sequence goes on along the minus strand of JASXTE010000052.1, from coordinate 183,122 downwards.
TAGTCCTCATCTTTGGCTCAGGTGAAACATTCACTCACTCACATCACTCCACTTACTCAATCCTTTTACAAGTAACATGAAATTCATAACAAGTTAAAGTAAAAATAGAACACTGACTTCACAACATCATGAATATTGTGGTTATTTTATTCACTAGTTTTTTGTGTGTTTGTGTCTTCTCTATCTTTTTACTTTTTACAGTTTTGTCTCATCCTTCCGGTTTTTGATAAGTTTTTTCCTTCTTATCCTTCTCTTTTTTTTTCTTTTTCTTTTTTGTTTCAAATGACGATGTCGAAGTTCTGCGTAAGGGTCGTCGTCGTTGTCTTTGTTCAAGTTGTTGCTACTACTACTAGTACAGTTCTAGTACAAGTAGTTGTCGACGAGGTTAAATCGATTGTCACTCAGTTGGGGTAAAATCGGTGTGCGAAGAGAAGAAAAAAAATGAACTTCTTTAGGTTCTTTACGTTCTTTTAGGCTTCTTTTAGGGTTCTTTCTCTTTATACTTCTCACCAAGTAAAATAAGGAATCAAAAAAGCAAAGAGTTACAGACAGAGTAAATCTCTGTGTGTGTGACTTTTTCTTTCAATGTAGTCAGTTTCATTTGCTTTCCAAGACTAAATGTGTCAATGTAAGTTGAAGTTTCTTTTGTACTTTTGTTCTTTCTTCTCAATGTGAATGTTTTTTTTTCTAGTCAATTTACCTTTGCCTGAAGGTTAAATTCATTGGTCATTTATTCAATATATTACTTGATTCATTTGAATAAATTGTCTGTAAGTAAATGGCCTTAAGCAGGTCATTGGGTATTTGAGTTGCAAGGATTTTATTGTCATCTTTCATTTGTCATATGGTCAATTTTGTTTTGCTTCTTTATGCATCATTAACCATCATGGTACAAAAGGTGAAAAGTTCTTTCTTTCTACCTAAATCAAATATACACTTGAGATTACTCAAGTGTATATTTGTGATTTATAAGTTAAAGGAAAAATATTGTTGATATCTGCATCCGTAAGTTTAAGTGAGGAAAGAGATTAATTGTCTTTTTCTCTTCTTTTCATCTTTCCATGACCACAGGGCAATGGATAAAGTGCATCGATGGAAGAGTAAAGTGTACATCAAAGTGTATAGTTAATATAAGTGCCGTCAATACATCTTCTTTCTTCTTTTCCTTTGTCCAGGTGACATACAAGTGACATCAGGTCATCAGTGTCATCGTGTGTGAAGGCAAGTAAGTGATTCACTGCTAATCGAATGATACACATTCACGTACAGTATGTTTGACCGTCAATTCACACAATACAACATATAACACAACACATAAACTTATAAAAGGAAAAAATGAACCAAGTAAAAAATAAGTCACTTCGTGAACAAACTACCAGACATACACAATACAATACATAAACTCATAGAGTAGAACAAAATAAACAACAACAACAACAACAAATACACATTGTACGGCCACTGGTCAGATGGATGAACATTTTCAACCATCTTAACATTTGTTGTTCAAGTGTGAAAAACTCGTCAATTCAGTCAACTGTTAACAAAAACAAACCATTTTTACTACTTTTTTCAACTCAACAATTTTCAATTACTTTTAAATGAAAAAAAAAGTTTATTCATTTTTTTTTGTTCTTTTACTTTAAATTTCTTCTTGTTATGTGGGTGTATTGTTGTTGTTGTTGTTGTTGATATGTTTCTTCTTTCTATTTCATTTCAATGTAAAGATTTGCAACCAAAAGTTAGTGGTTAAACGAAAATGATGATGAAATTTGATTTAAACTCAGTTGTTGGTTTAAATTGTATTTTTATAACTTGACCATTCAATTGATTGCAAAGTAAAGTGTACATCAATGGATACAACTTTGTTGATGAAGAAGAGATTTTGAATGTTAAAGTAAATCTATTGGTTGTTGGTAGTTGAAAGTGACGTTGAATGAAGAGCAAAGATGAAGAAGAAAAAAAAAGACGAATAAAAAATAAGCAAGTGAAAATAAGGTTGAATGAAAATCAAGTGAAATACTTTTACTGACAATTCACCTGTTTTATCTAACAGATGTATACTACTGGTGTCTGTGTATTTGTGTGTAGGTGGAGAAATGTAGATGAGACAAGGATAGAATTCCAATAGAATAGAAATAGAACTCAGTAGAATAAAATAGAACGATGAATATACAACCAAGTAAATGAAACAAAAGAATAAGAACAAAAGGAAAGAAGAAGCTGAAAGTTCTTTTCTACAAATGAAAAATTGTAAAGTTGAGAAACCAACTGTGTGAGAAACGAGGAGAGATAAAGTGAAAGATGAAAATGTAGATGGTGATGGATAGAAAAGGAAAAAAACGTGAGAAATAAAAAAGAAAAGAAAAGAAGAAAAAAAAGAGTGAGACAAAATGAAGAACAAGTAGAAACTGATGAATCACTGGGTCACACTGAGTGTAAATTGAATTTGAGTCAGGTCGGTTGTTTCACCCACCAGCGACCTGGTTTTTCCTTCTTCTCTCTCTCTCTCTTTGCACATTGTCGACTTGACTCGACTCGACAAGGGAAAAAAAGAACATAGAACAGTGAAGAAGAAGAAGAAAAAAAAGGTGAAAGGAAAAAGAAATCAGCTTAAGGGTAAAGGTACTTGCAACTCGAGTCGAGTTCTATGAAGTAAGTCATCGAAGAACTATTGTCTGTGTGTCTTTTTTTTTCTTTCTTCTTCTTGTATTCTTGATTCTTTGGTCTCATCGTTCAAGCTGTTCCCTTCGGCAATGTTCTTTTTCTCTCACACATTCTCACATACAAGTAGTAGTAGAAGTAGTAGAAGTAGAAGTAGAAGTAGTTCTTGTATACTGTGCTTATATACAACCTTGCAATTCTTACGTGAGTCTTCTCATTGCCCTTTATTTGTCGGTGAACAACGAGCGCAAGTGCAAGTGATACTTCAGCATCAACAGCAGCAAATAAACCGAGTGACTTGTGTGGTCACACAACTGTTCTTTCGTTCTTTCTTCTTATACAGAACAGAGTCAACTAGTTCTTCATGATTGAAAGGTCAACTTTTGGTCAATTTTTCCTGCCTTTCTTTGTATGTTCAGTGAAAGATTTTGTCATATTTTTTTTTCTTCTTCTCTTCTGTTCTATTCTGTTCTATTCGAATTTGACAATTTTTACTTGATCAATTACTTGGATAAACACAAGTGACCTAATGTACATTTCAATGTGAACAGATAAAACAAATTTCATTTTTCAATGATAATGAATTGTTTACTATGAAGTAATAGTGATGAAGAGTAGATATAACCAAGGATAGTTGAAAAGATGAGGAAAGAAAGAACTTTACTTGTACTCTCTGTGTGTATGTGTAGATGTGAGGATGTGTCTTTCATAACACACACAGTAGACGAGTCAAGTGTTCACCAGGAAGAAGAAAGATCAAGAGACTGCGCCATCACATAAATAGAAAGTAAGCTAAATGAGCTAAACAGCATTCAACTTTGTCACATCGACATGAAGTGAGGGAAGCACAAAATGAAGAAAAATATTCAACACACAGAGAAGGAAAGAGAAGGAAGACAAGTACACATATAATTGACGTGCAAATGCACAAACACAACTTACAGTCAAATGGACGATTTTGTTTCATTCTCTCTTTCTCTTTGTAGTGTTATTTTATTTTTCTCTTTCTATGTCACTTTGTTTTCCTCTCTTTTCCTTTCTCTGTAGTGTAGTTTACTTTTGTACACTTCAAGTTGTCTTTGAATTGATGTCTACCTGATACCTGAAGTTTCATTGGTTCATTTGACTCAACTTGCCGTATTTTGTTGCTGTTGTTGTTGTTGTTGTTGTTCTGTGATGCTCTTTTCTTTGCCTCATTGACCTCACAAGTGTCTAACAAATAACGTCTGTTGCATCTACTACATCAGTTGCTTTTACTGACAGAATAGAGATACTGACAAAGACAACAACGACAGACATATACAAAAGAAAAAGAAGAAAAAGTAAAATACAACAAGAAAAGAACCGACAGACAAGGCCACTTTGAAGTAACCTGCAGGGTATAAAGTCGATACTATCATACTATGATTGCATTTGATCAAGTGTCCATTAAACATATCTTTCGTCGGTCGTGTGTCTTGTCTTGTAAGTCAAGTGCTCTGTCAGCATATTCACTTTGATTTTGTTCTTTGATGTGTTCTTCAATGTAAGTTGCATGTTGCATTTCTCTTTCTCTTTTTTTTTCTTTTTGTCCAACCTCAACTACTGATGATGATGATGATGATGATGATGATGCTTACAAGTAGATGCTGTAAGTAGTACTGTGTGTAGCAAATTCCAAGTAAAATTGCAACTTGCATTTTGCAAGTTAACTCTTGTCACTATGAGTATATATATATATATATTTTTCCCTTTACATTTAAAGTCTTTCTCTCTCTCTCTTCTCAGGGTGACTTGAATGTCTTTTTCCTTTTTTTCCTTGTTGTTCGTCTCTTTGGCTTAACTAGTGTCAGGCGCAGGAAAGAATAATTTGTTTGTTTCTATCTTTCTCTCTGTGTTTTCATCAGATTGTGATTCAGTCTTCATTCTACACATCCTACATCTTGCATCACTGTGTGTGTGTTGTGTTGCTTATGTAATTGTCACAAACCGACACAAGCTTGAAACCTTCTTTACTTTACTTTACTTTTTTTTTGTTAGTGGTATTTTTCTTTTGTGTTTAATTTTCTTTTAACTTGAAGTGTGTCTTGTGTCTTGTATGTTTAACTTGATCTAACACAGGTAAGTTGCTTTTAGTAAACACTTGTCGGATTAGATGATGACTGATTGATGGACGGACAGCAGGTAGCACATTACCACTTATCAAGGTAGTGAGGTGAAGTTAAATGAAAAAAAAAACCTACAAAGAAGAAAAATTACCTTGAAAGAAAATAACAAGTAAGAAAAAAAATAGTGAAAGATGCTGTTAGTAAATGAGTAAAGGTGTGTAAACGAAGAGCAAGAACAAGTAGTGCTATGAGCTTCTTCCCAATTGTATTACTTCACCTTCATCAATTTGGTAAATCAATGAAGAGAGAGAGAGAGTCTTTTGATGTCACAAGTGTTGTTTATAGCAATTTGAGAAGACACAAATGGTGTTAGGTTGATGTGAACAAGAACAAGTTGAAGTAAAAGAAAAGAAGAGGGTGAAGATGAAGGTGTATTTTTTTTCATCCATCACATTAACCAACAGGGGTAAAAGTAGTAAAAGTAGTAAAAGTAGTTGTAGTCAGTCTTCTTCTTGCCATCTATTTAAGCTATTTCCATGGCCATCCTTGTTGATGTTGTTCTTGTTGTTGTCTATCTCTGTCTGTTTCTGTCTTTCTGTTTCATCGACATCAACATTGCCATCTTCTCATCCTCATCCTCATCCTTTTCATTTGGTTTTCTTCATCCTCCTCCTCTTTACTGCATTTTCTTCTTCTTCTTCATCATCATCCTCCTCCTTGTCAATTTGCCCTTGTGTCGGTATTACATTTGTCGACGTCGATTGTCGCACCCAATTTTAGTGTTGAGGGCGAATCCTTATTAACTCTTGTTGTTGAGTCCTTGTTGTTGCCCCTTCATCCTTAACATTTCTTTGTGTAATTAGTTTCAACTGGTGAGGCCTCCATCACTCACTTCAAGTCTATTCAACTACCACAGAACCTCTTATTTCTTCTTATTTGGTCGTCGTGTCGTTTTCTTCTCTTTCTACTTTTACCATTGAACATCTCAACATCTTCTTCTGAACTTTTATTTCGTTCATTCTTTTCTCACACACTCGTACTTTTTATTCTTTTTTTTTTCTTTTCATCTTCTTTTACTATTCAAAAGGATGGCTTCTTTCGATCAAACTATTCGTATAAAGAATCAACTACTTCGATGTATGCTTTCAGAATTTTTCGGAACATTTCTACTTATTTTCATTGCACATTCAACTGGATCTGCATATTCTTTAGCATCGAATAAAACAGATAAAGTTGCTAAAATTGCTGGAACAACATTTGGTATTGGTTGTGCAGCACTTATTGCATTGACCACTGCAATGGTAATTATTTTTAATTTATTTCTTTAACTATTTAAGATATATGTATGTTGTGTTGTGATTTATTCACTCACTATTGAATTTATTTTTTTTCTTCCTCCTGTTGGTGACATTTTGTTGGACAAACTTCTTGATATTTTTTTTTTTGTAAAATTGATTTTTTTTTCTTCTCCTCTCAAACTAAATTGTAAAGCCTGTAAGTGGTGGTCACATAAATCCAGCTATAACAGTTGCTGTAGCATCAATTGGTCATTTTCCTTGGTCCAAGGTAATTCCATATTTGATTGCTCAGCATTTAGGTGGATTTGTTGCTGGTGCAGCAATTTATGCAACTTATTATGATAATATTCAAACAGCTGTCAATATCAGTGGTATTGATGTTGGTTTACATAATACTGCACATATGTTTACATCAATTGCACCAAATTCAAATACTGGTATATCATTGTATTCATCATTTTTAGGTTCTTTTTGGGCAACTGCTGTATTTTTATTTGGTATTGCTGCTATACTTGATCAAAAATCTAATATGAAACCACCTAAATGGTATTGGCCACTTAGTGTATCATTTGTTTTAATGATTAGTTTAGCTGCATTTGGTGCTAATGGTGGACCAAATGTTAATCCAGCTGCTGATTTACCTACAAGAATATTTGCATCATGTATTGGTTATTCTTCTATTCTATGGACTGGTTATTGGTGGTTAATTATTGGTATTATTGCACCACATCTTGGTGCTATATTTGGTTTATGGATTTATCGTATTTGTATTGCTGCTCATTATCCTGATGATGATTTATCAAATACTGGTGAAAGACATGAACTTGAACGATTACAAAATAAACAACAAGCATAACAATAATAATAATTCTAATTAATCAACATAATACATTTGATTTTAAAGAGAGAGAAAGAAAAAGTATACAAAAATAAATATACAACAACTAGAATAGAACTTTATTCGACGTTGTACTTTATCAGTAGAACAAATGAATTTTATTTAATACTTTGTGTTTGTTTATTTGTTTGTTTGTGTTAACTTGAATAATGTGTTCTTTGTACTTTCGATTCTTCTTTCAAAGCTTTTTCTTCTTTACCATCAAAATTAAGCAAAAGATTAAATCAACTGATGAAAAGAGACTTTTTCCTCATCAAATGAAATTTACAGAACAATCTGATGAAGAAAAAATAAATAAAAAGACTCATCAACATCAAGATGACAATTGAAAGTACTTAATATACTGATGAGTGAGGATTTTAATCTACTTGTCAGTTAATCTTTTGTTTTAAAACCAAAGGATTTTTTTTTATTTTCAACTTCAATGACATTTAAAGTTTGTGCAGTTTTTTTTATCATGATGATGATGATGATGATGATGATGATGATGATGATTGGATGAATTTAATCGATAGAAAACACCTTTATTGTGGTTATTTCTTACACTTTGTACTAGTTGTTGATTCATCCTTAACAGTAAAAATGATTATTACAATACTCGTGGTGGTAATAATAGTGATGGTGATGATGTTAGTGTAAGTGTTGGTGATGATGATGATGATCTTCATCCATTTCACCATCATGCACGTGCGTGTCTTTGTCTTTGTATCGTAATGTTCTTTTCTTTTATGTTTATTGTTAAATCTTTATTTGCTACTGATTAAACAAGTGAACAACATTCACATGGACAATATTGAAGGATAAAAGTTTGTCAAATGAATTGAATTGAAATTAATTGAAGAAAAATCCTTCATTTTTTTTTCTCTTCACTCTTGTGTTCTTCATGTTGATTCATTTAATTTACCCTCTCAAACATGATGATAATTTAATTTAAATCATCTTTGTTTCCTTTACATTAAACATTTAACACCAAAAAAACCTATAGCCTTACAATATTCAGTGTCAATCGAATGAAATTGAATAAATTGAATTTTAATTCAATTTTTTACCAGATGAATTATTTTCCATCAAAAAAAAGAAAAAGAAAAGTAGTTTGTTTTTTTTTCAATTACACACAAAATGTTTTAATGTTTTAATATAAAATTTTCAACATCATCTTGTAGTGAAAGATGATGTTTTATTGACAAATTTATTAATTGAACGACGAAATTCATTTGCAGTTGCATCTTTAAGATTATTTTGAAATGTTTTAAATATAGCTGGTGATAATTTAATTAATCCAATAAAACCTTCTCGAATATCTTTAAAATAAATATCACGATTAGGTTCACGAGTTTGACAATGATTATTGTTGATAATTATTGATATACATAACAGTAATAATAACAATTTAGGATAAGACAATAGATTCATAGTTATACAAGATGATTGTCGAATTAGTGTTGTTGTTGTTGTTTGGATGAACACAAGTTACTAGATGAATAAGAGACAAGTTAACATGAGAAAGAAAGAGAACAAATTATCATCATCATCAGTAACAACTGAAACATTAGCAAAGTTTTTTTCTTTTCTGATGAAACAGCTGGTGATGATGCAAGATGAAAAAAAACCATAAACAAGGTAGTTGAGTAACAAAGGACACCAAAATGGCGTTAGTTATTGTGAACACAAATGAATTCGATTTAAACAAAATCACCTGAACAAACTAAGTGAAAATATCATTAACACATGAAAACGTTTACTCTGATTTGTTACACTCCAAAATAATTAACAACAAGTAAAGTGAAGTACGCTACAACAACTACTAAAGTATAGTATGTACTATTTTCAATGACTTCAAGTACAACATGTGACATTAACATTGAGTTTGAAAAATCGATTTTACCGAAAGAAGAAGAAGCAAAAAATAAAAAAGTCCATTAGATTTACATTTTTCGGTGGGTGGAAATGTGTTGTGACTTTTATGTTGTAAAGTGAAAGAGTGATAATGTGATTATATGATAATATACTCGTGATACGGATGAAACAGAGGAGAAGAAGAAGAAGAAGAAAACAATTGAAAAGTGTAAAGGATAAAAGTGAAAAGTCAGAGAAAAAGAGATGATGATGTCAGTTCATTCACATACCATCATTTTGGGCGGTGATGTGAAAGTAGAGCAGAGAAAGAAGAAGAAGGAGAGAAAAAAAAATAAAGAGAGAAGAATAATGTGAATAAATTCAAAAATAGATTTATTGTCGTTGCACCTGTTGTTGTTGTTGTTCTACTGTTAGAAGAAGAAGAATTGACAAACTTCAACTGGTCCTCCTTTTTTTTCATTCTTTTTTCTTCTTCTTTTACATTCTTTCGTCATCATCATCACCTCATGACTATGTCGTACCAGTGACTCGTGTTAGACACTTACGTGTATCAAATACTAATAATGTTGGTAAGATGGAGAAGAAGAAGTTAAGTTAGTTTATTTTGTTGTGAATTTATTGTCTATCTTCGTATATAAGAAAATTTGGGAGGAGAGAAAATGATAATATATTGTGTAAGTTGAAGAATGAATAATAAGACACATACCAAAACAAAATTAACATTCATATGGCCTTCTGACATCGTCATCGTGTGTTGACACTTACCTTGTATTCTTATCGACAGTTGCAATCATTGCCAAGTCATTCATAATAAACACAGAGGGAAGATAAAATTCATCTTTTCATCATCTTCATCATCATCTTCATCATCTTCATCATCATCATCACATACGATTGTTGATTGTAACTGTTTAAGTCAAAGTAAATTAATTCCATCCATCGTCCACTATTTGTCCAGTTGACATGGAGATGACACATTTCATGGCATTCAATTACCTTATCATATGTACACTGTGTCTATTGATGTCGAATTTTGCTTTATCAACTAATGCACCAAGTAAATATCAACCGTATGTTGAAGAGTATTATTATCAATCAACACATCCTCATCCTCATCCTCAATCACATCAATCTACTGTCAATGGTGTAACTGGTGATGATGATGATGATGTCAATGTTAAACATCGTAGGTCATCATCATCATCATCATTGACAAATGATGATAATGTTTCACCATCGTTACATTTTAATAATTTTTATTCACATGATACCAATGATCATCATAATCATCATCGTCATCATCATCATCCTTATCATCGTCATCATCATAATAGTGAAAGAAAGAAAGAAAATGTCCCACCAAATATGTCACTTTCATCATCATCATCATCTATTCCATCATTTTTCATCATCTAATAGTGATGACGAAGCAAGAAGAGAAAGAGAAATAAGTCGAATTGGCAATAATAAACGACGACATGAATATCCATACAAGTCATATGAACGTGAGGAAGAACCGTCAAGTCATTATTCTAAATCTCAAAGTTCAATGTCAAGAGGTCATCATTGGCCAACAGTAAGACACAAACTATATTCATCACCATCATCATCATCATCATCATCATCATCATCACATCGTACCGGAAGTGAAACTTACCCTATGTCAAGTGGTAAAGGTCATCAACACGAAGTAACAGGAGTAACTAGAGTAACAGGAGAAAGAGAAAGAGAAGATGAAAGAGGACATCGTAATTCACTATCCTTAACATCATCACATCTATACCAACAAGATCCATGGAAAAGTTCTAAAGATTCACCAAGCAAAAAAAAGCAACTCAGTAGCAGTATCACGGACGAAGTATCACATGATTCCACTTACGGTAGTAAAGAGGATTCATTGTTTTCGAGTAATAAGAGAAAAAAGGACCAAGTAATTCCCAATGGAAATCACGGCAGAGTCTTGTCCAAGACATCATTTGATTCAAGTAGCAATGATAATACAAATACATTTACTTCATCTTCTCTTTATCCTTCACAACAACAACAAGGAGAAGAAGAAACTTGGTATTCAGTGAAAATTCCTTTGACACCCGTTGCATCAAAAAATTCTCATCAGTCAGTTGATACGGATGTACAAAATTCACATGACGAATCATCTTTTCCTGTTGTTCCAAGTTCTATACGAAGTAAAAGTAAAAGTTCAACATCAACAGTAACTTTAACAAATGGTAAATCAAGTATTTTATCATCTTCTTCTCCTATTGATTCATATTCATCATCTCGTCAACAATTGAAAGATCAAGGAATTCCTCATCATCATCTTCATCCTCATCCGACTTCTCCATCTTCCAGTTATCATCATGACGATGGTTCTTATTCAATGAACTCTCGATCCAATGACCACATTAGGAACAATAGAAATAACAACAATAACCGACACAATGATGGTTTACAAGCTAAAGATGACTTTAACTATCGTTATACAAGTAAACATGGTAAAGAAACATTAAATCATGATGATTTAGACACCAATAGACACCAACACATTAATCATATGTATCATGACGTTCCTAAGTTAAATGTAGAACATGATAGAATAGAACCATATAAGAAAGAAAATATTCATGGATTGACGGATGGATCTGAAAAATATGCAAAAAGTAGCAAATCATATTATTATACTAAATCTAGTGAAAATAACAACAACAACCAAATGCCTTTTGATGATGAAAAAAATATCGATCATTCATTTCATTCTTCACCTTCATCTTCTTCATCACCATACTTTAAATCACGACAACATTCGACACATTTAAATGATGATAAAAATTTATCTCCACCTCCACGTGAACTTCCTCGAACATTTAAAAATGACTTATCATCAAATGATAAGTGGAATCAAAGAGTTTCACTTGGATTTAAAATAAAATCAGGATATCGACCAGATGATAAACCACCAATTGAACCAGATGAAGATTCACCAATTCATCATCATCATCATCAACAACCACAACGTATAACAAATTCACAATCTTCACCATTATCTGCATCAGTTTCTGTTTACCATGAAAGAACTTCTAATCAATTGGGTAAAATAATATCATCTGATAATAATGACAAATTATCATCACCAAATTTACCAGTTAAAGCAGAAAAACTTCAAGCAAGACCAAATGGATATTATAATGATGATGATGATAATATTGAAGATGATTTACCTCATCCACGTCGTCATCGTACTAAAATAAACAACAATAACAAAGATAATATACATTATTCAACTTCTTCTTCTTTACATCATCATCATGATAATAAAAAAGGTCAGGGTAATTCATTGGGTAAAAAAAATTCTAAAGTAATTGTTAAATCAATTCAAGACATTTTAGATACTGTTCGTAATAATCAATCTTAATTTTCGCCTCTTTTTTTCTCCTTTAATTTACTCTAATGGAGTCACGTGTGTGTTCCTTAATTTGTTGGAAGATTTGTGCTTGATCGACCTTGTAACTAATGATATGTGTAACCTACACACACAGTTAATTGTCAAAGGGTAACAGTTGTAAGGGTTTAACATTAGTAACATTATTAACATCAGTCAGTGGAAATAAATTTTATTTTCTCTTAAAATAAAAAGAGAAATAAAATTAATTTTTAAAAATTAAACCTTTTATATCAATGAAATACTATTTTATACACATGATATATTAAATTGACTGTCGAATTGATCTTCTTGTTCATTACAAATTTTAACTACTTCAACTATTTCAATTACTAACTAAATAAATCGGTCATCATTTTGAAGAGTTTGCAACAATTTGTAATACATCATCATCATCATCATCATGTTATAAATCATACAAGTATCTTTATCAGTCATCATTGATAGAACCTTGTCAAGTGAAAAGAACTTTCATACTTTTACGTGTTACTAAACGATCAATGATCTGAATTAAAATTGAAAAATATTCTTATTATCATGAAGTATCAATGACTTGTGATATTCATAGAGTATAAATTTGTTACCATTTAAAGATGTAATGGATCATTGATCATCTTATTCTTTTCTCAATTTTTTCATCATCATCATCATCACCATCATCGTCACAAATGGCTAATTTAGTGAATTTTTTGTCAATTCAATTAAATGAAGAGAAAAAATTTTCTTCTCTATCAAGTGTATAACTTTATAATATACTTTTATTATTATTACAACACAGTTAACTTTACAATGTCATGTGTAATGTAGTTATAGAAAAGTAGATGATATGATGTATAAAATGAATATCAAGGGTATGTACTACTTGTGTCATCAATGAAAGAAGATGGTGTGAGAAAAGGATGAAAAAGAGAGAGAGAGAAAGATACAAATGAATAGAAAGAAGATAAAAGAAAAAAACGTCACAAGTGACAAAGTGGAATGAGGACGTGAAGGGTAAAAAATTGTTCACGTCCAATCGATAAATTGATTTGCTTGCAAATGTCTCTCTCTCTCAAGTACAAGAAGAGTTGTTGGCCCACATCTAGTCACTGTCAGGTCTATTGGTTCAGTAATAAGATGTACAAGGAAATATCCAATTGCCGTGTGTGTTTGAATGAGTTAGATTGAGTGAACAGTTCTTCACTATACTGAGTTGTTAGTTAATCAGTAGAACATCAGTCACACACTACAACATTGAACAAGCAAATTAGGTGAAACCATCCACCAGCATCAATTGAAGGTATAAAATTAAACTTCAATCAACTTGGTGTCTTCATTTGAGTTTTGTTACCCGTACTGCATCATTGAACTTGACGTTTGTGTATCTTCTCTTTGATAACTTCAACAACAATCAACATCGATAACAATACAATCAACTTGTAATTGTAATCCTTTTGTTAATTCAAATAACAACTCATTTAATTGATTGATAATTTTAAAACTATTTCAAAGTCAACAGTTTCATCAGTGTGTTTGTTTGTGTATATTTTTGGTTGATTCAACGAACAATTATACATCTGCATTCATTGTATGCTTCAACAGTTACAAGTGAAATTGCTTAAATTTTATGCTAATATTAATGTTAAATTATACTTTCATGTAAACTTTCAGTGTCATTGTGTGTCATTGTGTTTTCAACAGCTAGACAGATATAAAGATAATTTGAAAGTGTCATTGACAATCATTATTTGTCACTTTTTTTTTCTTTCTTTCACAAAAAAGTTCTAATTTTGAATTTTAAATGAATGTTTATTCTATTGATTGTTCTAAGTTGAGTGTTGAAAGTTGAAAGTTTTTCATTTGTTTATCATTTTCAAGTAGAAGTTCATTAATGTGAGTAACAACAATAACAATACTTAGTAGTAGTCAATAGGTAAACCAATTGAACCGAGTGAAAATCATCATCATTATCATCAAAGAAGAAGACAAAAAAGAAAAACAGGGTAAAAGATACCTGATAATAAGATACAAAGTTATTCAAGCATTTGACTTGACATCGTTACTGGTCTTTACTTTAAAGTATGAACCTGATCTTTTCAAGTACTAACAAGTAAATTTAACCAGTTACAGCCAAATCTGTCTGTCAACCAATTTCTTTCGCAACCATGATAACTGATGAAACAAAACAACCAGTGACAACTCCACCTTCATCATCATCATCATCATCATCATCTAAAACTATCGTATTTTTAACATTATTGTACTTGTCAACCTTATTCGTTACTTGTGCAAGTGTTAACTATCATAGTGAAAATTTTCAAAGTAGTAATTCATTTAAACCAATATCATCATCGTATGAACTTAACATTCATCCCTTAACTCATAGTCAAAGTGGCGTAGTTACATCGTATCGTGGTCATACAATTAATTTATATCCATCTACATTATCAATTGTTAAATCTCAACAACAACCGAAAGAAGAAGAAGATCATCATCAACATCATGATGGAGCAAATAGTGAATGGTTTGACCGGACCAACAATGTTAGTGGAAGGAAGTCGATTTCACGTGACTCGTCTCAATCGTCTAGTAGCATTCATGGGGATGCAACAGTTAATAATGAACGTAGTGAGTTTACTTTTTATGACAGCCCTACGTCAAATGATTACACAAATGACAACAATGGTTCAAGGCAACGCCAATTTACTCCGTCAAGCAGGAACCGGAGCAGCCGGAGCGCTGAATGGTCCATTGACCAATGCAGGCAATGTGGCAGCCGGTCAAGCCGCCAATCCAGGGGGACAATTAACCCCAGCAGCAAGTTCAATCAACACAGCAACTGGATTCAACAACAACATCAACAACATCAACAATTTAGGCCTGGGCCGTCAAGGGCAAAACTTACAAGGAGGTCAAACTTTGAACAACAACAACAATCCTGGAACACAAATTCAAATACGAAATCCGATGACTGGACGATTCCAGACAACACAGGATATCATCAACCAAGCCCTCACCGAAGCACTTTCGGGCAATCCAAGCCGGTCCGATTTACCACAAGTGAATTATTTGAACAATCCAATGGTCAAATGGATGACCGACCATCAACATCCTCATCATCATCATCAACATCATCATCAGGATTCATCAGTTCATCTTCCTTACCCACTTATGTTACAAAAGCGTCAAGTTCTCAACAGTTTAAAAGAGACGATGATTCACAGTACACCCAAATGGTCGAAAGGTTCATTCAAAAGGTAAATTCTCTTCAATCATCAAGGGAACAACGTAGAAATAATCTTCATCATCATCCTTCATCTTCTGGTGATGATATTTATAACCCAGTCAATTCTCTAGTTGAATCTATTTCTCCTTTTACCAATGATCAAGATATTAACAATCGATATCATCCAGATTCATTTATTCATCCTTCATCTATTAAACAATTACCTCGTACTCCTTCTAGAATGTCATCATCACCGCCATCATCTTCATCATCATCATTATTATCATCCAATCAAATTAGATCATCATTTGATTTAAATGAAAATTTAGGTGAAACTCGAGTTCCTAGATCAATAACATTGCATGGACATATGGATCCAACATTGGATCATGGATCAAATGAAGAAGATGAACATTCTGACAGTGAAACAGTCAGTGCCATGGATGGTAAAACTTTTGATCCAATGTCACATTTAAAAGGATTTGATATACCATCATCATCATCATCAATGGAAGATAAAATTCCATCTCATATTTCTTCACGAATTCGTTCAAATGGTAAAAGACCGATATCTTTTACATCTAATCAATATGCATCATTGATGAATAATCCTGATGATTCATTAGATTCAGATGGTACAAGTGATTATCCTTTTAATGGTAAAATTAGTAGATCAACAGCAGCAGCAATGTTAAATGTGCCAAGAAATGATTATCCTTCATCATCATCATCATCATCACCTAAACGTGGTTGGTCACGTCAATATTATCAAAAATTTTACACTGATGAATCTAATCCAATGGAACAATCTTTAAGACAGCAACAATTACAACAACAACAACAATCAAATAATCCACCACTTGATGGTTATTTACAAGGATTATATGGAAATTCACCACCACAAGGATTAACATTACATGGTGAAAGAAGATCTAGAACCAATGGACGATCATCACCATCTTCAATAACAATGGATAATTTACCTATTTTAGATCCATTACCTTCATTAGATAAAACATTGATGGAAAATTTTTTACGAACTAATAGTAAATTACCTGGAGCATTACTTGGATCAGAATCATTTTCAGAACCTGATGATGATAAACAAGATAAAATATCATCATCTTATAAAAAACGTACACATCGTAATCGTAACAATCGACATCGTGATCGTGATCGCGATAATGATGATGATAAAGATGATAATGATCGTGATGATTCAGATGATAAAGATGATCCACGTGAAAATATACTTCGATCACTTCGTCGAATTTCATTACCACGTTTAAGTACATTATTTTCATCAAGATCTGAATCATCACGTTTTAATCGTAATCGTAAAAATAAATCAGATGATAATAATGATGATGATGATGATGACAATGATAATGATAATAATAGTCGAAGTGATCATAGTTGTGATTCAAATGATTCATCTGATAGTAAAAAATCAATTAAAATTGCTGATCCACCAAATTTTATTGATTCAACAATTCAACAAGGACAAGAATTAACAACAATTAATCCATTAATTAATATTAATTCAACTGAAGTAACATCATCATCATCATCATCATCAATTGAATTAACAACAACATTTCAAAGTACTTCACCAATTTCATTGATTATTTCAAATTCAACTGAACAACAACAACAAGAACAACAATTAAATGAACAATCAACATTTAATTCATCAATAACTACATCATCTATAACAACTGAACAACCATCATTAGCCATGTAATTTGTATCATGTATTTGTCTTGTCAAGTAATTTTTTTTTTCCTCATTTATTTTCTACCATTTATTGATTATATCCAATCAAAAGTAACTAATGAATAGAACAAAAGAACAAAAAGAACAAACATTTCATATAAATCAATGGTCATCAAAAGCATCAATTATACTATTTTTCTTTTTACTTTGTTGGTTTTATAGAGTTCATCGATGTCACAAGAAAAAGAAAGGAAAAAAGAGAAAAAGATCATTCTTTTTACTTTTCTTCTTGTGAAAGTAGGATTTACTTGTACTTTATTTCTCTACGGGTCATTTGGCAGTTGACTCACACAAGATGTTCTCCTTGGTTCTTGTTCGATTTTCCTTCTTCCAACTGACCAAAGTGGTAAAAAGTTCTTTTCTTCTTTTCTTGCATTTTTTTTGCTTTTTCTTTTTTTATATATATATTTTATATATTTCTTCTTCTTGTTCTTTCCGTTTTTTGCATCTTCGTGTTTGTCAATTGTATTTTCGCTGATCTTGTACACACATAAGAGTCTCACTTAAACCTGTCATCAATTGAAATGTTACATTTCACATCTTCACAAACATACACAAATGCAATCTTTGCAACTTTTTCTACAAACAAAAAGAAAAAACAAAACAACTTTCATTTCAACTGTTTTATCATTTTTAAAACGGAGCAACAACAAAAAAAGAACAAATTTCAATCGAATTTGTTTGACAAACAAATTATTTTCATTTGCATATTTTATCTTTTTAATTTTTTACTTGGTTTAAACAAAACAAAACAAAACAAAAAAAGATCTTGATTTGTTGTTTTAGAAAATCAAATTATTTTATCTTATTGTTCCTACAATTAACAACACAATTTAACGTCAATTATCGTAAATACTCAATAAAAAAAGAAGGAGAAAACTATTAAAAGTTACATAATGGATGATTAGTCGTGTGAAACGATTAAAGTTTGTACATTTATTTGTATTTTTCATTATTTTTTTTTGTCAATCGATTACTTTGTTGTAAGTATATATCATTTGATTTAAAACATTTATAGATGTCAATCATCAAGACATCATCAAGTAAAGTTTGTAAAATGTAAAGAGTAAAGTAACTTTAACTGAATAACTTATAACCTGTCATTGTTGATACTTTAAACAGCATTATCAAAGAGTATGAATGATGATAGATCAATCAATCTATTCGATCAACATTGATTGACAAGATTAGAACTTGTTGCACTCAAGAGAATTTAGCTGTGTCTTCACATTTAAATTCCCATATGAGTTGTCAAAGAACAATTGATATTATATTATTCAATTAAATTGATTTCCGATTAATATTATTTCAATCATCAATAACAAGTTAAATGATTTAGATAACATATAACAATATTGATGTCAGGATGAAGATGAAACATTGTTGTCATGGGTAAAAGAGAAAGAAAGTATGCAATGTATCTACTTTTTGCTTATTTGTTCTTGATAATAGATGAATAAATGACAAAAGTACAGAGAAGAAGGATGAAGATGAGTAAAAGAATGTTCTTAAGGGAAAGAACATTCGATCGATATTTCCTTGACATTTGCAATAAGTCACCTGCGTTATTGTGACCTGTTCTTTTTTTCTTTCTCTCTATTCATATCAATTCATTTCACGTACATCCAAGTCAAGTGAAAAAGGAAGGAAGGAAGGAACTAACAACACGTTAACAATCAATAGTAATTTACAACACAACAAGTGAATGAAAGAAATAAAAATAAATGACAAAATAGATGAACAAGAAGAAAATATAAAAAAAATGAAATAACAACAATAAAAGAGTTAAACAGGTTAAACCAAAGAAAAGAAAGCATACAAAATGCATATAACTATCATTACTGTTAATTAACTGTATACACTGTACAACAATTTAATGATTAAGATGATGAAAGGGAAAAAAAAGTTATACGGATTGATAAGTTTGTTGTAAAGTTAATTTGAAATAATGGTAAATGACAAATTACAAATTATATAAATTACAAATGGTTAAGAAATGTGACGTAATGATGATGATGATGATGATGATGATTTACAAAAGGTGTTGCTTTTTCTTCATGAATGAAACTTCTCATGGGAAATAAACTGATGCAATTAAGGAAAAGACAAGAAAAAAAATTAACACAACAAAAGTTTTTTTCTTGTTCTATTTTTATCAATAAAAAATTCATCAAAGATTTCATCTTCATTAACAACAAGTAAGTTTTATTTTCTTCTCTTGATGATTGTAAATTAAAGGAAATAAATATTTTTTGTCGATTCCAAAAAAAAAAGAGTAAAATTGTTGAATATTATTTTAAAAGTAGTTGAAATAAAAGTGTATAAGTGAATAAAAGTGAAAGATGATGAGGATACGGTTGAAGAAGTTAACAGTAAATTCGTTTTACTCAGTGTGGTCAGGCAAGTGTAGCGAAGATAAAAGTGGCAAACTCAAGTGAAAGAAAGTTAAAAAGCAAAAAAAGGAGGAAACAAGTAGTTAAATAAGTGAAACGGTAAGAACAACAACAACAAGAAGAAGAAGGAAAAGGAATAAGAGAGAAACACTTTTACATTTAACTTAACCAATAGAATCAAATAGAACAATGAAAATGTACATTTGTATTGCGCTTGTTCGGATGTTTCAAGTAAAAGCCCAAAAAGTTAAACTACAACAACAACAACTACAACAACAACGATACAGTACAACAAGTACAAATAATAGTTAAAGTTACCGTAACATCGTTAATAAATAACGTGTAAGATCGACAAGTGTAACTTACTTTCTCTTGTGACTTGACTTGTTCAACATCAGCAACAACAACATCTTGTTCTAACATCAGATAGAAAGAACATTCACACATACAAAAGTAAAATCGATACAATCATCATGAAATTAAGTGACAAGTTGTTTTTATCTTCTTCTTCCATTGTGTTAACTGTAAGCATTTTATTTATCTTCATGTCATGGGTAACAGTTAAACCTGTTAATTCGCAAGGATTATTAGAATCTTTACGTAATGGTATACAAAATGTCATGAGACCTCGAGAAAGAACAGCTAAAGTATCGAGTACATCAAGTCCAACATCAACATCATTCGATAATAGTTCAAATAATACTAAATCTAATCGTGATCCAATGCAAGCTAATGCTGCAAATCAAATATCAAATCCTGTTCATTATCCTATTTTCGTGTAAGTATTACATAACATTTGTCTACTTTGTTTATTTGTTTCATTGATCAATAGTTAAAACAGAATAGAACAAGAATAGAACTTTGTCAACATTTATTTATTTATTTAACATCATCATCATCACTTCTTTTTCTTCTTATTCTTTTGACCGAGTAAAATAATCTTACAAACATAAGATGTATTTTGTTTTTCATCAAAGTCTTGAGGGGAATCAAATGGCCAAAAAGTCATAAGAATAAGAATAAGAAAAAAAAAGAAAAAAGTTCTTTCTTTGAACAGTTTGAAAATAAAATTCATTCAAATATAAATATATCCAAGTGAATAAAATGTATCCAAGTGAAAGATAGTTTCAAATATAGTTACACAGTAAAAAAAAAGAAGAAGTAAATAAAAATTGAGAAAAATTGTTTCAAGTATAAATGTTAAAAATGTCAAAAAAAAACTTTTACCATTGAAAAACAATTTAACAACAAACTTGCATGGATCCCATGATAATTGAATTGTCAACTGTGTCAAGTGTCTATTATTCATGGTACATAAGGTTGATTTTTCTATTTGCTTCTTCTTATTTTTATCTTTTCTTCTTTCTCTCAAAAGGCCTGCATCATCCCATAGCTCATCTCCATGGATGTCTGCATCTTCATCAGCATCATCTCAGCCATCTTTTTCAACTGAGTCAATAATACCCAATGTTGACTACACAACATCCAGTTCCATATGGCCAGGTGTTAGTTCAGAAACACCATTTGGAATGGAATTGTATGAAGAGGATCAATTGTTAGGTAAGAATTGTAAGTAGGTTACTTGTGTACTCAGTAGAAAACACAATCATACTTTCACAATGTACACAGACACACACACATAAGATGCAGACTTTGCGATGTACTATTTTCCTCTTTTTTGTGTCCTTTAAGAACCTGACAAAAAAAATAAGAGCATAAAAAAAGGAAAGAAAAAAAAAGTTAACCTGGTGAATTTATTTTCCTGTTAATCCCAGCAGTTCATAAAGATACTTTACTCAAGAGACAAAGAAGTGCTGAATCTTCCAATATTGGTGTAAATTCTCATCATACTCATCATACTCATCATAATCCAGAATTATCTTCTTCGTCATCACCATCATCATTATCAGACCATCATCATTCACATCATCCAAGAGATTACAATACAAATGAACAACATGAACAACATTCAATACCTGAATCAACAGATCATATGTATCCAGCTGGTTCTAATAAAGATTCTACACGTCCACATAGTATTACATATAATTCATTGACATCATCTAAAGGTTCTGCACATTCATCATCATCTTATTCAATTGATCATACACATTTACCTTCTTCTTCTTCTTCTACACAAAATATACAAACATCACGTGAACATCAAACATCTTCACCATCAATTGAAAAATCATCTGTTCGACGATTTTATGGACCTCATGCAATCGATAATTCTGGACATGCATCTCAACCAATGCCTATTTGGATTGCTAATTCATTAACATCATCATCATCATCATCAAGTAAACCAGATACAACAAGTTTATCACTTGCTAAACTTACATCAGCTGAAGCTCTAGCTGCTATTAAATTACTTTAAAATGTTACCAATAATAACAATTAAGAGATGAAAATTGTTTCTTCACCTAATTTGATATATTTTAATTTGTTTCATTTAAACTTTTCATCTTTCATATGAACTTCTTCTATATATCATCTGGTTGTGTTACTATTGATCGTAAATTTATAATTACATAATCGATAAGTTTACTCATTTTTTTTTCATTTCCAAAGTAAAAATGCAAAATCCTAAAAGGACAAGAAAACTATTTCATTGTAACATTTGTTGTTGTCAATTTGAAATTTTAAATTAAAATGAAATTTCAATTATCTTATTCATTGAGTGTTCATACAAAAATATATATTAAATTTTTTTTTATATTAAATGCCTGAAGGAGAATTTTTTTTCCTTTTGCTCAAATCAAAATGTTCACACTTTTATTTATGTGTGTCAATTGAAATTTAAATATACACAAGAAGAAGAAGAAGAAGAAAATTTAACAAATCGACCAGGTAAAACATTTACAATTCAATTCAATTTCACCAAACCAAGCAAAGAATTGACAATTTCAATCAAACAGAATCTGTTGACCAAAGATTCAAACTGTATTTTTCTTTCAGTCCACACATCGAGTTCTATTGAAAGAACTTTTTTTTTCTTCCTTTTCCATACATATTGATTTGAAGATAGACAGATACAGATACTTTTTCACATTCATCATGAAGTTGATGAAGTAAGTTTTCTTCTTTTTTTCACGATTAAATATTTGTATAAATTTTCTTTTTCAAGTGTGATCTGTGGATACAAATATAATTTGTATGTAATTATTTTCACTGAAACATTTACCTTCAATTGAATCTGTTATACACATGACAGCATTTAACTGAGTAAAGAAGTATTCATCATGCTGACAACTGGTAAAAGAGAGAACCAGAACGAATGAAAAAAAAAAATTCGAGAGGTAAATCTACTGCTGTGTAATTGCATTTAAGATGTACAAGTGAATTCAATGCTTTAGCTAATTAATATAAATTGATGAGTACAATTAAGGAGGGACTAAAGAAACGAAAGTAAAGAGGGTAAAAAAAAAGTGTTACTTTGTTTAATGTGATGAACAATGTAACCAATTTACCTGTAATGAGGACTCATTTGCATTCTAACATTTGGGTGATTCTGCCCTACAAGTCACCATTGCAAATGTCATGTCTTTATATCAAGTAGTAGAAGCAAGTTCTAGAACTACATCGAGTGCAATTGTAGTCAAGTACTTCACACACACAGACACATACACACAAGGATAAGTGGACAAAGTAGTTGTTGAGGTTCTTGTGTGAAATGGTTTTTCTTCTTTTGCAACAAAGATCACAATGACCAAGAAGATCACTTGAAATAGTGGCAATTCGCTTCATTTGTCCTCAAGTCACTTGGTGGTTGGTGGTAACATCATCGTCATCCACCATGTCCAATGGTCCTTAGAGTCTTCTTGTTCTTGTTCTTGATGACCTTGCAGTCTATTCATTTGGTCTTTGTAGTTGATATCGTTGACCGATGTACAAGTAATCGATTGATTCAACTTAAATGACTTACACACACACAGTTACAAATATATCAGTTCAATCACCTTATCGACATAAATTTTACACAAAACAATACCAAATGAATAAATGATACGTCATAAACAACACCAAAAAACTCTTCAACATCTATACTTAAACTTTGTGTGTGATTGTTGTGTGAGAATAAAAGAAAATAATATTTTTACTTGTTCTCAACTTTATCAACTTGTATTTGATAATTCATAAGTGAAACAAGTGTCATAACAATAAGTTTAAATGTTTTCCTGTTTTACTGTGATACACTAATTGTCTAGCTCATTTACATGGAATAGTTATTACTATTTTTGGATGATATTGTTTGTTACTTTGTTTTTTTTTGTCGAATGGAAGAGGAACAAAAAAAGTTACACAACTTTGACAAATGCAAATCATTCAAGTGAATTCAAGTGGAACCAACAATGAGACAACTTTTTTTTCCCAATCGATCAAGTTGAAAAATATTTCAACAACAAAAAAGAAGGAAAAGAAAACTTCTTCCAATGTAATGATGTAATGGCCATTGGTTGACGATGTTGGTCGTTCAATTGAATTTTTTCTTCTTCTTTCACTTGAACTTCTTCTTCTTCTTCTTCTTCTTCTTTTACCTGCATCCTTTTTTTCCTCTCTGTTAGCAATTTCCTTCATGACAGAAGTCAGATAGTTTTCGGACTTGCACAAGTCACATCCACATTGAATCATATGGGCTAATGAAGGATGTGGTCCAATTGATTTGGCTTTTTTCCTTCTTCTTCTTCTTCTCTTTCTTGTCGTACTTTTCTATCCTCTTGACTATTTTATTGATCACAAGAATTTGCCTTAAGTTGAATTCCTTTTCTTCGAATTACTTGGGCTAACCTTTCCGGCTTCTGGTATTCACCTTATTTCCTTTTCTTTCTTCTTCTTCTTTTTTGGCATCTAGTGACACTTTTATGCACTGCTTCAGGCATTTTTATTTGTTCTTTTGACCTTTATCATCAACATGGACATCATGACCAATGATCAAGTTCATCTTCATTCAATTTACGAGTACTTTTTCCAATAATAAGCATTCAACAAAGAACAGCAACAACAAAAGAAGAAGAAAAAGTTCAATTGCTAACCAATTTGTCATCTTCATTATCCATTCAAAATGGTACAATTTAATCAAGTAAAATTTCTTCAAATTTTCAAATGGTTTATGAATTTTCATTCAATCGACTCAAATGTAGAATAAGATGAAATGATCACGAAGATCAAATACTCATTTCAAGTGAAAAAAAAGAATAAAAGTCCTTTGGCAGGAGAACTATGAATAATTCAAATAGTATAACAGTAGATTTAAATTGATGATGATGGAATTTTTTTATCCGTACTTTCTGAGAGCAGAACAGAACGGAAACAATTGAAAAATTCAATATAATTTGACAAAATTTCAATGTCGACAGTGTCGCCATCTAGTTGTATAGGAAATAATTTGTAAATTGGTCAAATTTTTTGTTGTTGTTGCTTTAACAGTACATTTGAACCAATTGATTCTTCTTATCGATTGACAGATGTTGGTTTTCAATTTACAGATTATCAAGTCAATGCATTGAATACTAAGTGAAGATAGATTCACTTAGACATCAAGAATAAATTCTTCTTCATCATCATTGTTTGATCGACTTTGTTGTTTACTCGATTTTCTCTTTTTTTGATCTAAAGATCGTTTTCAACAAATCAAAGATATCACTTAGTCAGTTAGATTTAAGAATATTTTAAAATTTAAAGAAAAGTTCTTCCTATCGATCAGTTAAAGTATCGATCGAAGCACATAATAAGCAATATGATGAAAGATGTTGTTGAAAGGAAAAAAAACTTTATTATTGGTTGTTAATTTTAAAATTCACCAATTTTTCAAGTATTTGAACATTGTAAAGTAAACACTTGATGTTATATTTCATGTGTATAAATTGGTCTTTCGGTTAGATGAAATATATTTTTATGGATTAAAGGATCAAAGTAAAGTGTGATGATGAGTTTTTTTTCCTCCATCGAACTGATGACGATGATGATAGAACTTCAAAAAACATTCTCAAGTTCACAAAGTTCTTTCCAAGTGAACTTAAACTTTGATGGTGAAGAAGTTTATTGATCATTTGAAAACAAATATATTATTTATACGAATTTATTTGTTCTTTCAAACAAATGAAAGTGATCTGTTTTTTTTCTATTGACAATTTTCAGTTCTATCGATTGATCGATCGAACAAATGTAGTTCTCATTTCAATAATGTACTCACCTTGTTGTAAACAATACAGTACACTAGTGTAAATGATGTCAGGTGAAAGTGATTTGGTTTTTTTGCATCAACCTACAGAATGATAAAAGAGTCAACGACAATACAGTTAAATCATTCGAGATGATAAAAAAGAGAGAAAGAAAGAACGTTGAACTGATAATTGATTAATTTGTGTCCTATTGCGTGACAAAGATCGAATCATTTGAAAAAAGAAAGAAATAACAAATTAATTAACTTTTTTAAACTTTTCACTTACAGTTGAATGATTTAGTAAATTGAAATTACACGAAACAAAATAAAATTTGATAAATTCAATTGTGATAAAAGTTGATTTGTATTTTTATTTCCATATTGGAAAAAGTCTATGATTACAATATCTAATAATATGTCAAATTATTTGGAGGTAAAATAACATTTGGTTTTTTTTTTCTTATTTATAAGATAATTGTAGTAGTTTAAATTGTTTTCTTGTAGGGAGTATTTAAGGTCTTGAGTAGATGATAATTGTCAATGATGGCACTTAATTACTTTGAATTGAATTAAATTGTTAACAAAAAGGTTCTTTACCAATGGTATCAACGATAAAATCTAATTGATCAGTATCTTTACATAAATCATCTGGTGGTAATGCCATAAATGTTGATTTTCTTGGTAAATCTTTAACATTGTTTAAACATGATTTACCAGAACCACATTTTTTAACACGACGACCAATAAAATTACATAAACCATTAACTTGACTAATATAATATTTCATTGATCGTAAATGTGCACAACCAACTGTATGTTCTAAGGTTGAACCAATTTGACCAATATTACCATTAAGTAAATCTCTCATTATACCGGTAAATGATGGATTTGATGAACATTCAGGTTGATCTAATGCTTCATTCATCCAAAAGTCACAATGTCCACTTTTATATTTAGTACCAAATCCTAACATTTCAACAAATTGACTTGAATGTATTGCTGTTACAATTCCACAATCAGATGAATCAAGTCGTATATCATCATTACAATTATCAAAACCAGGTCCAGCAGGATCAATACCATGACAACGTGCAAGTGTTAAATCATATTTATCTTTTAACCATGTACCAGCTTCACCACAAATATGTGCACCAAGTGAAAAACCAACACATAATGATCGATCAGCAATTCCAAGATATTCAATTAATTGTCCAATCATTGCACCAACAACACGTACATTTGCCATTGCTTGATGATATAAACGATTACCACGTGACCAATCAACCATAATGACCGTTGAACCACGATTTAAATAACCAATTGCTGTATCATTCCATAAATTTTCATATGAATAATGATTTAAAAATCCATGTACAATAATTACAATTGAATTATTTTGATTAGAATTAATAATATTACGTCCTTTTTTATCACCATAGGATATTTTAACTGTTTTCTTTAATAACATATGTCCAGTTGATCCATTATTCAATAGTTCATTTGATGATAAGGTCAATAAAAATTGTGTATTAATTTGATCGAGTTTTTCAGGTGCACAACAAAAAAAATTTCTAAAACAT
The DNA here is from genome assembly GCA_030280995.1 of Hemileia vastatrix. NCBI lineage: Eukaryota > Fungi > Basidiomycota > Pucciniomycetes > Pucciniales > Zaghouaniaceae > Hemileia > Hemileia vastatrix. Next base: position 155,759 of record JASXTE010000052.1, on the reverse strand, counting down.
TTAGAATCACAATATGTTGGTGATTTAGTAAAATCACCTAATGATGAATCTTTCCATCCAGCTTTACCCATGACACAAGTGTTAATTGAAGTCATCATTGAATCAAATGTACTCATGATCACATCACCGGCTCGACCAGTTATAACGGCTGATAAAAGACCTTCAGTTGGTTTAGCTAAAGTCATGTCCAAGGAATTATTAAAAATACATAGGATAAAGATGACAATAGATACAGATGGTAAAGTAGTCAATATGGTAACAAAGAGACTGGACGACGAGTGTTTCATTGTACTACCAGTTGTCATGATGTTGATTTGAAATGATTTTAAGTGACATCCAGAAGAATCCAGTATTGATAATGATAATGATGTTACTTGAAAAATAACTGTAAGATCTTTGACTTCTTTTACTGGATCGATGTCGACTTGAAGTAGTCAAGTAAAAATTGCGCTTCCTGTTGTCCTGGCTGTGTCCAAACTGGACAAACAGGTACCTTAGTAACCGTATACTCACCAGGTGACTTACACTTATCGTTTGACTGTATCGTGTATGCTCTCCTTCTAATATCACATACTCACCCAAGTCTCTCTCTCTCTATCTCTCTTTCAACCCTGTCAACTGGTAAATGAAAAATGCAATCAACCTTACGAAAAAACTGTCAAAAACATCAAGTGTAGACACTTAATATGATCACTCAAGTGTAAATGTGTTACTAATCCAAATTTATTCACGGCTTTTACTTGGTCCCTTTCAAGTTGACAATGATCGCGATGACACACATTTTGAATTCAAATTCACATTCACATATTCATACTTATCAATGCATATTTTAACTTAACTTTGTTATTTCGATTTATTTACTTTTCTTTTCGTTGATGATTGTTGTCTCCATGACAATTTTTTTGTACTGAACATAAACAAAAAAAAACGTTTATTTTCTAATTTATTTTCTGTCTTTTCTTTTCTTTCTTCTATGAACATTAATTCTCGTCTGTTTCTCCTGAATTGTTTTTTTCAATGGCGTCGGTTAGCAACTCGAGCATTTTTTCAGCTGCTTTTCGTTTGGCTTCTTTTTTCGTTGATCCAATTCCATCGGCTGCTATTTCACCAATTGTAGCAGTAATAGTAAATTGTTTATGATGATCAGGTCCAAATTCACAGGTATCAGTGTAAATGGGTAAACTTAAATTCATTTTAACGCAAACTTCTTGTAGAATACTAATTGAATTTTTTGATACAGGTGAGGTCAATGAGGTCACAGATGTTATAGGCTTTAAAGGTGATATATCACTTTAGAACACATATTTAATTCAAGCATTTCAAGCATTTCTTTAGCAGCATTGGTTTTTAGCTTCTTTTTTACAATGTCCGGTACCAATAGCTGCCTTATCACCAACAGTTACAGAAATCTCGAAATTTTTTAGATTAGATTGTCCAATAGCTTCGATTTCTTGATAATAAGGCATAGGCAAATGATGTTTGATACATAGCTCTTGAAGAAAACCAATTGGATTTTCTCTATGTACAGAGAACATTTGATTAGTAAGAACAGTTGTGCTTATTGACTAGACATAAAAAAGAGATATAATTATGGAAACATGGAAACAAACGTCTACTTGTTAGCGTGTGCGTAGCAGGGAAGTCCTTGTTTCAACCGCGACCTCTATGACGAGCGACAACGATAGATGTCACACTAATAGGTGAAAGCAAAAGAAACAGCTGGTAATCTTTTTTACCAAGATAAAGATTTACTTTGATACTCGATTTAAATTTAAATTTTAACAACCTTGTCAATCAAAAATGTTCCGTATTGCACCTCAAGGACCTGGTGGACCTAGTCGTGGACTTCCTCGATCTGATCCTGATGCTGAAAATCGTCGAGCTACACGTGATTTAGTTGGCAAAGTAATCACTTTTCTATTTATTGTTGGTGCCATCCGGGCTGCCCCGATATTTCTTGGAACTGAATGAATTTATTCATTATTCCTAAATTTATTATCACTAGAATAAGTAAATTATGTCCAAATAAATAATCAAATGATTTATAGTTAACAAGTTGTGTACATGTTTCCTTTCAAAGTGTACAAGCATTGCAAATGAAATTTATACAAGTCAATTGGTCAACATTTATATAGATTGAAATTGAATTAACTCAATTTACAAGTTGGGTGAAAGATTTCACCAAGTGGAAATGTTTCACTGTACGCATAGTATACTTAAGGTTAGATATTATGAAATTAAATCATCATCATCATCATTATCATCATCCAGCGTGGGATCAACAGTTTGACAGACAATTTATAACAAAATTTTTCACCATCGTGGAAATTGTACAAGACTACATTCACTTTTGAATGTTCACATGTGTTAAATTCAAATATTGTATGAATCAAATTTAGTAGCAATGTATGTATAAAGTTGAAATGTCACTTTTAGTGTCTGAGAATATAAAAATTGACCACTAATGTGACGGTCAAGTTTATAACTTTCACACATGTGTCATGGTGGTTGACGATGCGAAGTATAAAATTATATTAGTTACGTTTAAATTCACATTGAGTGATACAACCACAGTTTTATTTTGTATTTACTTTTTTTTCACATCCTCATCTTACATCACTTGACCCAGAAAGACCAATGAACTTGTTGTTGTGTCTTGTTTTTTCGTTAAAAGTATGAACTTTTCTAGATCATTCCCATCACTCATGATCAAACATGATCAGGATAAATCTTGTTTAGGTCAATTTGTTATACTTGTGAACATATTTATCTAAAGACAATATTTTTTTATTTTGTTTGAATTTTTCTTCAATCAAAGTCAACATCCGGTGAATGAAAGATGACAACTTTCTTCACTTCAATGTAAAATCAACAATTTATCATAAACATGTTAATGTGTAGGAATAAACATAGACATTTGATCTAATTGTACAATTACCCTGATAGGAAGAGTACTTGGTAGAAAATGGTCTTATTTTTCAGTAAACTTTAAGAAAAAAAAGGAAAAAGAATCATCAAATCACCTGTCATTGCGTGTGTTAAATTGAATAACTCGAATCACGATATAATTCGTGACTTTTATTTTATTTTTCATCACTTTTTCACCCATCACAACAACAACAACAACAACAACAATAAACACTTTGAAAAAGTTTTTCTTCTTCCTTTCCTTTACATGCAATATGTTGTGATGAACTCAATTGTTTCATCTCTTTACAACAAATTTCATTTAATCATTTGATCATCAGTACTTTATTTGTTATCCGGTTCAATAAGATATTTATTAACTGTGTGTTTGTGTGTTATGAATACAAATTCAAATAATTTACAAACAGTGTTAAGTAAACTTTACTTGAATTGACATGAATAGATTAAGATGATGATAATTTTTTGGAAGAATTATCAATTACTAGTAGAAATTAAGAATATGATCCATTTTGTCTTACAATTAACAACAGAAAAGATCATTCTTAATTTTCAATAGCAATGACAAGTTAAATGTAATTGATGGTTAATTTTCCTAGTTAATTGATCATATGAATTTGGTAATTGATTAACTTGATCAATGGTCATGTTATTTAGAAGACTTGAGGTTTGAGAAGAACATTTCGAAGTGATAGTTGTTGTCAACACTTGTTATATACATGAAATAATCTGATAAATCAGTTAAAATGATTAACTGACAATGATTATATCTTACCAAAGAGTTTATGAGGGAAATGCCAGTATTGTTTGATGACATCTGTTGATGTAAATGAATTAACTTATTCCAAAGATGAGGGAAATCATCATCATCGTCATCGTCTAAACAATTAACATTATTTTTTTTATCCTCATCATTTCAATTTATTTTACTAATTTTAAATTATTCTTGCACCTGTATCACAAGTAATTTAACATTTGACATTTCTCTGTTCTAATGAGGTTACAAACATGATGAACATTCACAACATACAATGAAGATGATTATTTTAAATGATCTAGTAAATTCATGTTCATTTGTGTGTTGTATGCTTGTTTATTTGTTTTTTGTTTCAAGTGAAATTTAAACTTGTGCTTCATTTGTTCAATTACATCATGAGGAGAGAGAGAGAGAAAAAAAAGAAGGTAAGTTAACATTGTGTACATTTACCGTGCGAAGAAGAAGAATAAGAATAAATCTACCAACAGGTGAGGACAATTATCTTGTACAAACCGTGGGACACGAGTACAAAGAAAACTTTCTTTAAGTTCTTTCTTTCCTTTTTATTCTTGGTATCCTTGAAGATGCACTTTGTTTGTCATGTTTGTATGTGTGACTGGTCAAATGACTCTAGGTACTAATTAATGATCATCCTGACAAGGTTAAATTGGTCAGTTACTTGAACCCTTTTGCATGGATGTAGTGAAGATGAAACAGAGTAAGAAAATCATGGGTGAAGGTGAAAGTAACAAAAATGTTTTCAATGAAACGTGTCAACTTGATGAACATTGTTAACCTGGTCATCTTAAAATTGTGGGAACTACTGTCACTCATCTTCTTCAAGGTTTTCTCTAATGAGTTAATTTAACTTCACTTCACATACATTTGGGATACCAGGTTGATGCCCACCAATCAACATTACATCACCGGACGTACATCATCATCATCATCATCATCATCTTTGTCATCAATGTACACTCATCATTGACCATAATTTTTACTTTGGTTGATCGGTTAAACATCGTGTGACCAAGGAAATCTAATCAAATAATTATTTCCTTTTGATATGTTTTATCCAACAGACCGGACATTGACAAACAAACAGGTTTAACTATTGGATTATTTGTTGTTGTTGTTGTTGTTGTTAACTAATTCGATTGAAAGAGTACTCATTGATTATGTGATTTTATCAATTGCATTGACTAAACACAAATGTACAAGCAAATAAGTGTATCTAATCATCTGGTCAAGATGAAAATTATTTAATTGACTGATGAACTCTTTTTTCATCATCATCTTCTTCTTCTTCTTCTCTTGACCAAAATTGGATTAAAAATGAGTTCACTTGATCAGTTGACTAAGTTAGTTGATGATGTTGCTTTTACTGATCCATTTTTACAATTGAATGGTCAAAACAGATTATTGTTGATCATTGGTCCAGTCAAATGTGAACTTTGTGAGTAAGTCACTCGAATAACTTATTGGTGAAAAGAATAAAAGATAGACAATTTTAGTTTTTTCAATCAAATTACTTTTCAACACGCAAAGTTACCAAAGTACACATCACACATTACAGTTTAAACTTTTTTTTTCTTCATTTTGAAAAATATTGTACTTTACTTGTGTGTGTGTATGTTTGAACTGACCATCATTTTAACTGTATTTACTCAATGAACTCTCTTGTTCCACTCGTCACTCATTCAAACTGTACAACTGTAAATAGAAATCATAATTGTAATTACTACTTGAACTTTTAAAAAGAATTTTTATTTTTTCTTCAAGTTTAAAAGATTAAATTATTATCACAAAAGTTACCTTTCATTTCTATTTGTACATTAATTCATTTGACAAAAATACAATGAACAAGAAGAAACTTTTTTTTTCATTCTTTACACGGTCATGGATTGTGACAATTGAATTATCATTTCATTGATAAAATTGTAACGATATTTTTTTCTTTACTTCTTCATTCACAGAGTAAATGAAATATTTTGCAAAATTTAACACAATTTTTTTTGTTGTTGGTTAACTTTAAAGTTCAAAAAATTAAACATTCAATCGAGTAACAAAGAATTCATCATCATCATCATTATTATTATTATCATTGAATGGATATAAACTAACAGTTTAAGTGTAACTTTGACAATATTAAAGTTCACATTTTTTTATTCTTCATCATCAAGTGTAAGTGAAGAAAGTTGATTCACTTGATTCACTTGATTTACTTGATGGTTTGTGAAGATTGTTGTTGACTTTTAACCAAATGAACAAATGAATACAATGAATTGCTCACGAATCAAAATGATATTCACTTGTGATATTATATTGTGTGGTCAATAATTATAATGCATTATAAATGTTTACTTTATTTTATTTCACTTGATTGAGGGTTAAACTGTTATTATTTTACTTAAACTTTGGTCAGTCATTAAATTTGATAGTTCATCCGCTCCTTTAATTTTCTGCTTATTGAACTTGCACAACTTACACACAACATTTTCTACTGTTGAATATAAGCAAAGATAAATTTTTCTTTCTTGTACAGGTAAAAACTTTCCTTCCGTGAGTTCATTGATACTTTTTTTTTTCTTCTTCTTCTTTTTTACATTCTTTGTCCAGTCTTTGACTTGTTCTTGGTTGAAGATTAGAAAAAAATAACACATGGAAGTTTTTTACTTCATCCACCCACCATATGATGACAAAAGGACATTGGGTGAAGTTGAAATGTGAATGAAGAAAGAAAGACAGAGAAAAAAAAGAAGAAGAAGAGGAGACTCGCATGAATCAACGACAAAGGAAACGCCTTGTCGTGAAAAAATTGTTCATCATAAAGTTGAAAAGTCATTTTCACTCATTTATTTCAACGGAAAAGACTATGACGATGAATTGACAATAGACAAGGTAAGGAGGAAGAAGAAGAAGAAAAAAAAAGGTAATAGGTAACATTGTTCATCCTGTTTTGTGTGTCACACACCTGCCCTCCACCTGGACTGTAAATTGTCCTTGTTGTTGTCAAGTTAACTTCACTAAGGTATAATTGGTAACTGACTGAATTACCTACAACACCAGGTGAATCAACTGACTCATCAACTTTGTCACTCAGCCACTTTTGCATCCTTTGCAAATTTTCTACTTTAACTTCTTCTTCTTTCTTAACCATGCGAAACACAATTAATACTACGAAAGATAATTTCCTTCTTTCAATTCACTCACCGGTCAATAAAGATGATAACAATGTTAAAGTTAATTAAACAACTCAACAATCAACCTTTAATGATGAATATGACACAATGAAAATACTTATTCGCTTGATTAGAAAGATTCATTTCTTTAACTTTTTCTCCTATTGAACAATTAATTTTTTTTCATTCTTCAATTGTTCACATGAAAACAAAATTGTTACACTGTGTGTGTGTGTGTTGATGAAGATGATGATAATGAAGATGATGACAGACAACGCCTGAAAATAAAATTACTCTTTCTTTTTCATTGTAAAGTTTTCTTTGTCAAATGAAAACAACAAGGAAAATTTTACTTGAACAAACAACAAAAGTAATTTTTCTTTCAATCCAATCAAAAGTAATTCAGTTCACTTTTCTCCTCTGATAAAGTAATTTGTTCAATGTGTGTATTTCATTCTTCTTTTCATCAACCTGTGACAGAATTTTTCATTGTTACACTTGTGAATAAACTTCAAGTGAACAATTTTATTGTTGTTGTTGTTGTTGTTCTGTTTGACTTGAATTTACCAGTTGATTATAATCAAATGTCAACTTGAATGTCAACAAAGTTGTTGTTATTTATTATTTTTACTTTTTCTTTTGTCTTTTCAAGATCAAAGTGTAACAAAGTTGATACAATTAAATTTATTTACGCTTTAAATGTTACTACTTTTACCATTTTGATCAACTTTCAGATACAAGAAGAAGAAGATGAATGAATGACCTAATTTTGGTACTTTTAATTACTCATTTAGCCGGTTTCAGGATGTTACATACAAACTATTCAATAACATACTATCATGATGTTCAAGTTGCACGATGATGATGATGATGATGATTATGAGGATGTTTTTCATTTTCAACATCAAGTACAAGTTAATTTCATTACAAAACTAACTGTGTGGTCACAAGTAGTCTGTTATATTTAATGTATATTTATAAATATTCAATGAACTAAATTGTATACATGAAAAATTTTGTCTCTCGTTCGATTGAATTGTTCTCAAATGATTGCTACTATCACTGTGAAAGAACTTGTGTGTCTGTTTGATCTGTTTCCGAGCAACTGAAATGTACTAAATGTACTTCCTTTTACCTTTTTTTCCAGGTTAATTGTGTGTACATTGAAATTACCTGTCTGTTGTAATTTTAATGAGAACATCGTTTCCATGACTTCCATAGAAGTCGAATTATTCTTTGTCACCCTTCATTGATGATACTTATTATAATTCTAGTTCAATTGTCGAATATTTACTGTGATATCATTTTTATTCACTTATTCAATGATAATTATAATTTTCACTTGACTCTTTTCTTCTTTTTTTTTGTCTCTTTCACTTGGATTAACTTTAACTTACACGCATGGTAAAGGTAAATTGATCCTTATCCATTGTTACCAAGTTGGCTGAGACAAGTTTTCACTTTTTAAAAGTGTCACTGTGTAGTTAAGTTAAGTTAAATTGTCAATTGTTTAAAAAGTTCTTCGTTTTTTTTCTCCTCCCAAACTCATTCATTTGTTTAGAAGTTTATTCTTTAGTTGACTTTTCTTCCTTGAATGACACTTTGTTGGATAGAATCGATGACCTGTCTTTACTACTTGCTACACAGTACAATCATTGGCAAGGTTAAACACGGTAGTAATTGAATGACAAATAATCGATCTTTTACTGTGAAAGTTTTTTTCTTTCTTTTTCACAGTCAAAAAACTGAAGAAAACTTTTTAACTTGTTGTTGTTGTTGTTGTTGTTGTGTGACTTGACTTGATCATTTGCAACTGCACTGGACGTTGACAAAGGAATATTTTTAAAGGTAAAAATTCAAGTGAAACTAACTGTGAGAAAGTTAAAATCCTGTGAATTCTCTTCACGTATTTTTTTCCACTTCTTCTTCTTTTTCCTTAAGCTCATCCATTTACCAATTATCCATTGTCATTACAATTACAATTGTTCACTGTGTGTGTGTGTTTGACGGATGATGATTTTTTCCTTTTTTTTTCTTCAAGTATCTCATTTCAATTGAAACAACAACAAGGAGAAGAAATAGAAAAATTGTAATTCATTCCTGTGTATTACGTAAGTATACCTAGAATAATGAAAAAGTTACATAAACAATGGAAATATTTCTTCCTTTCTTCGTGGGACATTGAAGTTGATGACTTTTTCATAAGTTAAATGAGTTAGATGAGTTATGAGTATGATGTGTGATGACTTTTTTCAAGTGATGCGGATGTTGTAATCTTCTTCTTCTTCTTTGATGATATTTATCCAAGTTTGATATAATCAAAATAGGCCAAAGTGTTCATCATTCAAATGTAAATTATTATTTAAAACTTGTTGCTGTTGTTGTTGTTCTTCTTGTTGAATCATCACTTGACAGTACTTACAGTTTGAAAATTATATTTGTGACCAAATTCCGTAATTCGACACTTCAAATAATAACAATGGGTACACACGATGAAATATATATCTTTCTTTCTTCTTTTAAATTATCATCAAATTTATTATCATTTGAACAATTTCATCCTTGTGAAGTTTTCTTCTTTCCCCTTTTTTACCAATTATGTTAGTTTGGTCTTATCATTGACTCACATTTCTCAATGTGTCATGTAAATTACAATAATACAACAAGAATAACAACTACTGTTATCGGTTATTTCTTCCTTGTTTCATCCATTATATTGTTGTTGTTGTTGTTGTAATTATATCAGAGAAAGAAGAAAAAACAGTTTAGTCGATTGATCAGTTTAAATTGTATTGTTGAAATCACGAAAGTAACTTTTTCATCAGGGTAAAATGTTTAAAGTGTATCAAATGTTCGCACTCTTTTACCGTTTACTTGTCATCTAGTTTTTTTGGTTGTTGTTGTTCTATCAAATTTTTCATGATGATAATGATGATGTAGATGAATCCGATCACTTTGGATATTTCCACTTTTAATATTCGTGACTTTGATATTTTTTTCTCGTCAAAAAAAAATTTCCTTTCAAAGTTCAAAATGAACATTTTGAACATTTTATTCTCTCATTTCAATCTCTCAACTTCTCATGCGTGACTATTATTATTATATTACTGACGTACCTGTTAACCTAAGAACAATTTGATGAAGATGATTTACTCAGGTACTTGAGTCACTCAGTTTGACCTGACAATCAATGAACAATCATCAGTCAAGTAGGACATTGATGACAGCTGATGGGTATTTAAATTACACACAGAAGTAAATCAACATCATCAATAAACGATTAACCTTGTGTGTGATGTTTTGAACATCATTTTGGTTCCTTTTTTTTGTTGGTAAAAATGTTGCATTTTTATTTTACTTTACAAATTTTTACAGAAGCATCATGAAAGAATGAAAAAAGATAAAAACAAGTCAAAGTTGCAAATAATCATTTCACTCATGTGAAAAGATTAAATCATCTTGTGTATGACAATTATTTGGTCAAATTACAAATTATCTTTGTTTACTTATTACAAGTTGTCAATTTTTTCTTTTCTTTCTATCAAAGTAATAAAAGATGATGATGATGATTGTTTTTTCTTTCATACAAATTTGCAGTTTCTCATCAATCAATTATAGGTATCAATTGAATTGAATTGATGATAATCATACATGTTAAAAGTAAACTGTTAAATCAGGTAAAACAGCTGAAGTAAGATTACGATGTGAATGTTTGATTGATGAATCAAATGTTGTTGTTGTTGATGATGATGATGATTTAGGTGTTGGTGATGAAGATGATATACAAGTAACAACATTATTACTTTTACAATTATCATCTAAACCACTTTCTATACCAGTTGATTGTATAATTGTTGATTTATTATTATGTTGTTGTTGTTGTTGTAAAGTATTAGAAATGGCACAATTATTTTTTGTGACATCTAACGATGTATTAATCACTGTTGGCTGAGAAGATGATGATGATGATGATGATGATAAGTTGTTACTTGATGGATGATGAGAGATAGATTTTTTATCCTGTGAAAGATGATTATGATGATGGTTAGTTAATCCATTGTTATAATTATTACTACTAGTTGAATTAAGGGTATTTAAAGTACATGGTAAATTAGATGATTCATTTGGACGATGACCAATATCATTATCACCGGTTATTTCATCTTCCCAAGTTAATTTTTTAACTCGTCGAGGTATAGAACCTTGTGGCCATTTAACAACACTAATTCGAGATGTACCCATGACGGAAGTTGAATTAGTAGATGAATTTACTGATGATGATGATGTAATTGATGGTCCAATGGTTGTACAAGTAACAACATTGCTACTTGATTGATTTGATGTAAGTTGTATTTGTGGTGCAGGTGATGATGCAATTGATCCATTGGATGATGATTCATTCGATGTACGTGAACCTCGAACATCAATTAGTTCATCATGTGTCATTGTTTCATCTAAACCACGTGGTTGTTCACTAGGATGACTGGGTGAATGAGAAAGCAAGTTAGTAGATCCATCGTCAAAATCACTATTCTTATGTAATAGTGATCCACCATTAAAATAACGACTGTTTAGATTATTACCATTATTACCATGTTGACTACTTGTTGTTGTTGATGTTGTTGTTGTTGCTGTTGTTTGGGTTGTTGTGACATTACCACCAGAACCATTAGAACCATTAGAGGATGATTTCAAATTGAATATTGGATTTTCCATTGATGAACGAGTATGTTGTGGTGTAAATGTTAAATCATCATCACCATTGTCACTTGATCCAGTTGATGTATGATAAGGTGAAACTCGTGATTTAGATGATGAAAATACTGGTAAACCAGTTGTTGATGATGATCTACGTGATGTTGTTGCATAATATGGTGTATAAGGATTTATTGGTGATATTGAACCGTTTGAATCATTTGATGATTGATTAGTAAATTTACGTTGTTTCAATACATGTACTGTTAATGTTATAATAATGATAAATAATGTTGCTAAAAGTACACCAAGTACAATTACTAATACAATTGCTGATGATGATGATGCATTAAATAAAACATCTAAATCTTTATTTGGTAATTTTGATGAAGTTAATATATCACCTGATGATGATGAATCATCAAGTTCATTTTGTTTACGTTCTTTACGATCACGTATTATTCCATTAGTTGATATTGTTGATTCAATGTATGGAATATCTGAACCATAAATTGGTAAATCATTTGAATCACCATTTGTTATTGTTGTAAAATCAATTGTTTTATATAATCCATCAATTGATAATAATTTTGTTAATTGGATTAATGGTGGTAATGATACAGTTACTGGTACTGATGATGATCTTGGTGGTAAACCTGAATCAGTTGCTACAACAATTAAATGTGCAGTTGATGTTGAATTAAGTATATCTAATGATTTAAGATAAATTGTTCCATTGTTATCAATTGTAAATATTCGAACAAATGGTCCTTTAATCGAATAGATTATATTGTCACCTAAATCTTTATCTGTTGCTTTAATTTTACCAACAACAATTGATTCAATTAACTTAAATGATGGTAATGTTGATGTTGTTAATATATTTGTTGTATTGTTGTTAAATTTACTTTCAGGTACAATAAAATTGTATAAATTTTGTTCAAATATTGGATCATGATCATTAACATTTAATATTGTTACATTGATATTTGTATAATCAAATGTTTTACCATCAGTTACTTTAACTTTAAAATGATGAAATTGTTTTTTTTCATAATCAAGTGAATTAATTAACCATAATTCACCAGATGATTTAATTTCAAAATTAGAACCATCAGAACCTTCAATTGTATATTTTAAATCAGAATCAAATGTTGATGATGTTGATGTTGTTGTTGATTGTTGTCGATTTAAATTGTTATTTGAAAATTTAAAATCACCTCTAATTGTTCGTAATGTTAAAATTAAATGTCCAATTGGAAAATTTTCTAACAATGAAACAGTATAATTTGATTGAATAAATTTAATTTGTGATTTAATAATTGTTGTTCTTTTAAATTGTATTTGAAGTGTTGTTAAAGCATATCGATCAGTATTATCAATTTGTGTACCACGTACAACAAGAGTAATTGGTAAATTATAATTAGATGGTAATGATTTTTTTAATATAATATCACCAGTTTTAGGATTAATAGAAAAATATTGTAAATCACGTGAATCAGATGATGAATGAAATGATAATGTAATTGTTGAATTAATACCATAATCAGGATCAATAGCTTTAATTGTTGTTGGTGTAACATTTAATTTATCATTAGGTAAATTACTATCAGGTATAAATGCAATATATTTATCTTCAATAAAACGTGGATTTTGATCATCTGCATCAATGATATTAATTGTTACCGTTGATGTAGCTGAATTAGGTGGTTCACCTTGATCTTGTGCTCTAATTGTTATCCAAAATTTTGTTAATGTTTCATAATCAATTGATGATGATAATATTAAATTACCGGTGAAAATATTTTCAAATTTAACTAAATGTGAAAATGGTCCAGGTTCAATGTAATATTCAATTGATGAAAATGGACCTTCTTGATCATCATCAATTGCTCTAATGGTACCAGGTGGTAATATATATGAACCAATAAGTGTTATTTCAGATATATTTGCAATATACGGTGTACCAAGAAATTCTGGTGCATGATCATTAGCATCAGTAATTATTATACGTATGGGAATTATTATAGATGGTTCAGATGGTGATGTTAACTTACGACATTTTATACCAACACTTAAACCATTTGCACCTTCAGGACCTTCTTTATCTAATTTACGTGAAAGAATTAACCTTTTAGATCCTTCTTCAATTGTTACAGGTATTTCAGATAAATCACCACGTTTAGGTGCTAATGATATTTCTATGTTACCCGATTTTTCCATCAGATGATGATACTCACCGACAACCTAAATGTCAACATGATGAAGGATGAAAAAAAATATTTTAAAACACAATGGTAAATCATTTGAACATTTCAAGATAAATTACTTTTTTTAAATTACAACTAAACTAGTTGATGGATTTATTAATTCATCAACTTAACATAGAAACAAAAATCAGTGCAACGACTTTGGTGGTCAAATGGATGATTCAAAGTGTTACCAATTGATTTTAAACTTTAACTGGTTAAGTTAAAGTTAATTATAATTGAGTAAATACAGTGGCTGTATTTAAAATGTATTTATAAGAATTGTATAATTATTATACAGTTAACTTTTAATATGGAATTTTGTCATGGAAAAGAATATAAAGATCTTTTAACTTAATGAGGATATGAACTTGTGTATCTACTGGTACAATTTAACAATGAAAATTAAGATTGATGATTAAAGTAAGAATTTTTATCATCAGTTGAACTCATTTTTGTAAATCGTGAAATGATCAAAGTTAAGTGAAAGAAGGAAAAAAAAGTTTTTCTTTTGTTTTTTAACTTCATCAAGAAGCCGCAATTGAATTGATCAAAATGAATGAAGCAAGCATTAGAAAGAATGTTCAAGATGTAGGTAAAGAGTAAGAAGGAAAAAATAAGTTATTTTTTCATCTCAAAGTAAGCGAAAATTGTGATAGAAAAAGAAGATGAAAAAATTTTGGAAACATTTACTTTGTCAATTTATTCGAGTAAAACTACATTAAACTTCTTTTTTTTTTCGGTGGATATACTTGTTGTCTTTAAGTCAGGAAGTAACAAAAGTAACTAAAGAGTAAGTTGAAGAAGTTATAGTACTTAGTAAGCAATAAGTAGATTCATGGTAAAAAGTCAAAAGTTACCAGTAGCCAAGCCTCAAATCATAATGACTGCAATGTGGGACTTAATTGTCAATTAAATCAAGTAACAAAGTAACTTAGTAGTAGTAGTAAGTAAAGGATGGGCTTGAGTTGAATATTCGGAAGCATCTTAAGAAAGAACAAGAAGAGAGAGAGTCACATTTCAATGAAACCATTTACAAGTTGATATGTTGAAGCTCAATAATTTCACTTGTTGTTGGTCATTTCAAACGAGTGCATAATTAAGTGACAAGCCTATTTGTTCAGTTTAAATTACATCTACAAACAATAGGTTGAGAGGAAAGAGACAGGTGTGTCATTTGCAAATGTCCACCAATTGGTCCAACAAATAGACACAATTAAACAAGATGACTGACATACTCAAACATACATTTGATACAAACAAAGAGTACTTAACTTTGTCACAGAGAATGGAAAAAGTCATTGAGTAAAGAAATAAATATATTTGTCAAGATAATCAAGAAACAATTTAAATCATTTCAAGTGTCTTCAGGTTGAACACATTAGTCAAGCGCGTACATTTAAATGTATCTACGTAATGTGTTAAAGTGTCAAGTGAGAGAAAAACTTTCAATGACATCAGTGACACTGTTTACCTGAAAATGGTGATTTTCAGACACGTTAAATGTGCAAATGAAGGAAAGAAAGAGACAATGTGTTGTGTATGTGTTTAATGAGATATGAAGAAGAAGACTAACATCAACAACAAAAAAAGATACAAGAATCAAATAAAAACACCAGCATCAACTTGAACAACAACAACAACAACAAAAGGTTCATCAGTAACTTCTTTTGCTTCTTCAAGGCCAAATATTAAAGTTTAAATTAACTCTGAGACTGCAGGTAAATTGCAACTTTTAGAAGGTTGATTGACACACTTTTTTTCTTCATGTCCACTAGAAGAGAGTTTAAAAGATCAGTCTACCTCACGATTACTTAAATGAAAGAAGAAGAAGGAAAAAAAAGGTCAAACTGGGCAGTCATGAAGTATGAAGCATCTAAATATCTAAATATCATCAGGTTAAATCTAACTGTATGTGTGTTTCCTTTTGAACCCAAAGAAGAAAAGAAAGAAGGAAAAAAAATTAAATGCAAATTTTCCAAGTATCCAACTGATTCATCTTTTCTTTATAAAGTGCAAAGTTTAAAAAGTTACACTTGAATTTCCAACTGAGAGGGTGTAAGTAAAATATATATATATATATATGATAAAGAAAAATGACCGACAGTTTTTTTTAAAAGGATAAATTTTCAAAATCCGGAACAACATTAAGAAGTTCAACATTGTAAGGAGTGAAAAGGAAAAACTTGATATGAAAGAAGATACTACATTGAAAATGATAAAAGTTACCTGGTCATTTTTCTATTCTATTCTTTTGGTTATTCTCTTCACGGTTAAAATTCATCCGGTAGTTAATCTGATCTCTTTTGTTCATTGATTATTTGATCAATTGATGATGGAATTTGTTAAAGAAGAAGGAAAAAAAACTTACTTCAACTACATCATCCATCATCACTGATGACTTGTGAAAAGAACAAATCGATCAGTTAAATGGAAATTTAGGAGTCTATTGACTTTCAATTGACAAGTGGCAATTGTTTTCAAAAGGAAACAATTCAACATACAAACATAACAAGTTAACTTGGCAATGTCAAGAAAAAGATCAATTTGACTCAATTGAAGAAGAAGAAGAAGATAAAATACGAAATAAGATGAGTGACGAAATCTAAATTTAAACTTTTTTGCACTTGTCAAGCTTGCAATTGAATCAAGTGAATCAAGTGAATCAAGTTACATCTAAGACACGGAAGACAGATTATTGAGTTTGAAAGAAAGAAATAAAGAAAGAGAAAAAATCTTCACAACAAGCTGACCTTTGACGGTTACCGACAGTAATTTTCTTACTATTCAATGGTATAAAGTTGATGTCAAGTATCGAGTAACAAGTTACACTTGACATTTAAGCACTTTTACACAAACCAAACAACCAAACAAGTCAAGTCAAGTCAAGTCAAGACATTTTACATTTTAAAATGAAGAGAGTTAATGAGGTGAATTCGACAGTAAAGTCAAATAGTTTGTTTAGTCAAGTGAGACTGTTGATGATGTTTTTCTCTTTCCTTCATTTCGCTCATCTTCTTCTCAGGTAGATCAAGATGAGCGATAAACCCCGTAAGGTAACTTTTTGGGCTTATTTTCAATTTCAAATGTCAATGGACCGATGGAAAAATCTTTAAACACATCTGTTATATGTAAAGGTAAAAAGGGAAAAACCTTTCTGGTAGATTAATCAGTTAACATCTGTCTTCTCACAACCGGTCAATTGAATGAAGTTGATCAGTGATCAGTGTAATCACTCTTTTGTTTCATCTTTCACATTGGATAAATTACATGGAAGAAGAAGAATTTCAACTTTCATTGGATACATTTTTAGATAGAAAGGAAATTCAGTTATGATTTACATGGTTAAATTTGCGGCTCCCAGTTTGTTGTTGTTGTTGTTGTTGAGTAAGAAAGGAAAGAAAAAAGGTTTCCCTGTTTAAGGATGGGTTTATATTTCTCAGTGTATGTGATGGGAAAATAAAAATGTTATCCCAACTTTGGATTACCTCTTTGAGGGTTGTTACTTAGTTTATATTCCATCCAGGGAGTGGAAGATGTTTAGTCAAAAAGAAGCTACAACAACAACAGTAATAACAAAGTTAGAAAGAAAAGATCAAGATGAAAGAGAGAAAAGATCAAGGAAGAAAACTTTCCTTTCATCTACATGCAATGTGGATGAAAAAGAAGGAAATATCAGTTCAGAAGCAACTAAAGGTAAGCAGAAAAAACCTCCAAGACATAAACATTGGTAAGACAACTGTTTTTAGTTAAAATACCAACAGGGAGAATCAACAGCAACAAGTGATTCACCTTTTGTTTAAAGTCGATGTTGTTGTTGTTGCTGTTGTACAATTGAGACACAACGAGGAAGGGCATCAGTTGTTACATCAAAAATTCACCAGATTACAATGGAAGAAAAGAATCAAGTAGAAAACAGTATGAAAAAAAAGAAAGAGACAAGTAACTTAAAGAATAAAAGTTTCTCCTTCTTCATCTTGTTACACTTGTTCTTCTTTTCTCTTTCTTCCTTTTCACACTTAAAGGTGATTGTTGTAGTGAAGTTTAACCAAGCATCTGTCTATGACTTCTTCTACTTCTTCTACTGAGCAAATGGACACGAAAAGAATGCTTTTAGATCAAAGAAAATGATTGAGACAAGTGCACTTACAGTCAAATGTATCATTGACAGCCACAGGATAACAACAAGAACAAAAAAGTACCAAACAACAAGAACAACAACAACAACAACATAAAATCACAGACACAACAGTTGAAGAATGAAAAGAAAAATAAAAACAAAATATAGAAGAACAAGATGAAAGTTTAGACATGAGAAAGAATCATTTTAAAAAATATGATCAACTTGTTGTGGCGTCAATTTGATGGAAAGAAGAAAGAAGAAGAAAGAAAAACAAAATAATATTTCAACTGAAAGGGTAATAAAAGTAAAACATCAGTAGCAACAAATTTTTACACTGAAAAATATTATCGTGATGTATCATTTGATTTAAAGTCAATTACAGGTCAAGGAAAAAGAAGCACCTGCAATGGTGGTTCAAATGGTGAAAACATGAACGGACAATTGACTTGACTTTATTTTACTTGGCTTGAATTAAGACTGGGAAAAGATGAAAACACCTTGGACCATCAAACAAAGTGACCTTGCAATTGGTCATCCAATAGTCACGATACAAGAACCTTCATCAAGTACAACCACAAGCATAAGGTGCACATCACAGGTGTCTTTTTGCAAATGTATCATTATCAGCACCCAACAGTAAGTAAGTAACAACAGCAAACATAACAACAAGTTTTACTTGAAGTGAAGCACAAAAAAAAAAGGATTTTTTAGGGGAAAAAAAAATCATTCTTCTTCTTTGCTTTTTGTCGGCTAAGTAGAAAAGGACAAGAGGATGGAGAAAAAAGTGAAAAGTGGCAAGTAAGTTAAACCAAGCGGAAGAAAATTTTTCACCACAGCAATTTAAAGGTGAAAGAAGTGAACAAGTAAAACTGATGGTGAAGGATGATTTAACGATGAGGATGACATTTGGTGTGTAGGAGAGAGAGAGAGAGAGAAAGATAGAAAAGTGTAGACACACCTGAATACAATAGAATGTACTACAGGAGACATTATTTGACAATCTACAGGATGGGCAAGTGTGTATGTAAGGATGCTCAATGTGACATTATTGTAAGAAGATACACACAATACATTGAACAACAAGCAAGTTAACATTTTCAAATATACTAACGACTGGGGCTACCGGAAATAAACAGGTCGTTCATTTGCCAAGGTAAATGTCAATTTACCTTGGGGGGGAACAGGTAAAAAAGAATAAAAGAAGAAAGAAAAAAAAATGACCGCCTGTTCCCACCAAACTTAACGCCAGAGGATTTTAGTCCCGGACATTTGACTTCCGTTCACATGAAAAAAAAAATTCATCATTTGAAAAATTTTGCACTAAATCTCATCCTAACAACTTTACTTTACCCTCATTGTTCTATCAACTTTACCTTGTTGTATGAAAGATTTCTATCTTCATGCAGGTAGGACAACATCAACAAGAACAAAAAATTCTTCATCTTAATAATAACAGCAAAGCTTTACCTTACTTTGAACGGATGAAATTAATGATATTTCATCAAGTTGTTTGTTTATTGTTCTTACCTTAAGAATACCAATAATCGATCCAATAGGAAGTGCTTCATTGATGGTGAAAGTTTCTGATGATGAACCATCAGCTAAGAAGCAAAGATCACTTTGTGCGTTAACTTGTTCACTTGCTAAATTGTCTATGAAGATAATTATACAAATTACCTTGACAAATACACTTAACTTCATCATCATCATCATGTTGAGTTGTTGTTGAATGCAAGTAAATTAGATCAAACTTGACACAAAGAGCAAGACAATGTATATGAAAATGTACTGTTGTCAAAGATGTTATTGTATAAATCAAGCAGATGTATCAATAGAAAAAAATGATGAATATAAAGTTGTTCAATTAAAAGTTGATTGGTGTAACACTTGTGTTAAGTTTCATTCATTTTGTTTTCTTTGCTGTTGTTGTTAATGATATGCAAGAAGAGATGTCAAATACAAATTCACAAGTACACTGATGATTGATAAAATTGACTGTTGAACATTTGAGTTTATGGAATGAAATGTTTACAAAATTTCTCAATATTTGTTTGATGGTGAGACAAGCAGATGTAACTTGTGTAACTGTGTCAACTGTTGACCATTAGAACAAGTAAAATGAGTGATGAGGATGATGTTGAAGACGATGTGTAGAAGACTGAAAGTTCATCGAAAGGATCACCATCACCATCATCAGCATCAACATGAGTAATTTGGCAGGGTGAATATATTTCTTCTATTTTTCCTTAACTTGAAAGAAGAAGAAGAAGAAGAAGAAGAAGAAGAAGAAGAAGAAGAAGAAGAAGAAGAAGAATCAGCAGTAGTTGGCAGTTAGTAGTTACACACATACACATACAAACAGATACACTGATGCACACATACAAACAGTTGTGTAAGGTGGGAAGACTGAAGAGCAACTAAAAGCAACTGAATATTTTCACCGGGTAACTTTGACTCTCTACATCATTCACTCAGTACTTGAGTCAAGTGAAGAGAAGTCCGTTGTGTTCAGCCTCAAGGCGGTCCTTTTCCTTCTTGCAATCCTCAATGCCTCCCAAAAAACCTGCCACAAAAAAAAAAAATACCTTACCTTACACAACAAACATGTATGGTAAAATGGTTACCATGGATTTCACCTCATTCGCCTCTCTAACTTCATTCAACAACATCTAGTGACACAAGAGCACACAATTATAAGTGTAGACAAGAGGACACTCTTGTTCAACTTTTACATTTTATTATATTTTTCATATTTAATATTTTATACCTTTAAAAATGATTCAAATTAAATCAAATTGATAACAACAACAACAATAAATACTCTTTATACTCATCATCTTAACTTAAATGTTGACTTTCTCCTTCTTAAACAAACTTGTTGAAAAATTTTCTTAATAATTTTTTTAATAATAATTTCATTCTTCAAGTTGATTGAATAATTTTAACTAAATGATTTTTCTTTGTTGTTGATGTTGATGAGTCAGTCAGTCAGTCAGTCAGTCACTAGGCCAAGTAAGTAAAGTAATTTTCTTCAATATTAGATTTAGAATATTTGATAAAATTGTCCACACATTTAATCATACATTTAATCATTTATCACACTTGTGGGTGAGTTGTGGATTACATTGAACATGGAAACAATTTTTTTCAAGAGGAAGATGCACAAATCAAAGTGTAAGATCACACAAGTATACATTGTCTTTGGGTAAAAATAGTTGTAAGATAATTTTTTCATCATCATCAACAACAAGAAGAAACAAGTTGATGATGATTAAAAGTTGATCATTCAGTGTGATCTTCATCATCTTCTTCTTCTTCATCCTTTCGACCTTTTAAGGATGTGAACAGATACATCTTTTAGTATCTCATGTAGACATTTTGTTCATCTGTTCTCTTTCCGTCATACAAAGTACTTTCAACATCACACGCGATCTCTTTTATTTCTTTTATTCCTTTTTACAAACTTCTTTTCATTTATCCAAAAAAGAAAAAAAAAAAGAAAGAATGACCCTTCACGAATTGCAAGTGAGAAGAAGAAGAAGAAGAAGAAAGATCAACTTTTAAGTAACAACAACAACAATTTGCGTAAATTTTTCATTTATTCATTGTAACAGATGAAAACATTCACACTGAAACACATTTGATAATATTACAAAGGACAAAGAAAGTCAAAGTTGAATTAAACTCAAAGAAAAACATGTGAAAATGTAAGTTGACTTGATTTTAATTTCATTTGATCAATTCATTTGATTGTCTTTCAAATCTTTCAATTATTCAACTGATCAACTGATATATATATGAGAGTGAGGTGTAAATTGTAAATTGTATACAATGTAAAGATGAATTGAAAGGAAGGAAAGAAAAAACTTATCTTACGGTTATCAAGTGTGTTGATGGTAACTTTCAATTGGATTTATTTTTGGTGTGAAGTAAAAATTAATTTATCAATTTATCCAATTTACATCTACTCATACGTTTTATACACAAAGACAAAGACACAAACCACAACAATTTAACATCAGACAGGTGTAGACAAGACAAGACAAGACAAGACACAGTGTCAAAGGTAAATTGTTTTATTATTATTTTTAGTTTGATGATAGTTCAAGTTGTTCCAGATGGCTGATGAATATATAAAATGATTTTTCTTTCCTTCACACATTTGATCAAGAAAAATCAAAATTCACGGATGCATAACACAAAGTAAGAAAGAAAGATGTACACAAAGTTAAAGTAAAAGAATATATAAAAAAATAGTTCTTTCTTACTTACTTCCTTTTGACGTTTTCTCATTTGAAGTGTTATTTGTTTAACTTTGTGTGTATTTCCTTGCTCTTCATCAATGAAGTTTACCTGTTGCTTGTCAAAGGTGTTGAGAGTGTAAAAAATAAATTCAGATGAAGAAGAAAAAAATAACTTTGTATGTGTGAATGAGAAGAAGAAGTAAAAAATGGAAACACACAAAATACTTCAACCAGTTGACAGGGTAAACTGACAACAACATAAATAACGAGCAAAACAAATACTTGTCAGTATACAACTGAGAGTGAATCATCTTCCTCTTCATCTTCTTTTTTCATCATCATCTTCATCATTTATATTCATCATAAATTTTGACATTGGTTCAAGTGACCTGTGTCACTGTTAACCTCGTCACATCGATGATGATGACGATGATGATGATGATGATTTACTCTTTCAGTTGAAACTTGTGTTGGTGGACACAAGTGTCCTGCATTTCATTCATCAAAAGAAAACAACCGACTAAACAAATCACCTTCGTAGGTGTTGTTAAGTAACATTTCAAAGTACAATTTGAATCTTCTTCTTCTTCTCCTTACAATTGTCAGTTTGTTACAATCTGTCGGATGATCAATTGACTATTTTGATGTTGATTTGATTTAAGAAAATAAAACTTCTTCAAATCAAATAAACAGAACAAAACAGTAACCAAAGCATCATCATAATGAGAAGAATGATGAACAATTCAATTACTTCCTGTTTCAATCGATAACAAATACAAACAAACAAAAAATAATAATAATTTTTTTTACCAAATAATTTGTCATCTTTTTGGTATCTTAATGAACTCATTTATCTTTAACAATAGATAAATTTATCTTGATAAAAGTTATTCAATCAAATTCATCACTTATCATTATTATTATTATTATTATTATTTAGGATAATAGAACAATTTAAACAAATTTATAATTCGATGACGATCCTTTTGAAAGTTGAAAGTTAACTGAAGTATGAAAAACTTTTAAGTAATCAAAGTAATTTGCATTTTTTGTTGTTGTTGTATTTGCATTTGCACACGAATAATTTATCAACAACAAGTATACAGTAAAAGTATATTTTCTTCATTAGTTTATATTAGTTTATATTGAGTTGTATTTGCATGTTGCACGTATTTTCAATTGATGATCAATTGACGACAATTCAACTGAATGTGTTCATTTTTACCTTGTTGACATTTCAATATATTTCACAAAGAGTGATGATTGTTCATTCAACATGATGACATCATCTGGTGAACAATGTTGAAGTGTGACTGTGACTCATGAGTGACGATTAACATCATCATCATCATCATCATCATCATCACAGTTGACCATCATCACTCTTGCCAATCATTTAATCATTTTACTTTGTGTAACATTTTTAACTTTATTTTTTTCATCCCAAAAATTTACTCTTTTATCAAAAAAAAAGTAAGAAGAATAAGAATTTCCCACTTGGGTTGGTTCGCATTGCATCGCTCGTGTCCATCATTAATTATTCTTTTTTCTTGCTTTTGTTACTGGTCAGTGACCTGTGTTAACATGGTCAGCGATGATTTTCTCTCTATTTTTTTCATCTTTAACATCATCTTCATCCTTCCATTAGACTGATTTACAGTGAATCAATTGATAAAGTAAAGCGTAACACTTGTTAATCAGTTTTCATCTTTTTCTATTTTTTGTGTAGTTAAAAATGTCATCAGTCAATTGATACGCGTCGATTACAATATACATTAAGTATAAAGTTAAAATTGTTAATAGTTTTTCTCAGTAGAGTGAATCATCATTCTTCATCACATCAAATGATATATTCAACATCATTGACCATTGTTGTCAATGGTCTGTTGGTTCTTTCAACAAAGAAAGAACTTATCAAAAGTGAAGACGTTGTGTGATGGTTACAATCTGTTCATGTATAAATATTATTTTTTTTTCCTCGATTCACTGAGTAATGGTGAATCTTTTTTTTTTTTTTTATATCATTGAAGAAATAAACAATCTTCAATCTTTAATGTACACACTGTGCAAATAATATACCAGTTGTTATGAAAACTTTTTGTCCAACTTGACCACCTGACAAGTGATAAGTTTTTTGCACTCTTGGTCAACAATAACAATCAAATTGTATCCAATGAACTTACCTGTGGATAATATTTGTTTATTATATTCTATTCTTCATCTTCATCATTTTACTTCTTTATATAACTTTTGTATAGAAATTTTGTCATCTTTCAACTTCCTTCTTCAAAGTTTTTTTTTCTTCTTTTCCGTCAGTCAAAGTTGTTTCCGGAAAAGAGTTGTTGAGTAAAAATCTTTAAACATTTTTTCTTCCTTAAATATAAGCGTGGCCATGGATAATTTTTGTCACTTTGTCCAAAAAGGACAAAGGAAGAAAGAAAGAAAAATTCTTCTTGTAAACAGCAAACAACAATTTGTTTAACAAGTTCAACAACAATAACCACACACACAGAGTGACATTTAGTAATTGGTTGAATTGTACAGAGTCAAAGTGTTCTTTGCAAAGAACAGTTTACATTTTCTTGGTCTATTTTTTAACGACAGGAACAACTTGAAGATGAAGAAAAATCATTCAAGTGTTTTGTCACATCAGGTTCAACAGTCAACAAACTGGACATTACATAAGAATTTAACTTTAACATTTTTTCCTTCTTCTTAATATATATTGAAGAAGTTTACAAATTTACCATTTTTAACCTCAAATTCACTCATTCAGGTGTGTCAACAAATTTTTCATCTTTCATATCAAGAGTTAAACTTAGTCCTTTCCATCAACCGAATCAAATTGTAGAAGAGTTTAAAAATTAAGGTGTGTATAATTTAATTGACTGTTTAGGAGTTCACTTGATAACTTCATAACTTACATAAAGTAAACAACTTTATTGTTAAACTTACAATTATCTTCATCTTACTTTTTTCTCTAATTGTAACTCTTTACTGTCTGTTTGTCCTTGTCCAAGGTTAAACATGGATTCATTTAGATGAGTCTAGTGACCATGATCATCAGTTAACATCATTAGTCATCTCTTTCTTCCGGTAAATCATAAAGACACACGTGGCATGAAAGTTCTTTGTAAAGAATTAACTTTTATCAAGGGTGAATGAGTTTGAAGCACGTCAATTGAATTACATTCAACTAATTGATCTAAATTTGAATGTCTATGTCTAACGACCATTGGCTTTTGACCAATGGCTAATGGTAATTATCATTACAAGCAACCAGGTCGCATGCCATTTATGTCATTTGGGCGAACCTTTGAACTAAATGACAACATTAACATTCACTCACAAGTATAAATTGTTCTTTCTTTTTTACTTAATATGCATAGTTGTTAACTTTAAGTTAAAGTTAACTTATTTCATTGACATGGCAACCAACTTATAGATCATTTTGTTGGATAAAAACATTCATTTTGTATTTACTCTCATCAATTTTGCTGCCAATTAACAAATAATGATAATACTTGTACTTTCTACTCTTTCAAACTTAACTTTCAAACAAAACTCAAGTTTATTGATGAACAATTTTGATCAATAGATATCACACAAACCAGATTACTATTGTAATCACTATTGTAATCGCATGTTGTTTATGAAATATATTTTTCTTTATTTTTTCTTTTCTATTAAATTACTACTTACCAAATGTATACCTGACAACCAAATAACGAGCAACAATTGTTTCGACCTAATTTTTCATTTACATTTTACTAAATCATGATATTTACCGGCTATTATTAGTGATTTCCAGGGCACAGTAGATAAAAGGTAATATTTTTTTTCTTCTTCTTTCTTACGATAACAACTGATGATTGAAGAAATAATCTCGTTCTATTGAAATCTTCATCGAACTCGAAGCAAATCATTGTTTTTGTTTAAACAAATTAACATTTCTTAGTTACTCAAAATCAAGTCAAATTTATTGCCAAATCAAGGTGAATACTGACAAAAAAAATAGAAATGAAGAATTAGTTGAATTTGTTAAATATTTTTGTTTTATTTTTCCATAAGAAAATTCAAAAGTTGACATTAATTAACCAATGAAATTGACTACCACAAGGTGAAGAATTACATGAGCAAAGATAAAATCAGCAAATGCTCGTTCAGGTGTCAATGTACCAAATACACTTTTATTTTCAGGATTTACTTGAATACGTAAAGATGTAGCTAAGACAAATGATGCAACAGTTGAAATAAATCCAGATAGGAATGAATTGAATGGATATGTGCCAACAAGGCAACAGTATACAAATTGTATTACTCCAGTAAGCAAAATATAGAAAAGGTAAGCATCAATTAGTTTGATTTTTTTAGGTGTAGTATTAGTATAATCATTGTAGAATTGTTTGAGAACAGTTATAAATGATGCCATGGTTAAATTGAGTAGGAATTTACACGTTGAAGATAAGAAATGGTCAGCTGGTTAAAATAAAGCCGACAAGAAAATGCACTTCACCGACTAAAATGACGACATCGATTGATTCGATAGATGGTGTTACTTTTGCTTAACATCAGTAGTTCCATCTAACATTCGGTTAAAGGATAAGAAGACTTGTGTGTCCTCTGTTATTACCATTTGTCCTTTCCATTGTTGATTGAGATTTTTTGAATCAAGTGTCAATTGTTAACCATTAACTATGGCCAATAACGTACCTACATGGGAAGGAAGTGCTAAAAGTGGTAAGAATTTCTTTGAAAAACTTGGTCTTGGCCTTTATCCTCCTGGTTATGATCGACGTGTACATGGTCCTTATTGTCCTGATCGATATTATGGACCAAAAGATACTCCACTCGGTGAAGTTCGATTAGCTGATTTACCCAAATGGATTGGACGACGTGAGAAGAGTCCATTTGCATTCTTTCAAGCCTTCAGTCGTGCTGAATATCGATACTTTACTAAATTTACCATGCCTACTAAATCAACTGCAGGTACCTTTTTCTGGCATGTACTGGCTGCTACAACTGTAATCTTTTATCTTGCTCATTGGGGTCATCACAAGCATCACAAAAATGTCAAATACCATTGGTAATTGGTGACAACTATAACGATGGTTCAATATGAGTAAATCCTGTACTTTCGGAACAACTGAGTTGGTTAGAATTAATAAATCTTAGCCTATAAAACTGACTTGTTGTCAATTGTTTGCCGAGTAAATTAAATGAAAAAAAAATTATCAAGGAAGAAACTTTTATTATGTCCATTTTATGTATTTCCGGAGAGAGAAAAAATGTTAAAGACAATCAAAAGTTTTAATCAAGGGAACGATTGACGTGAGATTGGAAAAAATTGCAGCTAAATGAATGCAAGTGTTTACAATTCATCCTTGACAGCGTCAGGATGATCCCCTCCGAGTTCCTCCTCATCGGTTTCCTGTGACAAAGGAAAGTAAAAAAGTTAGTATTTTCATCTTTACAGAGGAAAAAAAGAAAAAAAAGAAAAAAAGGAATAATTTCTCAACAGTTCTAATAGGACAAGGTGATTAGTTACTAAGATATTTAGAAAGTTAAATGTGCTAACCTCGAGTTTAGGACTAGCACCAGTTTCACCGAGAGAGTCAATGAATTGAGAAAAACCTTCCAATGTCCGTTCCCCATTATAATCAACCACCTAATGCGACAGGAAATGACGTGTGTTTTTGTTTGGACAGGATATTGAGGTAAAGGAAGTGGGAGTATAATATCGTAGGAAAATTTGGACACATGCAAAGCCAAAATAAAGAAAGAACAGACAAAAAAAACAAGTGTTAATATGGTAGTTTAAAAATTCATTACCTGATCAGGAGCAGCTCGACCATATTCACCACCAGTTGACAAGAACTTGTCCAATCCTTCGAGTGTACGTTCACCATTGTATTCAATTACCTGATTAGTATTCTTTTTGAATAACTTGATTGTAGGGAATGAGTTGACTTTAGTGTGTGCAAGTTCATTAGTAGTTGCGTCCATTTTAGCAATGACGACATCAGCACTGTCTTTGTATTTTTCACCCAATTTGTCATAAATTGGTTCCAACTATAAAAACATTCATTCAAAAAGAATAATTAGTACAGGTATATGTTAAACAAGGTGAAAACAAAACAAAAAAAAAACAATTCCCCTACTGACACACATAATAATGATTGATGAACAGAAGTCGTTAGTTAATAGAGATGATGATTTACTCACCTGTTTACAATGCCCACACCATGGAGCGTAGAATTCAACAAGGACATCCTTCGATTTATCAAGTGCAACTGAATCAAAGTTAGTGCTGACAAGAAC
Organism: Hemileia vastatrix; assembly: GCA_030280995.1. NCBI lineage: Eukaryota > Fungi > Basidiomycota > Pucciniomycetes > Pucciniales > Zaghouaniaceae > Hemileia > Hemileia vastatrix. The sequence continues at coordinate 127,263 of JASXTE010000052.1, read as the reverse complement.
TTTAACTGGATTTTTGTCCCAATCTTCAGGCAATTCTTGTGAAAGTAAATGTTCCTGTAAAATTAAATAAGATAAAAGAAAAAAAATACAAATTATCAGTACTAATGTTAAATTGATACACAAGTAAACATACCCTGAGTTTACCATCCAGAACTTTTTGAACAAAGTCTTTGATATTATCATAGGTCAAGTCTTTGGTTTCAGGCTTGAATTTGGTCATTTCTTCTTCCAATTTGATAAATCGCAATTGTGGTTCATCAGATTTCTTCAGACCAAAGTATTCCATAATTCGTTCATGATCTTCAACTTCAGTGTCAATTGAGACGAAAAGTACTCGATCTCTGAATTCTTTAGCAACTGATTTGAATTGTTCGATGATAGAATCATAGTTAGGATCTTGTTTAGAAATGAATAGCAAGTTATGAGCTTTAATTTCACCACCAAAGATTTTTTGTGCAGTTTCATGGCTGAATTCAACGACAATAGGCAGAGAATTTGATTGGACAAATTTACGTACTGAATCAACAGTAATTTCACCTTCAAGAACATTCTTGCCATCATCGAAAGTTTTGAATAATACAACACCTTCAGCATCAATGCCTAATTCAGATGCAACGGAAGAATCAGATGTTATACCATATGGATATTCATCATTCTGAGCTGCAGCTTCTAAATAAGCTTTAGCTTGAGTTGATTCAACATCAGAGAAATAACCAACAACAACCACTTTGGCAGAATCCTTGAAGGTTTTAGCTTCATCAGCAGATGCTAGAGTTTTAGCTGGTGGACCAGTTTTTTTGTTAATCCATTTAAGGATATCTTCAGAAGATCTACCACCATTATATTCAACTGCAACTCCTGATCGGAAAAATTTGATTGTTGGATATCCTCGAATATTGAATTTTTCAGCTAATTCTTGTTCACGAGTAGCATCAACTTTGGCCAGGACAACATCAGACTTATCATCAGCCAATTGAGTGGCAGCCTTAGCATATTCAGGGGCAAGGGCTTTACAATGTCCACACCATGGAGCGTCTGTATATGAAAAATAAAATGGTTTAATCAATGAATGAATGATATATGATCAATTAAATAAATGGTATGAAATAATTATGATATCATAGGATGAAATTTAAGTATTTAACATAAATATCAAATGTCAATGCTTACAAAACTCAACGAGAACGAATTTGTTGTCAGCGAGAACAGAGTCAAAATTGTCATTGGTGAGAACCCATACGTTATCTTCCTTGGTCACTTCGTCACAAATTACCTTATTCATACATATGGTATAAATACAAAAGGTAATAATTAAGGAAGAAAGAACTTTTATTGCGTAAGATGTCATGGTGAGGAGATGACAATGTCCTGGCCGTTGATGGTAGGAAATAATGTAGACAAGACAAATTGAGTGAAAGGAGAGAAAGGGAAGTGTAGAGGAGCGGCTTTATAAAGAATTTTGCACTAAGCAACGTGTCACAGTGTGAGGACGCCACTGAGCTTGCAACTTGACAAAGAAATTACATACGCATACACATGGCACAAATTCAACATAGATTACACATGTAGATAATTTGTATATATGAAGAAAATTTATTTATTTTTATTTATTCTTTACAAAAATGTTGACATTTGCTTTCGAACATCTTGACCACGTTCACTATCACTTGTAACAAATTCATAATGACGCCATTCTTCTGCTTCTGATTTTTCCATCATATATGCATAAGATGCTTCACGTTGACGACGCTTTTCATCTTCATTAACAGTTGCAAATCTCATTGTAATAGCTGTAACTTTTTCATCATCTTCACTTGCACTACCATCAGCTTTAGATATTTTATTGTTAGTTGATGTAGCAGTTGATTTTACACTTGAATTTCTTTGTATTAATGGTTTAAATTCATATGCATCACTTATACGTGTTAAATATATACTTTGATCAGAATTAACAGATGCAACAGCTAAAACATTTTGCCCAGAAACAATTCTAGATTTATAAGTATGTATTTCTTCAGGTTTACGATGATAAGTTTCTATTTCAATTATTTTATTATTTGCTTTATGTCGTACTTCAGCGATAGATTTTTCATGTAATGACTTGGCAAACGAAATAACTCAACAGATGCACTTGGTCTAAGGTAGACTTTATACTGTAACAAATGAAATAAAATAATTGAATTAATTGATATTATAATTCAAAAAGAAAAAAACTTACCTCTTCAACAACAGGATCATCCATGTGCATTTGTATATTAAGGTATAATTTTTTTTTTACCAAAACGATTGTGCTGACATCTGATTTATTGGCAAAGAGATGTAATTTAAAAAGGAATTTGATTGTTTCTTCTCTTTGATATTCGTTAACGTTTAAAATTTTACTGTATCAACATTTATGGTTTAAAATTAACAGACAAAATTGACCACATCCAACAAAAAAGATAAGTAAAATTAACCAAATAGACATGTTTCTTTCTACCAATCCAATTGGCCATCCAATTGGATGTTGTTGGCAAGTTGTTTTATCAAATGATGTTTCAATTTCAATTTGTTTGACATTTTTATCAATAGTTTGATCGAATGTTTCTTTAGTGATGTTGGTAATTTCTTTACGTAATGAAAAATCAATGAGACAAGGCATTCGACAATCACCTAATATGGTGGCAATTTCTGGTGAACGATAACTGATACTTTCAGCATATTCATAACCAGTGTATCTTAACAATCCTTGTTTCTTCCTTCGAAAGTATTCAATAACTCGCCTTCGAGCTTCAAATGATGCATTTTTCCAAGCTGTACTTTTCAATGTTGTTGAATTAAGTAATGAATTTGAATCAGCTGACATTTTTTTCTTCTTGATTTTAATTGAATACTTGTACTTTCATTAGATACACCACAATCAGAAATAAACGTCAATCTTGGTTTCGAGGTGGAGTCGGTTTGGGTTAAAGCGATACAAACACCATCTCTCTTACTATTTACTCTGATGAATTGTATACTTTGTTTCTAAATTCTACAGCGAAAAAATGAGTCAATTCCCTCAAGTGAAAATGTCCTTTGGGATGAAGATTATCATCATATGGTTGGATTAACTTGGTGTCACATTGAACTGAAGAAACAGCATGACATTGACATTTCAATGTTAACACTGTGTGACACAATTTCACTCACCTGTAATTTGGTTACAATTGATATTACATTTGGATACATAAACAATACAAATCATGGTAACTTCTTAACACCATCTACAGTTTATTGAAGTGAAAAAAATGTAATGTAGACAAATGAAAAGAGAATGAAAATCATTATCATCATCATCAATTATCATTTATCCTTAGCTGCCATTAGTTTACTTTTCACAGTAAAACTGTTGAAGGGCTGATAAATCTCATAAATTTGAGAATTAACAGAATTATTATTAGTTTTATATAATAAATTAATGAATCAATTAATGATTCTTAGAACTCGATAAGTGATCGAAGAAAAAAACAGAACAGATCAATAAGTTAGTTAATTAGGAAGAAAAAAATGTCATTTGTAATGAAGGTACAAGATGTTTCCTCATGTAGTTAATTGATGTATGAATCAACTTGATGACAATCGATTGACATCTTCTTAAGAATGATAAAATAAATATAAATTAATGATGATGATGATGAAAAAGATGATGAATGTATCAATCACGCGAGAATCCTCGATTAGAGTATGGACCTGAGTAAATTGATGAGGCAGTTGATGATGTACTTTTTTGTCGCTTTCGACGTTGAAGGATAAAAGCAACCAACAATATTACTGCTAAAACTAGTAAAAGTGATGCAATAGCAACACCAATGGCAAATTTTCTCATTGAAATACAAAATTCTTCAGCAGATGCTACTTTAGGTGATGATGATGATGATGTAGAACCTTTTTGAAAACTGGCAGTCGATGAACCAAAGTCAATGTTACTTGAATCATCTTCATCTTCATTGACATACAAACCAGAATATACTTCAATACTTAAATCTTTAGAATCTTCTGGTCGAACTTTTGCAAATATTGCATCATCATCATCATTTGTTGTTGTTGTTTGTCGTCGACGCCTTTGATAACTTATCAAATTATCTGATGAACAATTGGGTGGAATATCTTCACATCCATTTTGTTCTTTCAAACATAATCGTACATTACATTGATAATATACAGAACCAGTGTAAGGAAATTTATGTGCTTGAAATGTAACTGTTGCAATTGTTTTATTACGTAAATATTTAAATGAACCCATAATTTCTTCATCTACTGGACAACCTGCATCATTAACCAATGGTTGTTCACCCCAATTTAATCCATCACGTACTAAACAATTTGTTACTTTCATACCGTAAACTTTTTGATCATCAATTGAAATTGATAATGTTAACTTGTCACCAATTTTAACTGTTTCAGCATTTGATTTGATTAAATGATCATCATTATCTTCTTTAGATGCTAATGATATCTTCATATTACATGATGGCATTGATGGTGATGAAACAACACTTTGTAATTGTGATGATGGTGATGATGATGATGAATTTTTCATTTGCACTAATTCTAATAATGTTATGTTTAATTTATCATCAATTGAACGAATTGATGAACGATCTGTTGTTGTTGAATATCGACATCGAACATGATAACCACGACCTTGATTAGTTACTAACTTTCGATGTGGTTGAATGACAATTGTATTGAAATATTCAATTCCTCCTTCCTGTCAAATGAAAAATTCAATTGAATCAATTTTTGACAAAAAGTTTTATAAATCGATTGGAAAATTGGATGATTTTCATGAAAGAAGTTACAACCAATTGATTACTATATTGTTAAGTGTCAGCTGTTCAGGAAGTTGCTCATACTTTGATAGAAAGAATGAAAGTTAAGTAAGTTGGTAAGAAGATTTGAAAGTTAATTCAACTTTTCAACTTTATCATTTAATGCAACAAATGACCTGATGACTGATGAAAAAATTAGTTCAAACTTAAAGATAATTAGTTAAACACTTACCACATCTGATGACATTGTGTTGCATGATCGAAGTGGAAGTGAATATGTCACTGAATTAACTGAATTGTATTCAATCATACATGAACTGTTCTTAGAAAGTCCTTTAGGATAAATCATACCATTAAAATTATTTGAATTTAATGAAATTATCATTTTATCAGAATTACATTCGATATTAACTAAATGAACATTTGAATCAACTGTTGTGTTTGTCAATTATAACCATATTTGGATATTTTTGTCAGTTGAAATGACCATCAATCAAATGTAGTTCGAATGTAGGATGATTTGAAGGATTCATTAGTCATCGATCATGGTGATTAACATGAGGAAAGACAATTTAAAAGGAAAAAAGGAATAAAATCAATAAAATGAATATCAAAACATTTGATGAAATTTTGTTATATTTTTATATTTACCTTGATGATGATGAGACTCAGGTAATAAGTCATCGCTCTTGTCAACATCTGTCACAGTTGGTGATGAAAATGATGATGAAAATGTTGATGAAGTCAATGATGAATATGATGATGAAATTGGTAGTAAAAATGGTGAATCAAATGATGCAAATGAATGACTAACTTGTCCAGCATTTGTATGTACTCTTGTGTTAATTAATATTATACATAAAATATTTAATATCAATGACATATGATGACACAAAGATGCAACACTTGTTCTTCTTAACTTATCAACTGATGATGATGATGATGGTGAAATCATTGGTTGATTTGGTTGACACAATTGCTTGTATCGCTTCTTAAATATTGCCATTGAATGAAGTTAATTATTATGTTCAATTGATTGTGTTGATTTAATTGAATTGTTTTGATGAAAATTTCATTTGACATTTACTTCTGTTCACATGTGATGTTCACTTGAATGTTGTCTAAATACAAATGAATCAAGTTAACTTGTTCAAATCAAATTGAATATTATCATCAGTAAATGATATTGAAGTTACTGTTGTTGTTGGTGTTTTTAAAACCAAATAAAGTTTTGAACTTGAGCTTTTCTTTCTTTGACAAAACTTCCTTCGCACAGATTAAATTTTTCGTAACTTGTGGGTTGTAAATGATAAAATGTTAAATGTATATATGTGTGACAGGTTGGTTGGAAGGTTTGCTGTTAACTAAGAAGTATGAGAGAAAGAAAAGCGCGGAGGAGAACTTTCAACCTGGTACAAGGTAACAAATGATTTCAACCAGGTGAAAATATCAATGAGTCGGCGCGCAACAAGATAACCATCAACCAACAACAAGCAACAACTAAGTCACACAAAAAAAGGAACCAAAATAACACTCATGCTGAAATAGGAAAAGGATTGAAGGATCAAGGTGATATCATCATCATCATCATCATCGTTGTTGACATTTGACGTTTTAACTCTTAATCCAATGTCACCTTTTATTTGTTCGACTTTTTTTTCATCGATTTATTCTTCAACCATCCAATCGACCGACTGACTTGTTCCATCTCGTTGACAAATTTCCATCATCATCTTTTACTATATTAGTCATCATTAGTTTAATCATCTTCATAAATGTTGTTTACGCGATTAAGAAAGAAAGTTTAAAAGTTAGTTAATTTTGGACACAACTTGTTGACCATTGAAATGAAGTTTAAGATTTTTCTTTGATTCATCAAAAGCTGATTGTGTTGATTCATAACCTTTTGTGTGTTTATGTGTGTATTGTGTTGAAAGTGGCTAAATTTGGTTGCTGGAGATACTTTAATCAAGTCACAATTGAAAGTGAAGTTTCTTACTACTTGTTCGTTTGAAAATAAACACTGAATCATCTGATTAAACAGGTGGAGGAAAGATGTTAACAACAAAGTTAATAACAACACACACACACACAAATATTCTTGGTTAATTTAACAGGTAATTGTTGTTTGGTCACTTAAGACACGTCTTTCAAATTATCATAAAAAATAATTGTAAAGGTAAATAAAGTTACCAATTGACTTGAATTGTGTCACAATTGTTACCTTTGACCCTTTAATTTTTTGTAGTTAGTTGTTTACAGTGTGTTAAAAGTTACTCAATTTGTTCTATTGCTCTTGTCATCTTGTCGATTGTCAGTATAATTAGAACTATTAAGTGTATGTGAATGTACAACCAAATGGTTTTAAATATTCGTGAGTCACGAATTTGATAAAACTTTTAAATGTCGTTGAAAATATTTTATCATGATTTAAACTTTTAAACAATAATTTTTACTTTTTTTTTGTTCTAAATTTTATTGTAATTTTTATTGACTTATTTAATTTACCTGTCAAATTATTATTGTAGACCTGTTGATCAGATATCTACTTGTACGATGTGTTGAAAAGTATCAAAATGTGTATCTTCATCATTAAACACTGTGAAGTTGGATGGAAGAATATTTAACTGAAATAAATGTTTATACTGAAAAAAACAACTTATAACTATGGCAAATGATTTGAAGAAAGGAAAAAAAATGATACTTCAAATGGTCAAAGGTAACGGATATCAAGTGACGACATGACACAACAGTCATCAAGAAAAATAGTTTATTTTCTCTTCCGTGTTTAAATTGAGTAAGATTGTCTTTCAAACTCTATGTGCACTTGTTGTGTCTTGTGTAGATGTATAAGTTACAATCGACGTTACCTTGAATCAGCCGCAAGGACCATTAAGTTGATACACTAAGGTAAGTAACTTTGATCATCATCAAAGTTACCTGCAAAATCTACTGACACTCACAACTTCACAAAAGTACATTTACCGGAAGGGTAAACATTGTTTCCGTTTTTTCTTTCTTTCTGCAATATTTCAATAAATCAAGTAAAAGATGCTGGAAAAAATGATGCTGAAGCTATTTTCAGTGGCACTTTGAACAAATGGCACCCAATGATTTAATGATGACATTAAAAGCATTCTTGGAAAATATTTCACTGGTCTTAACTGTTGCACAAGTCTTGACTATTTGAGTAATTGACCGAAACTGAACAACATGATGTGTCATTATCGTTGTGGCCAGGAGAAAGAAGTTTTTGTTCCGAGAATGAAAAAAAAGTTTTGTCTTGCTAGTCAAACCTATTTGTGTTCTTCATTGTAACTTCATCATGACAAGAGTGCAAGGTCACCAGTGCTTGACTAAAAAGTTACTCCAACATACAACAAAACAGCTTCCGGGTGCAATTGAAGACCACTTCAATTGTCAATGATGAGGTATTCACTTAAGTGTAAGTACAAATTCACACAATTCAACAACAATCGATGGCACTTTCTCTCTCTGTTGTTTCTTTTTAACTTCCTTTACATTTACTTGTTGCTCATGTTGTTCTTACTTTGGGTCGATCACCGTCAAACTTGTCACCATTTAAACACAAGTTACTTCCTGTCTTTGTTTTTACACATTTTTTTAATTCTTATCATATTACCACAAGTTTTTCATTCATAATATTTTATTCTACAAATTTATTGAGAAGAAGAAGAAAATTCTTGCCCTTCATTCAATTACAATTTTCTTCAATTATTTTGAGTGAACAAGTTTAACTTGAACTTCACTTTAACAACATCAATGTTACAATGTCTCATCTGTTGATCATATTTTAATTTTATTCTTTTCATACATTTTCCACTCTCCCATCCTTATTGTATTGTACTGTATTGTACACCGTGTTATACTTGTGTAAAAGGTTAAAGGTACATTATTATTATTATTATTACTAAGTAACAAAGTTACCAAGTTAGTGTCCATCACTTGTTACCATTTTTAGACGCACCTTTAATTCACGTACAAGGCACTTGAAGTAACCAGTAAATTCAACACATACATTTTCTTTTCGCCATCATCTTTACTTACCATGTTGTACATCATCTACATCATCATATGGCTGAATACAATGCTTGAACATTACATTTTCACTTGATAAACTGTTAAATCAACTTTTAGGGAAGTTTTTTAATCCACTTGGACAATTAATTCAATGGATCAAACTGGACACACAGGTCAACCTTATGATGATAATTTGTATCCTTCTCGTTACACTGGACAACTGGTACAAGTTTCTGTTGTTGTTGTTTGTTGTTTGCTGTGTCATGAGTGTGATGAGAAGATGAATTCTTCTTCTTCTTCCTTTTTTATTGTTGTTACACGAGTAACCAGCTGACCAATTTCACTTGACTTCACTTAACATACACACAAGTAAAGGTTAACTATGCAAAACATCAATTTACCTGTTTGCTGACCAATTATGTACTGGTTTGATATGTCTACCATGGTTTAAATTGTACTGGTCAGTTAGTTAACAATTGCTGGTAGTACCTGTCACATTGAAAAATTTAAATATTCTTTCCTTTTCCATCTGGATCAAATTGTTAAATGACTGACCGTGAAAATGTTGACTTTTTTTTAACCTTTCTGGTTTAGTAAACTAACCAAGTTATTTCCTTTTTTTTACCTGATAAAAGTCTTAGTAGTTACATTTTACTTGTACCGTCTAAGTAATGATGATGGTGAAGATGAAGATGATGATGATGAAAATACAGAACAGGAAGAAAAGAAAAGAAAGATACACTTAAAAGACACTTTGACCATCTCCACCTCAACATTGAAACTGGTTTCACCTTTTTTTACATCATTTCAATTGACAATGTATATGAATGTTAATGTATATGAATATGAAGTTAAGAAAATATGAATGAAAAGAAAAAATTTTCCTTTTTTTGCAAGAAAAACATTTTTACCCTTAACAACAATCTTTGGGTAACAATTTAAATTAACTGTTGGCTTGAGAGAAAGTCACAGTGAAATTATTATTTTTTTCCTTTTTTTCTTCTTCTCCTTTCAAATGTAATTGTTTTTTTAACCCTAACATAAATCATTAACATTTCAAGTCAAGTTCAATTTGTTGCCCCTTTGATGAAGCAATGTTTCGCTTAAGATGTTAAATTGTTGTCCTTCATGATGATGATGATGATGATGATGATGCATCTGTTCAACTCATCAAGACACTTTACACATGATCAACTCTTCACATAGGTAATAGTTGAAGTAAGCATTTGTTTCCACCAACTAAAAACAAATCACCTTTTTTCAACACAATCATTTTGTGGACAAAGAGCAAAAACAATACAACGAGAGAAAGTGTTCGACTTTCATCTTATCCACCATTGATTCATCCTTCATCGATGATGGTAACACTTTTACCTTTGTTGAACTTTCTTTAACCTGGGCACATATATACTAGTTGTAGTTTAACTTGTGCTGATGTATTTTAACTTTGTATGTGAGTTAAATGTTGTTTCTTTAAAATCACTCATGCACACAACAAGATGATTGTTATGTTGCTGCTGAACTTGGACAAGGGTGAAAAGAAAAATTCAAGAGGGAAAAAAGAGTTTGAACCATTTCAACTGCAACTACCAGTTAATGGGTGGTTAAAGGAAGATGAACATTTTTACTTGCTTCACTCGAAAAGTATCAACAGAATAAGTTACTTTCCAACTTCAACTTTAAAAAGTTGAAGTGATTAAAGTGAACTTCTTGCATATTCCAGTGAACACATCTTTATACTCTTTCTACTTGTAAGGTCATGACTTATGACCTCGTCAACTTTGAAAAGCACAGTGAAAGTTTTACCATTTCCTCACCTTTTACATTTGACGATGCAATTATTATACCAGACATTTTACTATTCTTACAGTCTTTGTAAATTTTTATCATCATTTCAAGTGTTGATGCAACTATCTTTACGATCAAATGTCGCGTTCAACACTTTATTGGTGCAAAGAACAGGCAATTGATGAAAAGAAATAGAGACAATCATAACAATTTAAGGATTGAATCCATTTGAATGTGAAATCATAATTCATGACACTCAAGCGCTAATCATGATACTTTTATTCATCTGTCATCGATGGGAACTATTGAACGAGATGATATAACCGAGACAACCGAATTTTGTTTGCTGTTTGAATCATATTTCAAACACTCAATAATTGATCACTCAAAAACAATCGATACACCGTTTGGTTTAATAATCATTTTATTCATCGTCTACATCATTAACATGAATGTATGCATAGATGACATTTTGTCTGTAGACATTGGCGATTCAAACAATTTTTCAAAAGACAGAAGCAGAAAGATTCGAATATTTTTGTTCTTTAAGAATAGAGTCAAATTTTCAAAGAGAGCTGTTAACCTCACTGATTATCATGATGCTTGAAATCCATACCATCCGCAACATCCTAATCTTGAACATAATCTTCATAAGTTTTCATCAGCTGGACGACTTTGTTAAGGATCTTTTCAATGTTTTCCATCTTAGTGAGGAGTTTTTTCGCAATGATCTCGACGGTGAAAACCGATTTGAGAGATGACTCAGTTAGGTTTAGATCCTTTTTTTCATATAAAAGGCGACATTTTTCGACCCTTTCGTTTATCCTTCGATCTGATGCTCTGATATTGTCATCTGGAAAAGCACAAACAGTGTTTGATTCGCTGCTGCATTTGTCATCAAAAATGTCAGGCATAGGACGAGAATCGTAGATAACGATGCAACAATCACCTGAACATTCGTTTGATTGTGTACGCCAAATTCCGGCTGGCAATCGTGATCCATCCGGCCAATAGTATGTGTTGTTCGGACGTGGGGAACCTTTACCGGTATTGTTAACAGGATCGATGCCAAGATGGAATTGATAAAGATCATTCTCATCCAGGTATCCCAAAATCTCTGATTGAGGTAAGCGACCACCGAGACATTCGCAAAAATCTTTGGCTTCATGAAAAGTCAATTCCGGCCCTTCCATGGCATAGAAAGTTGTTTGATTCCATTGAAATAAATCAGATTGGCATTGGCTCGTCCAAGATAGGGTGAATAAGATGAAGAATAAATTAGTTATCATCATCATCAAATTGATTTTTGAATTTGAAACAAGTACCAGTTGTCAGATGGATGGTTGTATTGAAACTGAAACAACAGCCAGACAATACCAACGTTTAATATCATCCATGTGTATTATTTGATGTCAACTGATGGTAGAAATACTGTTGTCATCCTTAACCTATGATGTAATGGAAGGTAAAAATATTTATTTTACTTTGATCCAGTCATCGAAACTTTGAATTTTCCCTTAAATGATGAAAGTTTTTATTTTTCAATTTGAAATGTTGAGTTAATGTAACATGACTCATGCTATCGATCGTCAGATAGGAGAAAACACTGTTGATAATCAATTTTCAAACATTGAAATGGATTAATTTTAGACCGAAGAGGAAAGTTTGATTAATAATCCGCAAATATTTTCATTTTCTTCCAAGATATTCTTAAATGGGAGGAAATGAATATGGATCTACCGCCAACATTATGATGCTTATCCATCAAATCGAATAAGTAACTGTAACTTCTCAACTTCTTTCTTTTCACTGAACGACTGTTATTCTAATGTATTTTTAGTAGCTGTTGATTAAATCATCCTGTTCTTGTTGGATTGATTAAAAAAATCTATCTTGTTATTGCCAGGTGAAAAAAATTGGTGTTTATTGAAAAACACTGTTGTTGTGACTGACTCATGAATGCCTGGTAGATGAATTCATCATGTCAATCGATGACTCACAGTCATCTATCAACCGACTGCAGAATGCTAATTGTGAGCTAATCAAAGAAATTCCTCTTGAATTAAACTGTTGAATATCCTGAACAATTGAATTGTCAACGAACAAACTGATGAAGTCAGTTGAGAGAAATTAATTTTATAAAAATTGTGAGGCACTGTTTTTCTTTTGAAATTTCTGATGAAAGGTCAAGAATGACATCGAATGGACAGTGAAGTATGACTTTATTTGTTAGAATAGAATACTGTAAAACAGTTAAAAGTGGCACCAAAGTGATACATGAATGATGTTGCATCACAATATTATTTGCATTAGACAGTTGAGGATGTGTGAGATCAATTGATCTCGAAGACGAAGTTGAGTGTGATATCAGCGTAGAATGAAATGAGCCATGATTTGAGCAAGGGAATTCCTTCTGATTCAATTGGATCGTTAGATTCAACTGCATCGATTGTCTTGTCTACAAGTGGACCGATTTCAATTGGCCCCAAACCAAGAGAACCAGAGTTTCCATGGGAAGATGCAGTTTTAGCTTTTCTGGTCGAGTTGATTTTGTTCACCAACATATTGAACATGGAAGTTACTTCAGTGGTTAAAAGATGTGAATCATTAGCACTGTTGTTGATTGTAGAATTTTCTGTTTCTTTAGGTTCATCTGAACGGTTGAGCTGTCGATTACGCCCAAGAATTTGATCAACTTTAGTCACACTAAATGTTGCAATTACAAGGGCCAAAAATGCAGAACGTGCTGAAAGAGATTTTTTACCAAGTTTGATAAATGACATGAAACCAGGTGAAACGTATTCATCAGCCATGATTGATATTGATTTGGCAATTTTCAAGCAAGTTCGAATGATAATCATCTGACGGGCTGATTCAGTTGGTGAAATATCAGGATTTCGTTGGATAACTTGATTAATCAAATTGCACAAACAAACCAAACATGTATACCAAAGACATAATATTTTTCCTTCTGTTTTAGGTACAACAGGTTTCATCAATGTCATCGATTCAGCAACTTGACAAACCATTTTGATGAGAAGTTCTTCTTCATCAATACTACAATTGGTCATATTAGAACATGAACATTTGATTACCAATGCTAAAGTATATGCTGCAGTTTGTTCAGTACAAGCCAATAAAAATTTATCAATTAAATCAGGTGGAATTTTTTGAATTGGATTACATGAATTCGTTCCATTGATTGGATTGATGAAAGTATTTGCCGAATCATTTGATGCAAAATTTGAACTTGCAAATGAAATTACTTTTTCAGTCACATAAACTAAATAATCCATTCGACGGTGTAATGATTCACAGGCAGAAACAAAACAATCTTTCAGAATTGGAAGACTATTTGTACTTTTAACTTGATTGATGATACTGTTGAGAAGAACTTTTTTCTCATCGAATTCACCAATTGAAGCTGTACAACTGAACAATACGTTGAATACTTCAATTCGTTCTCGTGATTCAGGATCAACAGGTGCTGATGGTGAAAATGTCATGGAGAGAGCATTTAAAAGGTCATGGTTGAAAAATACTTTGATTTGATCAACATGAGTAGAAAAGAAGTTGTTGTCAGCATGAACTGCAACACCAAGTATATTGGTAAGTGATTCGGCGTAGTACTTTTGTTTAGCAAATAGATCACAAGTTCTATCTGTGCGAACTTGTCCAGCAGCACAGATTGTTTTCAACATTGCCATAAGAGTTCGTGAACTAGCTGGTGGATTTGTTTTGATGTATTCATGTAGGACAAAGTGTCGTGAGATACTTTGACAAAGAGATAAACATGATCCTGGAGGTGATACATGTAATGGAATGTCTCGAATGTCATATTCTTCTTCTAAAGGAATAACTGCAATCAATACATACGCAAGACGTTCCATTGCTGCAGGTAAATTTTGACTGACGATGTATTGAGATGCATGAGACCAACTAACTTGTTGAATTATATGTGAAATCAATTTAGATGGACAACCACGTTGTGAGTATGCTGATTCAAACATCAAATCGATATCTGATTCAGATGGGACAAATCGATTCCATGGAAGTGATTTCAAAGTACTTTGTATGATGGATAAATTTCGACAATCGATACAATTAAATTCACGTAAATACGATGCTAAAGATTGCCAAGTAAGTGATAAAATGGCTGATGACAAACCATTGAAACAATTACTTAAATAAGATATAGTTTCATTACATAAAAACCATACTCGTGTTAAATTAACTGAATCATCTGGTAGTTTGTTAAGGTCATTTGGATAAATCCAATATCGCCAAGCTTCAATCAATGGATTCCAAATATTTTCTAAATGACCATTAAGTACACGTGAGTTAACATTTATCCACATAAATGATATCGTTGTCAATAACATAGAATATTCATTGACATAATCATTAAAGTACTCAAGTAATTCTCCATTGATACCACGACGATGGATTTCGGAGAAATGTTGACCAACCATTTGTAGTAAAGAATAAAGTTCAGATGATGAAAATAATGGTTGTGTATTGGCATATTTTTTTAACTCGTTAATTGCTTCTTTGTCAGTTATTCCTGGACGTAAGTACAAACCAAATGATAATAACATGTCATTGAAAAATCCAGGATACAATTTAAAGTTTGCCATTCCTTTGAGTAAAAGTGACATAATTTGTGTTAAATATGTTGGAAATTGATAAATTACTGAGTACTGAAGATGTTTACGATACAATCCTAAGATCATTAGTTTATCTTCAAATGGTGAAATTCCCATGGAATAAATAGCATCAGCCATGATTTCATGAAATCGTATTACTTTATCATCAGAAACTCTTCTTAACCATGATGATACATCGAACTTTGATAGTAGAACAAATGTTACATTTGGTGGAATCATATGACATTGTTCTTGAATTAATTGATACATTGATAAGAATGTTTCTGTTGAATATCTTGATGGAATTAATCGAGGAGCTAAATATTCTATCAAATGAGGATGACTTATTGCTGTTTCAAGTAAAAATATTGCAACATTTGAATCTGCATTAACAAAACAATCCATTAGAACGGTAAATAAATGTTTTGTTGGTGGATAAATGATACAATTTTTATCTCGAAATCGTGCAAGTAAATAATCAAGTAATGATTTTAAGATGACAAGTTCTTCATCACTTGGATTATGTGAAAATGTTTCAGCATACATTTCAAGATTAATTACAAGGGAAACAATTCGATCACTTGGTGTATCATTTAGTTCATGAATGACTTTAGTTGCATCAGTATTTAACTTTTCAATTTCATTGACAACTCGAGAATCTTTTTTAGCTTCCAAAAATGTTAAATTAACAGATGCAGGACCAGAACATCCTTCAGTATCATAATTATCCTTGTCACAAGGGACTTTAAGTGTTAATGATTTACTGACATTTTGATATAAAGTTGGAATTAGACCAGTTAATTGACTGTTGAGTTTAGTTAATCGAATTATACGTGATTGAAAGAAATTTCCTTCTTCCATGATTGAATGAATATTTTGTTGTAAGATGGATACAAATGTTGAATTATTTTGCAATTTGTTATCACTTGTTGGTTTATGAAGTGGAATAAATTTATCCAAAGAACAATTAGCTTGTGGACATGATTTAGGTGAATCATCGATATTTGAATGAACTTCACTAAAATCTAATACAAGTGGTGCAACATCTGCATCGTATACTTTAACATCAAGCCAAAGTTTAATTAAATGTTCTTCTCGTGTAAATATTGGTCCATAATCAACAAAAGGTACCATTGTTTTTTCAGATTCACCTTCCATGGCAAGTTTAAGAATTTCCGTACAAAAGTGTGAAGGAAGATGTTGAAAATCAACAAATGGATCATGAAGATGATTATCTTCTAACCATTGAATTAACGCACGATATAATCGATTATTTTCCGAATGATGATTAATCAATGATGAATCACTTGTTGATTCATGACTTGATGCTGCTAATTGCCATTCACGATAATGATAATCAGCTAATGCAAGTACTTTTATTTTCATTGCTCGTAACATATGTTCATTAACAAATCGATGTCCCATTGATCCAGAAGTTGTTGTTGATGAAAAGTAACATTTGAAAAAATTAAAACAAATTACTGGAAAATTTGAATGATCAGCTGGTGTATCAACAATTAATCGACCCCATGCATTTACAGGTAATAATGCTTGTGGTATAATTGATACATTACGATTTGTACAAACAGTTTTAATAATTGTATCAGGTGTTGAATCATAATGTGCATTCATTTCAGCAAGTATTTCATGCCAAATTTCTTCCATTCGTATCATATCAGTTTTAATTATTAACCATGAAAGCCAAACTTTATCTGGATATTTTGATTGTAATACATGAAATGGTGTAATCCATTCACATTTTTTCAATGGATTAGATGAAAATGGTACAGATAACCATGAAAATACACCATTAGATGACATTTGTTTAGCATAAAGTTCATCATATGTTTTAGAGATGAAAAAATCAATAAATTTACCATGTAAAGCATCATCAGATGCAGTAAGTTCAATTAATGAATCATATAAGAAACATATTTGTTGTAAACCACTTTTAGATGCTAAAAACCAAGATGATGACCAAATTCGAATGACAGCTGTTGATACTTCATAGAGAAGATTAATCCAAAAGGATAATATTTTAACTTTTAATCCAACATGTGATTCTAATTGATTTTTAATTAAACCAAGAATTCTTTCCAATAAATCATCTTGATTCCATACTAACAATGAATTAATTGCTGAAATAAATTTAGTATTTTTAATCATTTTATCAGCTGATTCCATGTTAAGTGGAACAAACCATGAAAGTATACTTAATGATTGAATGTAATTTTTTCCCATCAACAGATGTATCAATAAGTCTAAATTGTCATCTAAAAAATCAGTACGATGTCCTTGTTCAGTCATCGTTAGAACAATATAAGATGAAAATGGATTACCATGTGATAATCCTTTAGCAATTGCATGTAATGCAACTGATTCTATTGATGGAATTGGATCATAATCTTCAATTGATCGTGATGCATTAATTATAGCATCAATTGGTTTAATATCTTTGTTGTTTGATATAATTTCAAGTTTATCATTAGATACATTTGGTTGTTCATATAGATGTAATTTAAGTGTAAGTAAAATTCTCCAAGACCAAATGATGAAATCTTTAGGATTACATGATTTAGCTAAAGTTAATGTTGATTTACCATCAAATCCAGGAAAAGATGATACAGAAAATGGATCATCACCTTCATCAGCATAAACATGCATTTTAGATGCATTGAATAATTCAATTGCCATACGTCGATGAAATGATACATTCATATGGAGTTTTTTATCTTCACCACGATGACATCCCCAATTAATTTTAGTTATAAAAACACGTGCAAGTCGATTGGAAAAATGATTGATCGATGTATTGACAAGCCATTCAATGAGTACATTTAAATCATCTTTAGTCGCTGTCCATGATTCACAAGGTATTTCAGATATTGCATCAATAATTAATTCATTTCGTGGTGTTGATAAACGTATTTTATGTATTAAAGCTGAAATAAAAAATGGATGAATTCGTGCTAATTCAGCATAAAGTTCAGTACATTTTTTGGTCATTCCTTTGATATTAAGATTATCCTTGTTGATACTTTGATTTGTAGAACTTGAGGAAGATGATGATGATGATGAAGAAGGTAACATAAAGGATAATTCAAGCATTTCATTGGTAACAGTAGTTATAAATTCATATTCATTAGGTGTACGAGATTTAACCATATTACCAAGTGATTCAAGTAATGAATGACATTCGGATTCTGATAGTGATGGCAATTTTTCACGAAATAAAAATTTAACAGCTGGTTCATCAAATTTAGCTTTCCAATATGAATCTGAAACATATGGACAAAGTCCACCTAAATCATCTGTTTCATCACGTCCATTGTTATAAAATACCCATAAAATATGCCACATCATTGCTTCAGTTACACCTGAATATGGAATAACTGATATAAATCGCCAAATTCCATATCGTTGAATTTCAAGTATTGTTGTTGCAGTTCGTAAGATAAAATGATCATATTCAACTTGTAATCGTAAAAATAATGCTTGATCTTCTGAATGAAGATTTTCTTTACAATTAGACCAAAATTCTGATACATTTTTAACTGTTATCTTTATCAATAATGTTATATATTCAGTTAATGCTTTAAATTGCATACAATTAAATGTTATAAGTCCTTGACGTAATACTTTAACTATTCTTGTTGCAACTGCAAGTAATTTAAGCATTGATATTTCTGTGTATTGTCCAAATATACAATTATTACCTGGTGGAAGTAATTGATATCCTTTTGTTATAAATTTAATTAAACCAACAAATGGAATTTGCTTTAAAAAATCAACAATATCATTTTCAGTTAAATTAGCACGATTAGCAAATACTTCTTCACTTTCTTCAGTATCTGGATCAACTAATAACCATGAATCATCAGTTGAATTTGTTGGTGATGTTGGAGAAATATGTTTATTATTTAATAATGACTTAGATTTTACCATATTAATTTTATAATTATTTTTATCACATGGAATTCCAAGAAATTTTTCACGATCTTCAATTGGTGATAATATTGTTGATAACATTAGTAAACAATGATTTAAACGACGTATTGATTCATCAACAGTTGAAGGTGGACCATCAAGTGGACTTGTACATTGAATAAATCCTGTTGCCCAAGTTGATACACCACCTGAACATCTTAATACATGGTTAAGAAGAAATAATCGATCTGTTGGATCAATTGATTCTTTAAGTAATATTTCAACTAATTCAATTAACCATTCTTTGTATGTTATAAAATGTTCAGATGTAGTATCTTCAGTTCTCATATATGCAAAAAGAGTTGAAATGAGTGCTTTTAAATGATCAACTTTTTTGATTGATGATACATCAGTCTGTAAAATGGAAGTATTATCCATGGATGTTGAACAAGTAGATAATGGAGGTAAAGGTGCTGATGGACAATTACTTAATTCATCATTAACAGGTGAGTCAGTTGCTTGATTAATTGTACTTGGAAAAGAAGAAGGTTGAACAGGTTGAACAATAGACTCGCCAGATGATGATGAATGATGAGGTACATAATGTCCATTGTTCAAATTATATGGACAATTCATTGGGTTGGGTAAATCGGGTGGCATATTGAAAACTGACTTGATTATTATTTGAACTTGCTTTTCAGCATATAATGTCATAAAGTGATTATATGGATAATCATTTTGATACGTGTCATGTAAACTACGTAGTAGCGTTTCCATTGATTTTAAATGTTCAGGTTGAAATGTTGCTTGATTAAATGAATGTTTACCTTCAACTGTTCGACCATCAGCACAACGAGCTTTATCGCATATTGAGGTAAGATTTAGAGACCAAAATTGTTCCATATAAGAGTCACATGAATTACGCATATCATTAATTGTATTTCGACTTTTAACCAATTCACACTTCCATTTTTTAAGTTTGCCCAGTTTTTGGTAAAAATCAGTTTCTTCAACTTTCAAGCAATGCTGTAGTCAATTAAATAATGGTTAATAAAAATTTAATTGACTAGTAGATTTACAAAGAAAAAATGACAAATAAAAAAAACTTACCGCTAAAAAGTGTTCATTGAATGTATTGGCTAATTCATCAATTTCATCAACTGGATATAGTGACAATAATTGTGATTCTGTGAATGGTCGTATATTTTTCAATTTATCCACAACGCCTCGAGATGAACCATCGATACTTAAATGAGGATCAATTTGAGGATAAATTGATGGACTTATAGCCCTTTCACCATGAATTATGGATGACATGTTGTTTGTTGACGAAACCCCCAGTTGATCGCAGACCACGGCAGCTCTGTGAATGTGATTGTTGTGATTGCAGATTGGCGAAAAGATCACTTGGTGGAGCCAGTTTAACACGAAGACCTAGCCCCACCAATGAGGCTTGGCTTAAAATCAGTGTGATTCTGATCCAGCAGTCGGCGATACTACTTTCGACCCTCTCGGCCAGTCAGAATTGTTCGCTCATCAGCTAACTTTAGGCGCATCTTTTCGAACTAATATTTATGTTCTTTATTCTTGGAAAATCGAATCTCAAACAATATCGAAAATTTTATTTGGATTTTTCAAAGACTTTAAAGATAGAAATGGATAGAAAAAAAGAAGCCAATTAGGCTGCATTTGATTTCTTTGAGAATTAATTATTTTATGGAACCCCTGTCGCCATCTGACCGCAGGCACCTCCAGGCACCAAGATCTGCCTCGTTGGTGGGGTTAGACGAAGACCTCAAGACGATTGTCGAGTTAATGAGTAGGCGCAGTTTAGCATTTTGGACTTGTAATTGTTCACCCGCAGTTACTTATGAACACAAGTGATCAGTGATTTATTTAAAATTCGATTTGAAAGTTCTTTATATCTGTATGCATACATGTGAATGTTATTGTTGACACCTCACTATTTGCTATGATATGCGCCAACTTGTACATTTTATCACGATGACATGCAAAGACAGTTAAACTTGAGCAAAGTTTTGTTTTTGAGATCAATTGATCTCACACATCCTCAACTGTCTAATGCAAATGATATTGTGAGGCGACATCATTCTTTTATCACTTTGGTGCCACTTTTAACTGTTTTACAGTATTCTATTCTAACAAATAAAGTCATACTTAACTGTTCATTCGATATTTCATTGTAAACTGTCATCATAAATTCCAAAAGAAAAGCAGAACCTCGCGATTTTTGTGAAATCAACTTTGCCATTTCAACTGAGTTAGTAGTCAAATGGCAATAATCTACATTAATTGTCTTCATTTAAGTTTTTCTTTAATCAGTTTGTTCATGTACAATTCAATTATTCAAATTGATTAGCTCACTATTAGCTTTCAAGTGCGACATTTCAAGTCGGTTGATAATTGATTGTGAGTCATCGATTGACATGATGAATTCATCTACCAGGCATTCATGAGTCAGTGACAACAACAGTGTTTTTAAATAGATACCAATTTTTTTACCTGGTAACAACAAGATTAATTTTTTTTAATCAATCCAACAAGAAAAGGATGATTTAATCAACAGCCACTGAAAATACATTAGAATAACAGTCCTTCAGTCAATAGAAAGAAAGGCAGTTGCTTATTCAATTTGATGGATAAGCATCATAATGTTAGCCGTGAATTCATATTCATTTCCTCCCATTTAAGAATATCTTAGAGAAAAATGAAACCATTATTAATCAAACTTTCCTTTCTGATCAAAAATGAATCGGTTTATTAGAGTTGAAGATTGAGAATCAACAGTGTTTTCTCCTATCTAACGATCAATAGCATGAGTCATGTTACATAACGTGCACATTAACTCAACATTTCAAATTGTAAAATAAAAACTTTCACCATTTAAGGAAAAATTCAAAGTTTCGATGACTGGATCAAAGTAAAATAAATATTTTTACCTTCCATTACATCATGGGTAAAGGATGACAACAGTATTTCTACCATCAGTTGACATCAAAAAATACACCTGGATATTAAACTTTGGTATTGTCTGGCTGTTGTTTCAGTTTCAATACAACCATCCATCTGACAACTGGTACTTGTTTCAAATTTAAAAATCAATTTGATGATGAAGATAACTAATTCATTCTTCATCTTATTCACCCTATCTTGGATAAGTCAATGCCAATCTGACTTCTTTCAATGGAATGGAACAACTTTCTATCACAGAAAAGGACTGTTTATGGATTTTCATGAAGCCAAAGATTTTTGCGAATGTCTCGGTGGTCGCTTACCTCAATCAGAGATTTTGGGATACAAGAAAGAGGATTTGTTTTTTTTTCATCTTGGCATCGATCCTGTTAACAATACTGGTAAAGGTTACCAACTTTTGATCGACATATACCGCTGGCCGGATGGATCACTATTGCCAGACGGAATTTGGGATTCACGAATAAACGATTGTTCAGATGATTGTTGCGTCCTTTACTACGACACTTGGTTGGCTGGCTCTTATGATGACATTGACATTTCTGACGCCGAATGCAGCAGAGAACAAAACGCTGTTTGTGCTTTTCCAGATGACAATATCAGAGCATCAGATCGAAGGATAAACGAAAGGGTCGAAAAATGTCGCCTTTTATATGAAAAAAAGGATCTAAACCTAACTGAGTCATCTCTCAAATCGGTTTTCACCGTCGAGATCATTGCGAAAAAACTCCTCACTAAGATGGAAAACATTGAAAAGATCCTTAACAAAGTCGTCCAGCTGATGAAAACTTATGAAGATTATGTTCAAGATTAGGATGTTGCGGATGGTATGGATTTCAAGCATCATGATAATCGTTGAGGTTAACAGCTCTCCTTGAAAATTTGACTCTATTCTTAAAAAACAAAAATATTCGAATCTTTCTGCTTCTGTCTTTTGAAAAATTGTTTGAATCGCCAATGTCTACAGACAAAATGTCATCTATGCATACATTCATGTTAATGATGTAGACGATGAATAAAATGATTATTAAACCAAACGGTGTATCGATTGTTTTTGAGTGATCAATTATTGAGTGTTTGAAATATGATTCAAACAGCAAACAAAATTCGGTTGTCTCGGTTATATCATCTCGTTCAATAGTTCCCATCGATGACAGATGAATAAAGGTATCAGCGCTAAAGTGCCATCAATATGATTTCAAATTGATTCAAACCTTGAATTGTTATCATGTGGGTTTCCTATTCCTTTTATCAATTGCCCTCATGTATCACTTTGGTGCCACTTTTAACTGTTTTACAGTATTCTATTCCAGCAAATAAAGTCATACTTTAATGCTCATTCCATATCTCATTTTAACTGTCATCAGAAATTATAAAATAAAAGTAGTACCTCTCGATCTTTGTGAAATTAACTTTGTCCTCTCATCCGATTCAACAGTTGAATGTTAATTGTCTTCATTCGATTTCTACCTGAATCAGAATGTGCTAAGACACTGGATCGAAGTCTGGTCATCTTTGTTATCCTGGTTTTCCTTCCTTATTTACACTGAAACGGGAGTAAACTTGTCCCGTTTTTCCTTGCCTTCATTTGTGAAATATCTAATTTGTAAGGACTTTGTTATCCATGTAAGTATGTTTTCTTTCGCTGTACACTTGTTGTACCAACTAAATTTATACAGTCCAAAATTTTCTTGCAAAGTATCAGAACTAGAACATGAACTCGATGTTGGCGGTTGCGAGTATTCGACCCGCCAATCATCGGTGGAGAGACAACCAGAGAGGTTGACAATGGTCAGTAGAGAGTGACTTAAATTAGCAGATAAAAAGTTTCTCATGGTACACAATCGGTTTCGACATTTTAGTGGACAGAACACTCTGACCAAGGCCTAAACATGGATGTGAGCATGCGTCTTGACACTACAGCTGATTTAAACTTTTGTCCTGCTCCAGTGTTTAACAATCTACCTCAATAAGACTCAACAATTAATTCAAGTGAGTTATCTCTCGTCTCGTTTTTCTTCCATTTTGTATTCACAATTTGCCACATTGACCTACGAGCAATCTTCACTTCACTCATTGCAATTTCTATTTGACTTCCCCCAATCCATTGACAGTAATGGAAAGTGGTCCACAAGATGTTGTTTCAAATATAGCCTTAACATTGTCTGGTATGACCCTGGCTGAAATGAGAGCTGGCTACCAAGAAATGAATGCTGACTTACAAAATGTTCATGCCACATTTCATGCCACTGCACAAGATATTCATGCCATCCAACAAAATATCATTGCCACTCTCAAGGATTGTTCCGCCATACTACACATAACAAAAGAGAAACTCATTCTGGTGAAGGAAGAGTTGGAAAAATCGAAATCAAATCAGCAGCAAAATAAAGAAAACAAGGAAGAACAAAATTCACATCAATCGTCCAAGTCAATGGTGAAATCAATGCTTTGAATGAGAAAAAATTAGTTCACTTGCTGGAATAAATATTTTTGTAACCGTTTAAAATGACTCATAAATGCTCTTAATTTCACACTCAGGTGACTCGAACTCTGTGTTACTTGTACTTTTGTTGATTTGTTGTCCTTTTTGTGTTAAATTGTTTGTTTCGAGAATTTCGGTGAACATAACAAAGATTGACCTTTAGATCCTCGATCAATTCCATTGAAATATTCAGCAGAGTCATTTTTATCAATGTTTCAATTGATTCTATCAACAATGTTATATGATTCCACCAAATGTAACATTTGTTCTACGATCAAAGTTCTAATATGTTGGCAAACAAAATCAATCCAACTAGAAAAGCTAAAATTGCTTCATCCAATTGGAACTTTGGTTCTCTTGGTCGAGGTGCGATCGAAATTGGTCCTTCTCAATTCTATTCTAACAAATGAAATCATACTTTACTGTTAATTCGATATTTCATTTCGACCTGTCATCATAAACTTTAAAAGAAAAGCAGCACCTCACAATCTTTATGAAATTAACTTTGCCATCTCAACTGACTCACGAGTCAAATGGCAAATTATCAATGTTAATTGCTTTTTCAACCATCATTTGTCAGCTGTCAACTGACAACTGACAACTGACACATGACAGTTAAAAGCATAAAAGTGATTCTTTCTTCTTGGCAAATCTGGTCAAACCCAAGTAGAGTGTAAATTGAATGACATTTGTCTTAAATGTTAAACTTGTCACAGTGACCATCATTAAAGTCACCCACAGAGTGTCACTCTTTTACTTTGATACTTGTTGGCAGAATTAATGTTACTTTTATTACCCAATGTTGGTGGTTAATGACAACGAAAGTATCTTTGACCTCGACCCATCATTCTACTGATGATTGTGTACATTTGCTCATTTGAAAAGACAAATGTTACTCACTTAAATTAACTTTCCAGATCAAATGGTTTAACGTCTTAGGATGATGAAGATAAGAAAGAAACAAATTTAACCAAATTGTTCATCAAGGTGAATCATATTTATTTATTTCTGTCAAAATAAATTATATTTGTCACATTTTACTTGATGGTGAAAAATACAATTGACTCAAATTGTAGATTATAATCTGTAATATAATTTTCCTCGCCCCATTGACATTGAATTAAAGTACAGTTAAGATAGATTATTATTATTCATAAGGTTTTACCTTTAATTGAATTAACATGTGAAGTATAAATGATTAAACGGTTGCAAGTTTAAATGTAAATTGATTTAACTTGAGGATTAATTGAAAGAGAATAAAAAAAAAATGATGTAAAGTGTCAAATTATCCGAAGAATTGTTAAATGAACAATAATAATAATAATGAAAAAAAATAACTTGTCATGTGCACACGAATTGTGGGAGTGGATTGAGTCAATTGAGTTGTATTAACTGAATCACCTATTCATACAAAATCATATTTAATTGATTGAGTTAAACGGTAGAAGGTTAAAAGGTAAACATTAACGAATAATTACTTATTCTGATGCAAGTTAATGTCTTTGGAAGAGAAGAAAAAATTTCAAGTGTCAACAAAAATGACACTCAATGAATCATCAACAGAACATTTGAGGGACACTTGAAATATCTTTTAAAATAAATCAACTGTGAATTGAATTGATGAAGAGAAGAAATCATTTATCATTGTTACATTTACTTAATAAACAACTGGTACAATACTACTGGTTCTACTTTTTTAAAATGACATTGATTGGTTCAAAAAATAGTTCAATAGTTGCCCTGATAACGGATGTCACATACTTTAACAAAAAAAGTTAAGATGACACTGATAATTATTAAAATGATCAACTTACTCAACTACAACGATATATTAATTTTGCTTGACTGATTTATTTAATAGTATATCAAGACAAAAGGTTTGAACATGAATTGCACGGATTAATGAATTGGAAGGAAGACGAAGAGAAAAGAAAAGAAGAAAATCCTTTTGTGATGAAGTTTCAACTTTGTGAAAAGTCAACTATGAAGATGATTTTTGCCAAAAATTAATCATCACACACGCAAAGTTGAAGAAAAGGAAAAAAGAAGAAAATAACAACCGGAAGAATAAAACATTTCAATGCCATCTTCTTGGTGCTTGTTGTGTTGTAATTGTTTTAAAACTGGTGCTGGTTTGAAACTTGTCCCTTTGCACGTCAATCGCTCAAATGCACTTGGTAATTGCATCTTAAAATAACTCATTTAACAAGAGGAAAAAAAATATCATCCGTCCTGCCAGTCAAATGATTTTTTTCAAAGTTCTTCTTCTCTTTCTTTTTTTCATTGACAAATGGTATGATCAGTCTCTCATGGTTTCTTTGCACTCTTACATCATCCAATCAATTGATGCTCTTTTTACCATTGAAAACAGAGCAAAGGAAAAATTGTGAGAAAGTTAGAAATTGATTGTGTACCAGGTTGACCAGTTTGTCTGAATATGTTTGTATGTGTGTGTGAGTTGAAATGTTGATGATGCTGAATGATCTGAGTGATTTTTCTTTAACCATCTGTCATTTGTAGATGTATTTACTCTTTTCAAACCATTAGCGGGTTCATCTTAGATTAACATCAAAGCGGAAGCGACTCACTTCACAGAGAATAATTTTATTCTAACCAAATGGTGTTTGTGAACATTTATTCTTCTTCTTCTTCTTCTTCTTCTTTGAATTTATCTTTTTTCTCTTTCCTCAATTCAATTTAAGAGAGGGACAATCGACAAAATCAATTTAACTTGCCCTCCTGTCAACGGTTAAAAGACACCCTGTTGGGAAAATATTTTCATCAATTCAATCTATTTGCGCTAGATGCAACCTGAATTTACATTCTTCATCTCAATGCCAAAAGTTCATCCTTTTTTTTTATTTAACATGGATGAAGATGCAAATTACTTTTGTCAATGTGTTATGGTTAATGTTAATGTTTACTCATTTTACTCTTTTCAACATACATACATTTACAATTGTCAATGTTAATGTCAATTTTAATGTGTACCGTACACTTTGACCATCATCGTCATCAGTTAGATCATCCAAATCATCTGTAAATCATTTGAATCAACTGAAATGCCTTGAATTAACCTTGAATGCAATCGCGTAACTCAGTTGGATGAACAGTTGGATTCACTCAGTTGATTTTAAAGTAGTTCACTTGTCTGCATCTTCAACTTTTTTTCTTTCTTGCTTTTTAACTCTGTTTCACTCGAGAAAGATCAAATAGATGCCAAATTCAAATGAATCAAAAAGCACAAACACATACATACACAAAAAATAAGATGATGAAGATGATGAAGATGATGATGATGATGATGATGATGCACAAAGGTGGTCACAAATTGTATCGGTTGAATGGATGTCGATGTTTTTACCAAAAAGAAGAAGAAGTAAAATAAAATAAACCATTTGCCAAAGTACGGAAATGAAAAAAACAGCATTAGTTGAAATGGATGAAAAAAAACATTCTTGCATGAACCAAATGACATTTAAAATGTTTTTCCTTAAAATCATGCTCCTACTTTTCAAGTAGATGATTGTTTGACTAGAAATATCAGAGATTTAAGAAAAGAACAAGAAGAAGATAACTTTACAAATGATGGTCAGTATTAACGTCAAATGAAAATGACTTTAATGTTGAAAACTAGGTTGACCCTGTCAAGGATACCTGATGTAATTTAAACATTCATCTTCATCTACATCACTTTATCCGACATTTATGGGTTTAATAGCAAAGACAAAGTTATTTTACTTGTCACAACTGTTACCTTAATTGTCATCATGGTAAAAATATTCTATCCTAATGGTATAATCAACCTTATAGTTGACAGTTTAAAGAAAAATTCATAAAAATTCATTCAATATCGCAACAATTTTTACAATGAATATGGATAAACTAATTGAATAAAAATATACAGGTGAAGATTTGGTGTTGTTGTTGTAAACGTTTGTTACATGGTGAATATAAATGACAATTACAATTGTTACATGGAAAATATAACAACAACAATTACATCAGGTCATGATGAATTTGACCAAAATATATTTTATCGAGTTGCTCCCGTTCTGATCAATCATACGGTTAGAATAGTGAGTAAAAATTGTTGTTGAGTGAAGGAACAACAACAACAACTACAATCATAATAATAATAATAATAACAACAACAACAACAACAACAACAACAACAACAACAAGTAAAGTTTTTTTTCTCTTTCCTTCACTTCTGATGTAATGGATAGACTAAGCAAGTAGGTGATGAATTTAAGTATAATTCTTTTATCTCCCAAACCATCATTAGCTTCATCATGCAATACCCTGATTTCTTTGTCCTGTCTTGTAAATAAAATATATTCTCACATATCACGCAAATCAATGTCCATTCATCGGTCACTCGATGAACATTTCACCATTTTACTGGTTTGTTAGTTAACTTCACTTGTGTTATGATGATGATGATGATGTGTTCAGATGCGTGAATTTGTACATTTGAAAATTATTCTTCTTTTTCATTTTATTCTCTCTATCAACATTCAACTTCTTACGCTGATCTTGCTCTTCATGTGTTTAAGGTTACCATTGACACGACAATGTTTGGTGTAATTTTCACGAGATGAACTACTGTGAATAATCTAGTGGATAAAAGTTACATAAGTAATGAACAACTTACCTATTGATGCAACTAGACATCAAGCATCTTCTTCTTCTTCTTTTTCCACATCATACGGGATTTTTCTTCCCCTCTAACTAATAGAATGATGACGTGATCACCTGTTGCTCTCTCTCCTGTTTCTTCTCTTTTTTTTCCTTTTTCTACTCTTAACTAGTAATTACCTTGGTTAACTTATTGGTGGGCGGTCATTGTGACAGATGAGCATGTGATCGAGTGGATGAAAGAATGAAAAATCTTTCTTCACCAATATTATATACACCTGTAGAGATAATTTGTACCTGGAGATGTCTACTCATCTCTCTCTCTTCCCTCATCTCACCATCTCATCTCATCATCTTCTCATTTACGGCAAAAAAAGAAGAAAACTTCAAAGTAACATAACTGTAGTACTGTTATATTGTTGCTGTTGCAGATGATTTTGGGTGCAGATGTGAATTAACTGTACTTCCATGCACATACATTTACATCCATCTGCCCCTTGGCTAAATTTGGAACCATGGAACCTTTGATAAAGACCATTGATGTAAACCTTGATGATTGCCCGTAAGCATGTTTAACCTTGTTACATGTTGAAATTTTTACCAGACTTGAAAAGTCTTTACCTTTACCTTCTCATGAGACTTCAAAAGTCAATTTGTCTGAAAAGAATGAACAAACCCTCAGGCCAGGTGAACCGATTTACCTTCTTTCTTTCTTTTTTACTTGCTACTTTAATTTATTGTCAATTACAATGTTAACTTACACGAGAAAAAGAAAAACCGACTAAACTTAGCATCTCAATGATCAATTTGTAACAAGAAAAATAATACAAGGTAAAACTATGTAACTCGTTATTTTATGGATATTTTGTTGTTGTTTTTTTCTCTTGAACTTATTTTTTTTTCAATTTACTATTTTCTCACTTGTTTCTCTCTCTTTCTTTTGAACTTTGTGTAAATTTACTCGGTAAACAACAAGGAAATATTTAATTCTCTTCTTACTTGACAACAAAAGAATTTTTTTCTTTCTTTGGTCAACTTCTTCATCTAATATTTGGAATGAACAACCTACATTATTTTTTTCCCCTTTTTTCACTTTGTTGTTTATCTCCTTCCGTTCTTCCTTTATTACAACAACTGACCAATTTAAATGTCAATTGAATTAACCGTTAACAATTTATTCAGATGAATTGGAAAAAAACGGAAAAAGTTCAAATCAATCGAACATTTCATTCACATCAACATCTAATACACACTTAAATCCATGATTACACATTATCCTTCATTAAACTTTCGATGACCATCAACTGTTTATCTTATGATCTCAATCGCATTGCACGATTTACAATCGTAACTAATGTGTACACAAATTTATCTGTACAAAACATTGCACACAATTGAGTTAATTTGATACCTTAAGTAAAGGAAATTCTTTATTCTTTACTTTACTTTCTTTGTATCTCGTGTATGCATTTCAATGGAACAATCAAACTTGTACTACTGGTTGTTCGATGATTAAAACCAGAACACAACAACAACAAACTTTACGTACATTTTGCTTTCCTTTTTTTTGTTTCCTTCTTCTTCTTCTTAAACTTGATCAACTTTTAATGATTCAACTGATTTCAAGTGACGCCCAGTTGTGATCAGAAAGAGAGTAAATGAAAAAGGAAAAAAAAATGTAATTGAGAATAAGAAAAATTTTTCAAACTAACTTCAATTGAACTTTTATTTTACTACTACTACTTCATCACATCAGCACATATTATTTCGATGACATACTACAGACACATTACACACATCATTGTACTACAATTTATAATTTACAATTTACAATTTACAATGTACAGTGGGTTCAAGTTAGGTGAGGTCGAGTAAAGTAAAGTATTAAAGTTATTGAGAAAATAAACTTTTATCAACAGTCTACAACAACAACAAGTCTACATCACGGACAAAAGAAATAAGAAAAGGTCTCACCTGCACCTGCTTACCTGTAATACGATTTAACTTGAAGAAAGAGAAAGAGAGAAAGTAATGTGAGACAATAAAATGTCGGGCGTTGGTGGTGAAAGATCAAGATTCTTTGTGAAAGAATTTTTGTTCAAGAAGAAAAGAGAAAGTAATGAAAAGTTTCTTTTCTTCACTTTAATCGAACCCATGTAATTAAGTAGGTATCAATGTCACAGTCAATCACATTGATTCACCTGTGAATGATGAAGTTGATGCAATGCTATTCTTGCATTGCAGGAAAGTGTCTCTCTCATCTTATTGCCACTTGAATCAGTTGACTGATTTTCACAGTATCATTTAAATTCATGCATGGATAATCTTATATTGTCCTGTGCTTGCCAAAAACGAGCAGTCTCTTTGATGATAGGACAATTGATCGTTACCATGACTACTTCCACCATTTGACACGTGTTAATGAGCCATTTGATTTGCAACTTGATGTGTTTACTTGGACAGGAAGATTAGTCCACTCATTTGGACAATTTAGAAAGGTTTTAAATTGTTTATGTGAGTGTGTGTGTGTCTTCAACCTTCTTCCACCTTCATTAGTATCATCAAGTCAACCTCAGTGACATGACTGACTCATCATCATCATTATTATTATCCTTCTTCTTAGTCTTCTTCTTCTTCTTAGTCTTCATTTACTGGGGAAAGTGACGAAAGAAACATCAAGGAAGAAAAAAAATGTCATAAAAGTGCCAGATAACTTAAACAAATAAAAAAATATATGATAAAAAAAATTCATCACTTCATTTGGTGTGAATTTTCATTTGAACAACAACAAAATATATATAAAAAAAAATTCAACTAAAAACACAAAACACACTCACACACACTCACATTTACAATACACACACACACACATTTATACACATTTATACACATGACAATCATGAAGTGGGCGATTGAAAATATACAAACACAAAAAAAAATAAATAAAAGTCAATCTGAAAACTGTTGATGATGAAGCTTAAGTTATATAACTGTTGTGATGGACGGTTATTCATTTACTTATCATAATAAAATGAAACTGTCTACATTTTAGCCCAAAAAGTAATTTCCATGAACTAACTAGTGCACTACTTTTTCCTTTACTGTAAACTTTTTCAGACCTGTTTTTCACTTTTTTTTTTCTTTTTATCTTTCAATTCTTTTTGTGTTTAATTTTCTTTCTCTCTCTTTCTCAATTGAAGTTTCATATCTTTACCACCTCTGTGTGTGTAGTGCACGCGGTCAGTTGGTGAACTTTTTTCTACTCCTTCGTTTCATCATCATCTACATCAGATGAACTTTTTTTTTCTTCTACTGTAAACCATCTTTTTCATAACGTGCTGTGTTAACAAAGGCACTTTTTGTATGATATCAACTTGAAACTTTCAAACTTCATATACACACCTGAAAATTTTTTTAACTTAATAACATCAGGCAAATGTGTGTTCATTTAAATCAGTTGGTCAAATCAATGAAATCCACTGTTAAATTTTTTCCTTTTCAAATCAACTGCCTTTTCATCTTGTCACATTAATTGTATACTTTTTTTTTCTTTGTATAAAAATATTTAGTTCTTTCAACTTGTACCCTAGTTTACTTGAACTTGATAACTTTTACTCTTGTGTTGTTTCAGTTGTTGAAAATTGGAAAAAGTAATGTGACGTTTGTGTCCTCTTTAAACTTCCGACACTTTGATGACATCACATTTGGTATGACAATTCGTAGTCTTAAGTTCATACACACTTCAAGTTTACTTCTCATTGATACTCGTCCAATTGGTTGTTGTTGTTGTGTTTACTCAGTGAACTTGACAAGACAACAACAACAACAACCACAAGTGGTTACTTACAAAAAAGATTCTCTCTTTTTTTTTCTTCCATCAAATTGTTCTTTCCATCAAGTTCACTTTGTTCTTTGGTCAAATTGTGGTCGATGTGACAAGTTGAACTTGGCAAATGTACAAAAGTTACTTTCCTTGTTATACTATCCTTTTACTTCTTCTTCTTCTTCTCATTGTGTACAGTTGTAAATGATTTGTCTTTAACTCATTCAGTTAAGAATAAAAAGGTTTGGTGCAAGTGAAAAAGTATGAAAAAAGAACAAAACACCTGCTACTGGACAACTAAACAACTTTAAGACTGAAAGACAATTTATTGTTCAACTTCAACTTTGCTTCATCAGTTACTGTTGTTGTTTCACTTGTTGTGTGAATTGTGATTTGTTGCTCTGATTTACTCTCTTTTATTTCATTGAATCAAGTATCAAACTAATTCAGCCCTTTTCACTCTTTTATCTTTATATTCTTTCTTTTTTTTCTTCTCGTTTTTTTACTTTTAACTTCTTTCCCTTGATGTGTCAGAGTTCATTTGTTTTCTTCACAAACTTTCAAACATTTTTTTATTTCTTCTTGTTGTATCTCTTTCCCTTTCAACTGAACAGATTGAAGAAAAAGGAAAGAAAAAAAACACTTGAGGAAAATTTTGTTTCACTTGTTCTTGTTTTCCTGTCAATTGTTCCCAATTGTTTTAGTATGGTTTGATTTTAGTTTTTACTCTCCTTTTTTTTTGTTGCAAACTCTTCAAATAAAATACACAACAAAAATATTGCTTCTTCTTCTTCTTCTTTCAACTTACCTTGTTTTTTCATTGATGAAAGATGAAGAAAATTGAATTGAATTGCTTTTCATCTTTCATCACTTGGTACAATTTAATTTGATTTGTCTCTTTGTACAATTATTTTATGCTATTTATAAATGTACAATTGAACAATTGATGACAGTTCAACTACTTTCAAAGTTAATTTTATCTTTCAAATGTCATTTCAATTCTACTTTTTCAAAAAGTTAAATTAACAGAGATGAAATTGTTAACTTTTTCTAACTAAAAAAACTAACAAGGAAGTTTGACAAAGTATACACTTGATGAAATTCATTGAAGCAGCCAAAAGGAAAAGTTTAAATTATCAAATGATACAGTAAATCATATCAACAACGAAGATAAAGCAATGAAAATTGACAAAATCAATACCATACTTGACTTCGCATGACAAAACGGAAGTGAAACAAACACAAATACATCAAACACATCAAAGTAAGGATGATGATGAAGAGTGTCAAACTCTTTTTTTTTCTTCTTTTACTTTTCATCAACAAGACAAACTACATTGAGAGAAGAAAAAAAATAAGACAAATTGGGCGAAACAATTGTAAAAGTTAAATAAGAAAAGTTGTTGTAGAAGTAGTAGTAGTAGTTGTTGATGATGATGATGATGATGATGATGGTGTTGTCGTGTTTGATTGGATATCAAGTACAACATACAGGAAAACGACAGGAAAAAGATGTTGTCTCGGTACCAAGGTTAAAAGACATTTAATTTGTGTGTAAATGGCATAAAGTGAAATGATGCATGTGACTGTAATGACAGATGAATAGAGACATTCCGAAAATCGGTGATGCATCTTAACCTCAACAATTTGTCCTTGTTGAACGTTTATCATGATAATGATAATGATGATGATGATGACGTAATGATGGAGATGATGGCGATGATGATGATGATCATTTAGATGGTGGGTTGGATGGCAATTTATTGATGCACTTGACTCGTCATTTATTGCGATTTGTTCACAAGTCCCGGTTAACATCATATGAGTGAATGAATGTTCTTCTTGTTGTTGTGTGTATATGAGTGAATGAATGAATATGAGTAAAGTAGTCAGGTAGTCAGGTAGTCAATTATTGAACTTGTGTGAAAACATACATGAAGTAAAAAGAAAAACTGTCTCTCTTATTCAAGTGACAAGTTGATTGGTTCCAATCAGATAAATCACACACAAATATCAACAAAGCAGTAGCATCAATTTGATCAATTTAACGTGACAAGTGTATATCAAACCATTAGAGCTGTTAGAAGGGTAGATCAATGTAAAAAGGGGTAAAAGGAATGAAGGGAAGGGAATTTAAGTTTAATTTACTTGTCATCAAAGTGTCATTTTATATTATCATATTAAATTATGGCAAAAATGATGAATAGCATTTTTTAAATGATAGAAAAAGAAGAAGAAGAAGAAGAAAAATAATTCATCTAACTACTTTGTTCATCATTTTTTTCATTATAATTTACAAATACACGTACCAAATTACCAGAATAACGACGTTGATGGCGTAAAAAATAAAAATCAGGTTGCATAGCATTTGAACTAGTCAATTTATGACTTTGAGGATGTCGTGAATTAGTTGATCGATCAGCTATAACATTACTGGGTGATGAAGATCCACCAGAACTATTACCACTGTTATTATTATTATTATTATTATTACTATTACTTCGATGTCCATTGGTTACATTTCCATTACCACTATTATTATGATTATGATGACCATGATGACCATGATGACCATGAACATGATGATGATGATTTGGATGAGTTAATTCATTTTGTGATAAATGATGTGAATGATAATAATGTGAATGATGATCAGCTAAATAATCACGATCAGATGTTAATGTTCTAATATCTTTTTTAATATTAGACATGTTTAAACGTGGACGACCATTTGGTCCATCTGTAAAGTGTGAACGATGAATATCATCATATAAATGTCCATGTAAATTTGGATGTGACAAATTATATCCATGATAACTATGATGTGGTCCTAATGATGCTGATGAATTTTTACCTGAATTAGATGTAAAAGAAGACCTGTTTCTCTTGTCTCTCCACATCATAAAACCAGCTTGCATTAAAACTAATGCAACTAAAGCAGCCACACCAGAAATTATCACAGTCCACTTTAGTTGTTCATCTGTCAGGAATGGTTGTCCTCCATCAGATGTTACTGGTTCTGGTGATGTTTTTGGCAAAAGGAAAAAAAGAAAAAGAAAAAGTTACAAACCAGGAAACAAATCAACAACTCATTGCCACACACAGAGTCATCTTTTTAACCGCAAATTCCATTAAACTGCTTCAACAGTTACAGACAACAAGCCTGTTTTTCTTGGGTCTTTTAGTTTACTTGGCAAGTTAAACTTAACCATCAACAAAGAAATGCAAAGGAAAAAAACAAAATATATAAAACACAAACACAAACAATCTAAAAGATCAGGCAAGTTGAAGAAAATTCCTTGGTGATTAAATTTAACTGTATGATGATGACATACAAAATAATCATCTTTCTTACCTATTGATCGTACGATGAGGTAACTTGAGTCAACAGCAACATCACCAATTCGACCATCTCGAATGGCAAGATTAAGTGCTTCAGTTATTTTAACTGGAGTCAATTCACCAACATCAGTAGATGATGATGAAGAAGAATTAATCGTTTTTGATGATGTACTCTTACCATCCTTGACTTCACTTGGCACTGAATCTACTGATGATGAAGATGAAGATGAAGATGAGGATGATAAACCTACTCCTAAACCAGCCACTTTGACACCTCCGTTATTTGATTTAACTGGACTTGTTGACTTGACAGACAATCGAACTTTTGCAATTAATGAATTTTCATTTGAATTAGATGATGATGATGATGATGGTGTAGTTGTCACTGTTGTTGTTGTTGCTGTTGTTGATCCTACTGATGATGATCGACTCATTAACTTTGTTCCTTCTGTTACACCAGTTAAATCCATTACTTGTACAACTAATGATGAAAATGATGGTGATAATTCTTGTTTTAATTGTTGTTCAATTTTTTTCTTTAAATGTTAAAAATTCTTCTGATTGTCGACGAGCAAATGATGCTTTCCATGCTTTAGGTAATTTTAATTCAACTTCATACTTAGATTCTTGTATTTTAATATTTGAATCTAATATTGAATTACTTAGTTTTTTCTTTTTATTATTTAATTCATCTATTTCATCATCTTCATCATCATCATCTACTGTACTATCATTTTCTTCATCATCTTCATTATTTTTATTACCTGTTGATGATGGTGTACTTGGATTAACACTTGTTGTACTTGTTGTTCGTACAGTTGTCCATCGATCTGGTATTTTACTTTTTGGTGTTACTTTACGATATGAAGTTGGTGATTTTGTTGTTATTGTTGTTGATGTTGATGATGTTGTTGTTGTTGATGTTGATGAAGTTGAATTTGCTGTTGATTCATTATTACCTGGTGAAGATGTAGCAATTGATGATGAAGTATGTTGACTTTCACCATCGATTGAAGTTGATGATTTTACTTTGTTCTTTTCATTGTTATCATTGTTGATGTTGATTCCATCTGAATTACCTGTTGATTCAGTGGTTGGAATTTTATTTGCCAATGTACGTAATATTGATGATAAGTTACCATTAGACGTGACATTCATTGAATTAAGTAATGAAGTTAAATTAGTCAAATCAGGTATTGATTTAATACCTGAACTTGGTAATTTACTTAGATCAACTACTGATGGGCCAAGTTGTGAAAAGTCCCAATCTTTTAAATTGATACCTGTTGCTGAAGACGGTGGGGAAGAAGAGGGCGCAGAAGGTAGAGAAGGAAGTGGTGATGATGATGATGATGATGAGGAAGCTGAAGTAGAAGAAGAAGATGAAGTTGAACTGGAAGACGAAGATGTTGATGAAGAAATTGATGTGCTTGAGGCTGGATGTCTGGCTGATTCGTGACTCGGTTTGACTTGATTGGCATCAACTTGAGGGCCAATTGAACTGACACTTGACTTACTACTAGTGCTAAAGATGGCTGATGTAGATGTGCTCATCAATATACTTGATGCAGTTGTCGGAGCAAATTTATTACCATTTCCAGTTGTTCCTGAAATTGTAGTAGTAGATGATGTTGAAAATGATGGTGATGAAGCTTTGTTATTGTTGTTGTTGTTGTTGTTGTTGTTGTTGTTGTTGTTGCATGATTTAATACAAATTCTTTTAGATGAAACTATTGGAACTGCTTCATGTTTACGTAATCTTTTGTTAACAGCATTAAATACACCACCTTGTACTGGGAATAAAAAATATGGACAATTATTGTCACTAAATTGAAAATCATTTTTATCACCAGTTTTTCTTTTTCGATGAAATTTTAAACTTGTTACACCATTTTCTCTTGAAACTGACATATTTTGAATATTTTGAATTGGATCAAGTGATGGAGCAGCATATGAACGTAACCATGTATCCATGAGAAAAAATCTACCTGAATCTTCAACTAATCCAATAATTGCATCTGTTGATGGCATTGATTTATCTGAACTAAATGCAATACCTGTCCATTTATTTTTATTCTTAGTTGAAATAGTAAATTTAATTTCATCTTCAATATCTAAATATTCCCATGTTGCTTTATAATCACAACCATAACCAGTACAACGTGATGGATATTTCCATTCACCTTTACATGATGTAATTAAATTATTATCATCATCATTATCATTAATACTTTCACTTATTGATGAATCAATTGATTGGTCACCAACATTAATATTACTTGTACTACTGACTGATTTTTTATTGTTAGAAACTTCATGATGTTTCATCTTGTCATCTTGATTATTGTTGTTATTGTTGTTGTTGTTAACATGTTGAATAGATGAAACTGTTGAACTGATTGATGGTCCTTTGTACACTGGATTTTCTGTTTGATGGTCAATTGAATGTCCGTTATTTGTGACAGATGTTACTGTTGTTGATGATGATGATGATTGACCTGAACTTTGTGAACGTTCATTGTCTACTGAATTAGTCACAGTAGAAGGTTCATTTGATAAACTTGAGGTACTTTCTCCCTTTTTATATGAATTGTTATTCAATTCACTACCAGTATTACTTGTTGAGGTTGTTGTTGTTGTTGAAGTTGAAGATGATAAGTTTGATGTCGAACTTGTACTTATTTTGTCATTGGTTTCTCCTTGTTTAGATTTTTCATTGTTATTATTTCCATTTATAGGTTGATTGTTATTTTTATTATTAATAATAGATGAAGTAGTTGATGATGATAATTTTTTATTATGACAAGTTGATAAACAAAATCGTTGAGGTGTAACTGTCGGTGTTTTTTCATGTTTCATAACAGTACGACTTTTAATATCAACTGATCCACCATTAACAGGAAATATTAAATGAAAACAATCATCAAGATTAACATCATGTGTTAAATCACCAGTATTTGTTGGTCTTGAAAATAAAAATGATATTAAACCATTAGCAGCAGCAGCTGATATATTAGATATTGATTGTTTAGTATCAGCAATTGGTGAACCATATGAATCAATCCATGCATCCATCATAACATATCTTGATCCAGGTTCAACCCATGCAATGATGGCATCTGATCCTGGCATTTTCATATCTTTGGAAAATCCAATACCAACCCATTTATCAGGTCGATTAGTTGATACAGTAAAATCTACTTGATCTCGTTCATAATTAAATTTCCACTGAGCAAGATATTGGCACGATGAACCACGACAACCTGATGGAAATCTCCAATGTCCAGTACATCTATGTATACCTGTTGAAGATGATGCCAATGGTTGAATTGGTCCAAGTGAACGACCAGATGCAGTTAAAGATGATGATGATGATGAATTAACTGCACTATTGATATTCACTGATGATGAAGGAACAATTGATGATGATGATGATACATTTACATTGCTTTCAGTATGATTATTAGATACAATGTTACGTAATAAACGTGGACGTCTTAAAATTGATGAAGATGATGAAGATAAACTCAATGATATATTACTTATAAAAAGTGCCAAAATAATAAATACTACTGTTGTTGATTTAATTGTATTATTATTTACTTTGCACTTAAAATTTGCATCAAATTTACCCTCATTAAATTTTTGAGAGTGTGGACACCTGCGTTTGTTATTTAACTTGTTCATGTTGATGATGATGATGACTTTGTCTCTTGTGGTCAAGTAGATAATTTAAATAAAGCAGATGTCAAAAAAAAAAAAATTTCAATATTCAATATTCAAGTGTTTACAAGGGTACAAACTTGTAAATAGTTAAATGTTGAAATTATTATTTGTTCTTTTCTTTCTTTTTCCTTTTACAAGTTTACACACACACACATAGAAAAGTTTCCAGGTGAAATTGTAAATAGTAATGAATGTTATTTTGATGGAAAACAGATGAAGTTGTGGAATTTCTTTTACTTGACAATAAGATTAATTGTAACAAAGAATTATTATTGTCCAAGGGCTGGGAGGAGATGTAAAGATGTAAAGAAGTAAGGTTGTGGTCACTTAAGTTATAATTTATATTCAATTGATGGTCACTTTACACCTGTCACAATGTTTCATGGTCATTTTGATGAAAACTCAATCAATGACATCATCACCAGGAGACCAAGAACTCATGGTTACACTTGATACAAATATTTTCAACGAAAAGAATTGTTTTTTCCTTTTGTTTATTTGATTTGATTTAATTGTTTTTTAATTCAATTAAATAAAATCTTCGTAGACTTAATTGTCGTCGTTGTTGATGTTGTTGATGTTGTGGTCGTCGTTGTCGTTGTTGGTCAAGGATAATATTCAATCAAGTCACATAGTAGTTACTGTAGTTACAGTAGTTGCAATTGTACTAATGGTTTGAGTTGATTCAGTTGTTTCTATTGTTCAACTGTTTCTGTGCAACTTACAGTAAGTGTACAGTGAGTAAGTAAGATTTCAGTAAGTAAAAATGAATGAACTGAAATGACGGCAAATGTTTTCCCGTCGACTGGCAGTGGATAACTGAAGAACTAAAGCACTAAAGTTTCAACTTGCTCAACAAGTGCAAACTCAACAAACAGGCAGGATGAAGTTTTTCAACTTGCGCACTTGTGACTGTTTTTTTCTTTCTTTCTCTTTTTGGTAGTCTGAAAAATTCACCGGTACAAGAAAGAAAGAAAGGAAGAAAGAAAGAAATATTTGAGCTAAAGAAAAACACATTCCCCACACAAAGTACACAGGAGACACACAGAGAGAAGAAGAAGATGAAGATGAAAATTGACAATAAGTAGAAAATGAGATGAAGAAAAGCATCTTCGTAGCCTTGATTACTGTAATTGTTTGTGCTTGAGTGATGCCACTGGACTGTACAGACACTGTGTGTTTGCTTGATAATCAACTTTGTGGCTGATTTTTTTCTTCTTCTTCTTCTTCTTCCTTACTTGTGTATTTGTACCTGTTTTCAATGTTCTAATGATGATGGCGACCAAAAATGACCAACAACGCTCACCAAGTGGTCAAAGTTTGCGTGCAAAGAATCAAACACATCTATTCACTTTATCTTCACTGTTAACACACAAAGTACTCAGTGCAAATGTTTCAACAATTTATAAATTATTATTTTGTTATTTCTCTTTGTTCTTCTTCCGCTAGAAAACATTTTAACAACATTATTTTTCCAATTGATCTAAGAAAAGGAAAAAGAAAAAGAAAGAAAAAAAACTATTACCTTCCTACTGTGTGCAAGTCAATTTAACAACTTTTATCAATTGTATTTATCTCTATTGAACAATTTTATCCAATTGCTATGATTTTTCATTAAACTTCATTTACTATTTTATTCTTTAAATGTATATCCAATGATAAAACATAGGTTATGAAATATTAAATATACTTTACTTTTTTTAAATTCTTTCCTACTGTTGTATATTAACTAAATACACTAAGTATACATTTATTACAATTGTATTATTATTATTATTATTTTTTTTTCCAAGACACAGACAAATGAACAAGATAATGATTGGTAAGAATGAGACAAGTAAATAAAATAAGACAAAGTTTACATTTAATAGTAAAGTGTAAGTTAATGTTGCAATAGAAAGAAATAAACAATTGACACTTTGAACTTATCTTTGAAGAATGTGTAAAATGTGTGAAATGTGTAAAAAGGAAGGAAGGAAAATATCTTAGGATCAAATACAAAGAACGATGAGAGAATAAGGATGTTAAAGATGCTAAAGATGATGATGATGTAGTAAAGTTACTTTACTGATTGTGATTGAACTTTGAG
The DNA here is from genome assembly GCA_030280995.1 of Hemileia vastatrix. NCBI lineage: Eukaryota > Fungi > Basidiomycota > Pucciniomycetes > Pucciniales > Zaghouaniaceae > Hemileia > Hemileia vastatrix. The sequence goes on along the minus strand of JASXTE010000052.1, from coordinate 84,971 downwards.
TAAACTGTATATTGTATATGTTATGTATATTTGAACATTGGATTATGGATCTCACGGACCTGAGGGTTATTTTTTTCTGTGGTTTTATTTTTAATGTACAAGTCGAGAAGGAAAAACCGTCAAATCAACCGGTAGAAGAATCATTTTGATCAAGTATAAAGAAGAGAGAGAAAGAATGTGCACACAACAGGTGGGTTTGAAGGATAAATCATAAAAGGGCCAATAAAGACAGGGTAAAAGATGAAGTGAGCATCACTAATGATGGTGATGAGGATGATGAGACGCCAGCGATGAACTTTAGGGTTATCACATGACTGCCAATGCTCTCAATTTGTGCCTGAAGCAACTTCGAAGCCGGTTATTTGCTTCATTTGCTTCATTTTTCTCATTTGCTTCCTGTGTAAATGAAAAGAAGAAGTAACAGGTTAAAATGTAGAAGAAGGTAAACTTGTAACTACCTAACTGCTAACTTGCTACCAGTCAGAGATGTTTGATTTCCGCTCGACTGTTCACCTTGTTGTTCATCAGTAAGGAAGAAGAAGAAGAAGAAAAAATAAAGATGAAGCTTCTGCATTTTTCCTTTTGCTTTTTAACTGTTAATTTTTTTCTCCTTCCTTCTTTCCCTCTTTTTTTTTCTTTTTCCTTCCTTTTACTCTTAAACTCTCTTCTCCTTCTTCTTCTTCTTCTTCTTCTTCTTCTTCTTCTTCTTCTTGTATACCTGCACAAATCAACGCTCAGTTAACCTTTATATAGTTTTTCTACCTGTTACTTGTTGTCCTTTTACTCTTTGGTTAAGAGAGGAAAAGAAGAAGAAAAAAAAGTTCATAAACTAAAACTAACTCTCTGACTGATACAAAGTTCACCGTTTTTCCTGGTAAACGAAGATTCTCATGTGTTTGTGGACTTGAAGACTGGTGATCAAGTGATCATTTGATTCATCTTTCATGCTTCAGTAACAAGTACATCTTAAAGTTTCTTTCTTTTCTTTCTTTTAACTTGTTACTCAATTTACAAATACTTGTTCACTTGTTAACCTAGCAAAATGTTACTTTTAATACATTCACATCTATGTCTTGTCCTGTCTTGTCTTGTGTGGTTGTTGGCAAATTCAACAAGTGAACAACAACAACAACTTTGAAAACATTCTTCTTTGATTGAATTAAAGTAAAAAATTTTATTTTATTGAACTCACCTTAAGAAAAAGTTACCGTTGTTGTTGTTTATGTAGTTTAAATCTTGTAGTTACATTTGTAAATTTTGTTAAGTCAAAATTCTACATTGAAATTACTTAAACTCCTACACATACATGTAAAAAATACATAATATTTGTACACTTTATTAAACATGAAAGAAGTAAGGAAAAAAGTATGAGATGAACATAGTAAAGCAATGTGATGTTAAGAGAGAGAGAGAGAGCAGAACTGTTTAATAGATTCACTAAACCTGACTCCCCCAACATAAGTAAAGATGGCAAATGTTTTGGTACCTTGTCCAAGGTTAAGATTTGACCGAAAGAACAAGATGAACAACAAGAAGAAGAAGAAGTAAGATATACAATCCGGTTGTGCTTACTCAGTTATCCGTTGTAAGTCGTTTACCGTTTTCATTCTTTCCTTAGGTTTACGAATGAAATTCCTGCATCTTCATGATGGCCATACTTAATGGTGAATTATATTGTTCTTTTTAGTCTTGTTCTTCTTTCCTTTTTTTCACTTGGCACGCAGACCTGGTTCATAAGTTGTGTTAAAAGGTGACCGTGAGCAGATGAGTAGATGAAGAGAACAGATGTGAAGAGGAAACATCTAACCAACAGACTACAACATTCAACACAACATGTTAATGAGAATTGGCAGGAAACGATGAAAGAAAGAGACAAAAAAAAAGAAAGAATAAAAAATAACAACAACATTTAACATTCAATTGCATGTTACTAGGACACCAATGTATTTTAACCACGAGCGCACTAATATAATAAAAGTTTTATATTAATTTGTACATATTTTACTCACAAAATCATTCAAATAATTTATACTGGTTAAATTATTTTAATTTGTCTAATATATTGTTGTTATTATCATCTTCATCCACCCATACAATTGTATGTGTAGTTCAAATCAAAATGATATCAAATATAATTTTCTACAATTTTAAACTAGATAAAAATTGTCTGTCTTCTCCATTTGATTGATAGAGTATGAATGAATGAATGAATGAATGAAATTTTTTCATTCAAAAGGAAAAATTTGTATTGACTTTGAAAAAATTTTTTTAAAGTAAAAGAAGACCAGTTAAAACCAGGAATGATTCAATGAAAATCATTGGACCAGTAAATGGGTGCAGCTTGACCGGAGAAGATGAGGATGAAGAAGAAGAAGAAGAAGTAAGTAAGTAACTTGAAGAACTGACTCATTTTGACCGAAAAGTCTTTACAATCTTTTTCTTACTCTCTGATGTTAGGATTGGCACATTTTAGATGAAAAAATAAGATTGTTACCAACTTGTCCACCATTTACTTGACCTTGCGTCATCCAATGAATACTTAGTTCAGTATGATCTCAATTGCAAGTTCATTGTAAAAGAGAAAGAAAGGATGAAGAAGAAGAAAAATAAGGAAAAAGAGGGTGGATGAATGAAAATCAGAGTAAACTGCATCACATTGAAAGTCAATTCATTCCTTCAATTCTCTGTTGACTGGTAAAATGTGGTCAACACTTAACTTGACCAGTTGATGTAGTTGATGCAGTACTTGGCAGACTTTTGTAGAGTAAATGTTATTATGTTAAGAAAGAAAGAAAGAGAGAAAAAACTCATTCAACCATACAGACCAACAGATTGAACATTCAACATTCAAGATGCTTGAGTGACGCATGTTTTTAAACCACCAAAAGTACTGTGAACCATAAAGTAAGAACCATAAACGGTCACTTGACAAAATGAACTTTTGTATAAAAGGCAAGTGCAATAACTTATTCCAAGTGAGTTTTTTTTTCTTCTTCTTCTTCTTCACATCTCACGTTACCTGCTGATGTAGATTTGGATGATGTATTTCATTGAGTCGATGGAGTTATTTGGATTCCTTTCATACTTTTCTTACTGCTGTTGCTATGTCTATGCATGCATCTTTCAATGTTTCTTCATGTTAACTTTTTTACTCAGGTCAAAAGTGCCATGAATCTCTCAATGCCAAGTTCAAGTGTGATGGAGAAGTAAGAGGCACCTTGTGATCGAATTTAACTGTCAATGTAGTTAAAGTGAAATCGAGAAGTAAAAGGAAAAGAGAGTTTAATGACTGCCACTTGCTTGACTAGACTTGTTTCCTTCTTCATCTTCATCTTCTTCTTCTTCTTCTTCTTGTCTCTCAGGAAGCAACATGACCAACCTGAGAATTGAAGAAATAAGTAAGCCTCAGGGTAAAATTAAGTGTGAGTGAAACTGTAAACCCAATGAATCATTCTTACCTTTGGCTAAAGCAATGATCAAAGTGATCAAAAGTACAAATTCTTAAAGTAAAGGGTTAATATATTATGTAATTCATTCATTGCTCTTCACTCTTTGCTCTTTTATATTTTTCCGCATCACGCATTAAATCACCTGACTAAGGCTCACCTTAAAACCAATGTAATTTACTGATGTGATCATCACCATTGCCAAAAAGAGAAGAAAGAGAAAGAAAGATACATTTGTTTAAAATATAAAATAATATACAATGAACATTAAAACTCATCAGCATAATTTTAACTTTTTCCATTGACTTGAACAACTACAGTTGTATTAATACAACTTGTACTTTTCCCATCAGGTTTGTCAGTGCCAACCTTTTTTTTTTCATTATTATTTTGCCTAAAGTCTCACCCTTCATAACCGATCACATCATCTACAAGTTTTCTACACATGATACAGATGAAAATGTAAAATAACAACAAAGTCAAATGATACCTAGAGAGTTTGAAAAAGTTATTCCTTCATCACTTCAACTACACAACCATTGTAAGAGGTAACAACATTTGTAAAACATCAAAAGTACACATTAAATATCTTTCAAAAGTATAGGTACAAAGTTATGTAACATAATGCAGGTGCCTTAATTACCAGATTTGCTTGGCCAGGTAAAGTTGACTTGTAATGTAAAACAAGGTGAACAACATTCTTCTTCTTCTTTTCAGTTATACATTTACCTTTTATTTTTTTATACCCTTCTCATCGATTACATTGTTCTTCTTGAATATTTGAAAAGTATTGAAAATCGATTTATACTTAATTGCAGCATGTCGAGAAGTTTTTGTTGTTACCGTTGCGGATGCTGTTGTTATGCTTGGTGGACATGGACTAAGGTCACCAATCATCAGTTAATTGTAACAGCTATCAAGTGAAGATGGAGAAGATGGTGATGTGGAAAAATAAGTACGGTGGTTTTTTAAATGGTTAACGCTTCAAATCAAGTCAATTGGCTTAAAGAGTAGAAAGAAAATAAAGAAGCCAAATATGAGGAAGAAGAAAAATCTAGTTGCATCATTGATTTCCACTTGAAGTCTGATGCTTGCTTTGTCCTCATCATCATCATCATCATCATCATCATCTTCTCTTCATCTAACTCATCATTTTAAAGATTTTCCTTCATCTTACCTTTGACAAAGACACCCATTGTTACAAGATGCACTTGTTAAAGAGAATATGCACTTTCGGTGGGAGGAAAAGATGAAACAACAAGGAATCAGTTGAATAACTGTTGAACAAAGTGAAGTACATACAGAAGCTCATTAGTTATCTTCAACTATTATTTTGTCTTCTTCTACTTCATCTATTCATTCATCCATTCATCTTTTTTACCCATTGATTGTATTCTCTTTATATACAGTCACAGGTATCTCCTTGACTGAAGAATCAGTCCTCAACCTAAATCGAACCACTAATTTACCTATCGTTGAAAATAACATTTCATCTATCAGTCAACAATGACACGTTTACTCTTTTCACTTTGTCCTGATATTACATAATATAAATTCTTTCATTCTTTAAAATTTTCCAATTTTTTCATCACAAAGTATTAAAAAAAAGAAGAAGAAGAAGAAGATGAAGATGATGATGTGATGATGAAGATAATGATGCACGTGATAGTCACACGCCACAACACACACACACATATATATATATATTGAACTTTCTTATTTGAGAAGAAAGAAGAAGAAAAAAAAGAAGTTTCCAAGTGTTAAAAGTTTGTTGAGAAAAAGAAGACGAAACGACAAGTGATAAATGGCAAAAGAACAACAACAACAACAAGAGACAACATTCGGTAACTTGTGTGAAAAAGGGAAAGAATTGACATAAAAAGTTGTCTTATAAAAGCAAAATATTACGAAATAAAGGGATACAACAAGTTGCAGGTTGTTTTTTGTCGGGTGAAAAAAATCACGAAGATGCTTTTGCTTACATCGATAAAGTTTTTTCTTTCAAACATAAAGTCGAAGCAACAACAACAACAACAAAGAAAGAAGAAGAAGAAGAACTATTTGTCTGGCCATCAATAGTGCAGGTGGTGTTTGAGATCAACCACTGAGTGACAAACAGGACACAAACTACTAAAGTAAAGGTAAAGTTAACTTTGCCACCTGACAGACAAACTGTTGTGTCAACTATGCACACCATTTGCTTGTCAAGTGAAGTTAAAGTTATTTTTCCTCAGTAATAGTTGTGGACGGTGGTTTTTGTATCGTTAAAAGGAAGTAAGAAAATAAGGAAAGATAAAATTCAACTTTTCCGCCGACAACATGCAAGAGGGCAAAAATGTCGACATAAGTGAAGGAACAAATACAATTGTAATGATGGATACACACACATATACAATTGAGGTGTACCGAATTTCGTAAAAAGAGAGAAGGTAGAAAGAGAAGAATTGGCGAAAAGAAAGAAAAATAAAGTAAAAAAGGACCCACTCAAACTCACACTCACACTCACTCACATTTACAAAAGTACATTAACAAAAAGAATAAAAACATGACAATGGATTCAAGCGAGTCTTACACTTTAATGACATCACCTTACAGGGACAAATGGTTTTGTTTCACTCGCCTACACAATCGACAAGTATATGTTTCAATTTAGTTATATGTCATATACCGAGGAGTAGCAGAGAACTTGGCGTATGACTTGATGACCTTATTGATTGCTTCTAAAAAGTCTTTTTCAGTTGCTACTTTTCTTCTGGAACGAATGGCAAACATACCAGCTTCAGTACAAACAGAACGAATTTCTGCACCAGTTGAGTTAGGACATAAACGGGCAAGTAAATCAAATCGAATGTCACGTTCAACACTCATTGATCTAGCATGAATTTTGAATATATGAGCTCGTCCTTCTAAATCAGGTAAACCAAATTCAACTTTACGATCTAATCGACCAGGACGCATAAGTGCAGGATCAAGGATATCCGGTCGATTGGTTGCCATGAGTACTTTAATATTACCACGTGGATCAAAACCATCTAATTGATTGATTAATTCAAGCATAGTACGTTGTACTTCATTATCTCCACCAGCTCCATCATCAAATCGAGCACCACCAATGGCATCGATTTCATCAAAAAATATTAAACATGCTTTCTTTGATCTTGCCATTTCAAATAATTCACGAACCATACGAGCTCCTTCACCTACGTACTTTTGTACAAGTTCAGATCCAATTACACGGATAAAACAAGCATCTGTACGATTGGCAACTGCTCGTGCACATAATGTTTTACCTGTACCAGGTGGGCCAAAAAGTAATACACCTTTTGGTGGTTCAATTCCAAGTTTGACAAATCGTTCTGGATGAAGTAATGGAGTTTCAACGACTTCTCTCAATTTGTCAATTTGTTCTTTACATCCACCAACATCTGAATATGTAACATCAGGCTTTTCTTCTACTTGCATCATGGTAACTGTTGGATCAATTTTAGGTGGAAGTGGAATATGTATTTGATATTTGTTTCGATCAACACCAACTCTCATTCCTTCTTCAATATCAGTTGCAGCAACTGAATCAGCTAGATCAACGACAAATTTTGCAAATTGTTTCACATTGATTATATACTTGGGATCATCAGTATCAGCACCAATAATTTTAGTACATCGAGCAACTTGTAATGGTTGTTCATTTTGTAATGTTTGTTTGTCCGCTGCTAAATCCCATAAAGCAGGAGGTGCAAGTCCAGTATCTGATTCTTTAATGCCTGTCAATTCGTTTACCCTCTTAAGAATAGATTGAATGTCTTCTTCAACTTTTTTGATAGATCTAGAGTACTGTCCACTTCCCTATTTAGATTATAATAATTGTTTTAAATGAGTAAGGTTTGACAAAATAAGCTATTTTTACTTACATATGATTTGAGTAGAGCAATGTCGGCTTCATCAAGAGATTTGATGTCTTTTTCTTTTTCCTCACCTTCTTTTACCTTTCTCATATCTTTACCCAAATGATCTACACCCATTTTTTCAATTTATTAGATCTTGATGGAGAAGTTTTTAAAAAATAAAAAAAATATGCAGACAAATCAAGAGAAGTTGAGATGAAAGGAGGAAAGCAATTTGAGTCGGACTCGACTGATGCGACAGATGATTCGGCACAAATTTTACCTAAAAGAGGGACCGTTGACTAAGTTACAAGTGTTTTGAACTGATAAACTTACTGGTTATCCTTTGTGAACAAATGTAACTTACTCCAAATTTCTTAAAATATATGAATATATGACCACACACACAGTTGGTCAAGGTGTGTTTAAGTCATAGTAGATTGTTCTAAAAATAACAAAATATCATCATGTCTCATCAAATGGAACATCACAATTATAACGAATTTTTGTAACATGACGTTTTTATCAAGTTCATCTCGGCATGATCAGAGTAAATCGTTAAGTTAAATGAGTTCAAGAGTTTTATATCAATGAAGTCTTACCAACTATTGTATGTCCATTGACAGATGAAAATTCTAGAAACATAACTAATAAGTAAGTAAATTACATGGAAATTCAATCAAATTCAATTGGATGTTTAATCAAAGTCTCTGTACAACAGCTGAAATCAAGTAATTGTTAAGCAATGACAATAAAGTGATTGATGAAGGAGCAAAGAAAAATCATCAGTCACAATTTTAAATGTTTGTAGAGGATGAAAGATGACAAATTAACATATTAAATTGTCATCATTTAAACTTGAAAATAAAATCAACATTCAATTGAGAGAATATTCTCAACAATCCGAATAAAATAAAATATAAGCTTTGGATGTGGAAGAATAAATTGTCCAAGAAGAGTAAGAAGATGGACAAAATTAACAATCAAGTGAAGATTTCAGATGAAGATGAAGATGACACACATTGACAATAATTGATACACAATTAATTGTATGGCGAATTGAAAATGTTTAAGTCAATGAAAAAACTTGTGTTACAGTACCAACTGCCATCCAATTACCAGATCGAATGAGTAATTTATATCCAGAACGTACAAATTCTGGATGATTAAGAAATTTAAACATCACAGAACCAGTTTCACCAGAGAGTAAAGATTTTTTACCCATAATAGCTATAACTGTTGCAGTTTGTCGTAAATTACAACAATAAATGGTAACTTGAAATCCAGGACATAATCGAGCTTTAGCTGGATTTTCATCAATGACATTAGATAATAAACATATTCGTGCTTGAAAATAACGACAAGTATGAATACGTTGTATTTCATCAGATTTTTCAGGTAAAAGTAACATTCCTTTACGTAATTTATCACCAAATTCAAATGATAAAGCAAGTGATGCAAATTCACCAGGTTTAACAGCACGACAGGGTACTTTGTTACGATGAACTGATTTAACTGTAACTTTTTTGAATGATCCATCATTAAATGGTCCAGTTGTTAATATGTCACCAATTGATATACAACCAGTAACAGTTACACCAGCAACAACACAACCAACTTGTGATACATTAAATGTTTCATCAACTTGAAATTCACATTGATCATCATTTAGTTGTTTAGTATTTTTACAATTGTTACTGATATCTTTTGCTTTTGAACAAATTACAGTTTCATTACCATTATTGTAATTAACTAAATTGGCACAAGGTATTTTAGATTGTAAACTTAAAAATTTATACAATAAATCAATGCCAAATCCAGTTACACAAGAAACTTTGAGAATAGGAGTTACTGTAGAATCAGCCATCATTTGATGATATATTGTTGATGAATTACTGTTAGAATCAATGTCTTCCATCGAATTAATATGAATTGGTATGTGTTTGTTAACTGTTGATGTTTTTAAATGATTTTCAACTTGACGCAATATTTCATCTAATTTAGATGCTTTGACAAGGTCAATTTTGTTCAATATAATTACCACAGGTAAATTTAATAAGTCACATAGGAGTAAATGTTCCTTAGAGGTACCGGTTAGTCCAATTGTTGAGTTGATGACTAACAATGCAAAATGAGGCAGATGTCCGGTTAAACCAAAGACTGTTGTCCTCAGGTATTTATGATGTCCAGCGAGATCAATAAATGTGATGAGCTTAGATGAGATACGACAAATATCTTCAGGAGTACGATATCTGTAAGTCATTGAAAAGAAAAATCAAGATATTTCATCAATAAATTGTGATTTAGTCGAAAGAAAACCGAAGATGATAACAGATGAATCAATAATTCCTAATGAAATATCAATGAAAATTAAAAACAATACATTGATTGGTATGAACAAATATATTTACTCACAAAGCATATGTTAAAGGTTCACCATTGCAATCAAAGCCTAAAATTTCACGAGAAATTGATGATGTTCTGCCTGTTCGTATTTCATGTGAATGACGAAATAAATTGATTCGAGATGAACCAAGTCCATTGTCTAAATCACCATGAGTTAATACACCCAATAGTGTTGATTTACCAACATCAGTTGAACCAAGAACTGCTACTCTTAATTCTTCACATGTTTCAACAATACATTCGTCTGGTTGACTTTGAACGAGAATTTTAAATGATTTACGTTCACGAGATATTTGTCTTTCAGTTAATATTCTAATAGATGCACCAATTTTACTAGACATTAAATATAATGTTTCAAGTGATGCTGTAGCTTCATCTTCAGTTAAAACCAACCATTCTACCTTTGTCTTGAACACCAAGTTCATAAATTGCTTGGCCTCGACCTTCACGTAGACGCCATTTCATTTGTGTTGTTAGATGTTCCAAACGACTAGGACTAGGACTAATTAATTTCAATTTATATTCTATATGTCCACGAGGAGGTTCAGGTTTTAAATAACCAGGTTGTAAATTATTTAAACAATCATCATCACAATCAATATTATTGTCATCTTGAAGATAGGCAATTGATTTGAAATCCAAAATATTTTCATCATTATCAATGATTGCTTGTTGTTCCTCAACAAATTCGTCACCAAATAGGCCGATAAAATCAGCCATAGTTTAACCAAATGGCAGTGGATGAATTAGCCAGGTGTAACTGACGCAATAATCGAGTCAGTTTCGTTGGCCTACAACAATGTTGCAGATGACAGATACAAGTGATCAGTAGTCAGCTTTCACTTGCATGAGTGTATACAGTCAGTGTAGTCAGTGAGTCCCGCTCACAACATCTGACTGACGCACGCACAGGGTTGGACCTAAATTCTCCCGCATCAACCATCACTGTTGTTTTTGTTGCTCTTGTCGTTGTATCGCCATCATGGTTACAGCCTTCATTATACTTGTTCAAAGAGTGGGTTATTATATTCATCAATCTCATCTACAGTTCAAAGGTTATCTTTTTGTTTATTCCAAGAAATGAATAAATTCACCAAATGAATCCTACTTGTCATGAGCACATTTGCCAACCTTGTAATTGCAAGGCCTTAAAGAAAAAAGCGCGAATAAAATAAACCCCAAAAGAAACTTGACATAGTGCACTTGTCACAAATGAACTAGAACTAGAATAACCTATTATTAGACATAACAAACATGGTTGTTTATTTTGATTGAATTTCAAAAATATCACAAATATCATGGTTGTTTGATGGTAGAAAAAATATGTTTAACCTTTCGTTGTAACAACATTTGGTAAGAACCTTAAGAATATCTTTGATGACCAATATTAAGATAGGTTTTCATTTCCTTGTGGATTCATTATGGGTTGATTGTCTTGCTCAGTTTCTTTGAAAATTGATTGTTTGTTTTCGGAATTCAAGTGTCCACCAGAAGAAATATCAAAGATACGAACCAAGATTATACAAATGAGACAGACGAATAGTGATGAAATGAAGAATAATTCAAGGAAGAAATATCCTTTGTGATCAACCAGGTAACCACCAATGAAGGTTACGAAGGCTAAAGCAGTATTTTGAGCGGCCAAAGCAATTCCATAGGCAGTTCCTTGCCTACTTAATGGAATAATTGCACTGACCATTGCTGGTAAAGCACATGTCATGATGGAATATGCCATTCCTAACAATATCACAGGAAACCAAGGAGTGATGAAGGTCAAACCGATGATTGTGTGACTACTGAATGCTAATACAATTGCTGTGGTTATCCAGTCCAATTTACGACCAGTAATGTCCATGATAAAACCAACTATCGGTGAACATATACCTGCAATCAAGTACACTGTGGAATCAATTGCATTTGCTTGATCGGTTGTAAAATTGTACTTCTTTTTGAAGAATAAAGTTCCAAGAGAAACAAATGGATATATAGCATCGTGAAAAAATACACACACTATAATTAACGACCAGAAAAACCATCCGAAAGTTTTGATATCGGATAAACGTATCACTTGACTTGATGAATTGTTTTTGGAATCTTCACGACGATTACTGTACTTTTTTTCAAGTAAAATGGCAATTATTACACATACAATGGCAAATATACAAGGAATTGTTGCAACCAATGCAGTTGATGCAAAAAGACTTTTGCCATTTATCACAGGTTTAAGTAATTCGTAAATTGGTTTGATGGTATTGAATCCAGCAACTGATCCAACCATTGAAAGTGTTAATCTCACTCCAAAAACTAAACCCAATTGTTCTTCTTTGAAACAAGCTGCGATAAAACCATTTTGAGATACAATTAATGCTTCACCACCCAATCCATGGAACAATCGACCGAGACACATTAACCAGAATTGATCCAAATACATTCCTAAGGCCAATAGAAATTGACCTAATGTTACCAATACACTTAATATTAAAGATCCTGCTTTATAACCAAATACACGATCAATTAGAAAACCACCGATCAAACACATTATGATACTTGGCCATTGGTAAAATGAATATAATAATGAATATTGTGTAGCATTTAAATTAAATTGAGAAATTATCTCTTCTGCTAATGTTGCAGGAAAATCATAGGTGTAACAAGAACCAAAACACATTGAACATATTGCAATTAATAAACAAAATGTTAGCAAACGATCAATATAACCGCCGTTGGATTGATCTTCATTGATATTTGGTTCTCTTTCTATTTGATCCATCTTGTTCGAATTGTAACCAGATCAATTGAACCCGGAACTAGAAGCTAAGGTGTCGGAATTTAACTATGTCAGTTAAGTTTAATGTCATTCTAATCATCATGGGTGGATGAAGGGTAAATGTGATAGTTGTCAAGCATCTTCAGCGTGATCAACGATCAGCTGATACGAAAGCGAGGTGGAGACTCCATCTCTCTTTGACAAGTTAAAATTAGTTGAAGAATCGAAATGTAGAATCAAGACCTGTGTCTTGACCCGTTGAGACTTAGAACTGTTCGATGGACCATCAATCGATGTGCGAATCAAACCATAAAGTCAAATGAATCGGAAAACCCCTTGAAGGATTATAACCTCCATCTTTTACTGGTGCCTCATGTCCATGGTTAAGAAGCGAGTTGAGGTAAAACATACTTGGATACGACTGAAAACGATTGGATACTTTTCAGTGTCTGTCAGTGGAATTTTTACTTGACAATGAGGCCCTGTATTTAAGTGTTAACCTCGATCATGTACTAGAATTTACCAGACCAAAAGTGTCCTCAGTGATGGTATTGATGCACCTTCAAGACACTCAATACAAATTATCCTGATGACTCATCTGTTGTTTGTGAGGTATTGGTTACATTGTTCAACTTAATTATACCTTTGAACTAGAAAAAAAGAAAAGAATTCATCAGAACATTGCAAAAAGAAAACACCTGATATATAATTTGTTTGTTTGTTTGCTTGTCACAAATTTAATTGTATAAGTTGATTACACGATACACATTGGCAACATTCCAAGAATACACTTGAAGATAACTTTTTACTTGGACAACAGTGAAATGTTGTGTTGAAGAGTTAAATGAAATCAAGTAAAAGTAAAGAATAAAAGTTTGTTCGCCAATAAGATGAACAGCAGGTTGATCATTTTGAAAGTTGCTCATCTCAGTTAAAATGAGTAAGTGACATTACGTGACATCAAACATACATCCTCTAACTACCGGGATTGTCCCAATGTCGACTTTGGTCGAGTCGAACAAGGCTAGACATGAGTGATGATAAATCATCTGAGATGACTTTTGTCACTGAGTTGTGTCTTCTACGAAAGATTATAAAGAAAAAAGTAATGCACACCTGGTGATGCTTTACCTGTTTGACAATGTCGCTGTTTGGCCTTGTTTTGTTATCTTCATCGCGTTAGAAGCTTTTTTCAAGTAACACTTACAACACTCATGACTCATGAGTGCTGTAAGATGGTTTACGTGCAATGAATCAGGGAGAAACATTGTAAACCTCTAATCACTGAAATTTGTGTTACTTTCTTCTCACTCAAGTCACAAAAGTTTCAACTTGACTCCTCCCATCGATTGGTTGTCACTTTGTTTAAATAGACACCTGAAAACATTCACCAACAACATTGTCAATTTGATCATCACCAAGTATAAGTTACTACAACTCTTAATTGTCCTAAGTATGAAGAATACTATTATCAACTCTTTAACTAGTTGCTTGACAACTTTGACCGCGCTATCAACTAAACTTACTGAAATCACAACAAATGAAAATAATCATGATAAACATCATACAACAATTAATACGATTGTTAAATGTCAACCGATGAAATTACAATCAACAATTTTACCCAATGTTCTTGAATATATTGGTTTAACTCCAATGGTTAAATTAAATAGAATTCCTAAAGAATTTAACGTTAAATGTGAAATTGTTGCTAAATGTGAATACTTTAATCCTGGTGGTTCAATTAAAGATCGGGTTGTTGAAAAAATGATCATCGATGCTGAAGTTAAAGGTTTAATTAAACCTGGTGATACTTTAATTGAAGCTACTTCAGGTAATACTGGAATTGGTCTTGCTTTAGCTGGAACTGTTAAAGGATATAAAGTTATCATCGTTATGCCATCAACTATGTCCAATGAAAAAGGTGATATAATTACATCACTTGGTGCTACTGTTGTTAAAACATCACCAGATGAAAATTTTGTTCAAGTTGCTCATGATTTAGCTAAAAATATTCCATCGTCTTTTCTTATGGAACAATTTACTAATGAATCTAATCCACAAACTCATTATGATACTACTGCTGTTGAAATACTTAATCAATGTAATAATAAAATTGATATGTTAATTTGTGCAGCTGGTACTGGTGGAACTGTTACTGGAATTGGTAAACGATTAAAAGAACAATTACCACAATGTAAAGTTATCTGTGTTGATCCTATTCAATCGAAAATTGCTCCAATTAATGCAAATCGTCAATGTAATCAACAACAACAACAACAACAACTTGAAGGAATTGGTGGTCAAGATAAACCGAAAGTTCTTGATGATACATTTATTGATGGATGGATTAAAGTTCCTGATAAAGAATCATTTCAAATGTCAAGAAAATTAATCAAACAAGAAGGATTACTTTGTGGTGGATCTTCAGGTGCTATTTTACTTGGTGCGATTATTGCTGCTAAAGAATATAATCTTGATGAAAGTTCTAGAATTGTTATCATACTACCTGATGGAATTCGTAATTATATGTCCAAATTTATGTCTGATTCTTGGATGAAATCACAGGGATTTCATGATAATCAACTTGATGAACATACCATCATGAAACTTACAACAATACACAAGACAAATCAACATGAATCATCTTGATGTAACATTATCAACATTCGTGTAATTAGTTAAATTATTTGTAAATAATTATTCTTTGACACTTTTATTAAAACTTACAATATGTCAATATTGTCAATATGAGGGCACTTGTTTAAATGATCAATTTTGTCTGTTTGAAAAGTTTATCCAAGTTTGTTTGTTTTTATTAGAATGAAAAGACAAGTGATATTTTTATTTAATATTCAGTTTGACACTTTAATGTCGATGTTTTCATCGTAAAATGTCAACCAATAAGTGGTTCAACTATTTATCATTCTTCTTCTTCTTCTTCTTCTTCTTCTTCTTCTTCTTCTTCTTCTTCTTCTTCTTCTTCTTCTTCTCGTCGATGAATTGATAAACGATGTCTAAGATTGTCAATGGAAAAAAGTAGCTCAATTGGTCAATCAATTGAAATTGTCTGAACTTTTAAGGTCGCTTGATCAATAAGTCTGTATGATCAATCATCATCTGGTGCTTTTCGTGTAATGTCTAGACTGTTAAAATGTCCCGAGTGACAAAGAAAGGAGAAAACATTTGAAAATGCAAAAACATTTTGTCATCCTTACAAAAATCAAAATTGGCGCCTTGTGTTAATTCAACTATCTAATCAATTGAAATCCTTCAAAACAGAATAATTTGAAAGAGTGAATCATTTACTAGTTTGTTTGCATCTCAGTTGAGAGACAATTAAGTCCTTTTATTTGATTGTCATTTGACAATGTTATTCTTTTGATGGTAAAATGTCACCTCAACAAATGGTGAAACTTTTTTGTCATTCTTTATGGTCAATCGAACCGATAAAACTTGTCACTCATTGCATCAAACACAGATGGCGTTGTGTATTTACAAATTTATTTTATCAATTTATTGTATTCTTTGCTTTGTTATGTTTGTTACTTCTAATTTTGATATAATTGAAATTTGTTTTTAGGATTGGAAAAAAAATTGGAGTGTCAAAAGTGTCTGTTTTTCAACATCATCGACATTGTCATCATTGTATAGTTGTGCATGTAAATGTTTGATTAAAAAATTTACTTGTGTGAAGAAAATCAATTTAAATTGACAATTATCAAGTAAACTTGATGATTGAAATGTAAATTATAATGTTTAATTATGCTGATAATAAAAAGTTGTATTGTAACTCTTTTTTCTTCATTCTTTTATTGATGTCACTTGTTGTTTTGTGTCCAACGATCATTTGTTGATTTGTCTGTTGATGATGGAATGGTATTATTGGTTCCTTCTGGTAATGTAATTGTTGATGAATTTTCATTTGTTAAAAGTTGAGTATAAAAAGAATAATCACGATTCATGGGATTTATTGGATTTTGATGATGATGATGTTGTTGTTGTTGTTGCTGTTGTTGAGAATGATGAAGATTTAATTGATGTAATGGCACAATTGTACCAGTGACATTTGAACTTTGATTATTGGACAAGACTATTGCTGCCATTGATGGTTCAATTGTTGACCCGTAATGAGTCTCAGGGTGAATTGTTATTCCTGTTGACAGTTTATTATGTGATGATAAGTTTGTTGATGTTGTTGAACCATCGATTATATCTGAATTGATATTATTAACTGAATTACTATTACAATAAAGTAAATGACATGATCTTCCTGGTGAATAATTTGTTACTGGTGATATTTGTGATGATGGTGATTGATGTGTCATGAAAGTTGTTTGCTGTTGGTGGTGTTGTTGTAAATGATGATTTGATTCATTCATTGTTTGAGGAAAATGGACACCAAGAGTTATATTATTTTCATTGATACTATTTCCACCACCACAAGTTATACCAAATTGTGAACTTGATGCAGTTGCTGTTGATGATGTTGTTGATGAAGCTGATGGTGAATAAGATGAGTGACAATTACCAATGTTGTCAGAATATTGGTGACTAGACATTGAAAGTCCGACAGCTGATGATGATGATGATGATGATGTTGTTGTTGTTGATGGTAAAATTTTTAATGTGTTGTAATATGAATTGACAGGAAGATTAGAACATCCATCACATTGACCAGTTGAATTTGTAACATTAGTTATACCATTTGATGAACATGATGAATTTGAATCAGTTGACATTGAATATGAATTAAATGTTAATGATTTTGCATGATGACCAAGTGTTGGATAATTTGTTGCACGTAAAATTGATTTTCGTACACGATTTAGTGAATTAAATTGTCCAGTTGTTGATGTTGATGTTGATGTTGATGTTGTTGAAATGTTGGTAAAATTGTTATAATCATTTGATTTGATTTGATTTGATTGTTGAGGAAGATGATGTAAAGGGTTATGATGATGAGGATGAATATGAGTTGAATGATGACCATTATGTGATGTCATGACCATTATCATAGGATCATCTGAAATACGTACTTCTTTTCTTTGTTGCTGTTGTTGTTGTTGTGGAAGTTTATTTGATCGTCTTAAGTTTTCATCACCATCTGTATTTGACTCATCAAAAGATGTACCAGATGTTGCAATTGATGTGGTTGTTGTTGTTGTTGTTGTTGTTGCTAGTTGTGTAGTTGTTGATATGGTTGATGCTGGTGCACCTTGTGATGTTGAAGATGTTACGCCCAAATCGACAAAGTTATTGCTACCATTACAATGCATTAGATCTTGATTGCATTTTACAAGAGTAGCATAGGTAATACCAGAAGGGCAAGTACTTACTTTACCACTATTAACTGGTGCATCATTCAATACGATTGCTCCACCATAAGATGATGTTGTTGTTGTTGTTGTTGCTGTTGTTGTTGGTGCAGAGGTTGAAGTTAATGCAGTTGAACTTTCTAACCTACCTTCACCAATGACATTTGATGGTACTTTAATACAATCTGATGATGATTCTATGTATCCAGGTAATATTGAACTATTACTACTTAACTTTACAACATTACCTTTACAATTCAAATGACGAATATCTCCACCTCCACCTCCTATTACATCAACTTGATCATAGGAATCAACTGATAAACATTGAGACAATTTAAAATCTCCTTTACAATGAGAATTATTACGTATACGATCAATTGACATTTGATATTCACAATGATTTGAATGGTGAATTGAATTATCTAATTCATTTTCTTCTTTGATACAACGATTTACTACTGAATAAAGTAAATCTTCTTCTCCTTCTTCTTGATCTTGATGTTGATCTTGTTGTTGATCTTTATTGTTACTGATTTGATAGTCAACTCCTTTTCCTAAAACTGATTTGTATGATTGTTGATGTTTTAAAATTGATTTAGTTGTAGTTAATGGCTTTGATGTTGATGCATTACTTTTACTGATGTTATTGATTATTGATCCAGTAACTTTACTATTTGATGGAAGTGTTGTCAATTTATAAAACATTTTACCATTGTTACCATAATTTGAATTGTTGTTGTAGGTTATTTCATTGTTTGTTGAATTTATTGATTCACTTCGAGATGTATCATCTAAATCACATGTTAAATTTAAACTTGAAGGCATTAAATCACATGGCATTACACTTGATGGTGAATGTGAACCATGATGATGAAGTAATAAATGATTTGGATGAATATTATGATGTTGATGTTGATGTGATCGTAATGATGAATTAATTCGATGATGATGATGTTGATGAGGATGATGATGATGATGATGATTTATATACAACTCATCAAGTTTAAGGCCATCTTCTATGATATATTCATTACCAGTTGAATCATCAGTTAATTTTGTTGTTGAATATGACATGTTATTTCCATTCTTATTTTCAAGTGAACAGTGTAAATGATTAAATGATGATTTAATCATATTGGATGAACCAGTTGATGATTTAATTGAATGATGATTGTTGTAAGTGGATGGACAATGATCATCTGCATCAATTACTAAACAATGTCCAAGATTATCTTGATCAATGTCTTTAGATCTTTCATCATTGTTATCTGAATCATCTGATTTGTTGTTAGTTGTTGATCTCACTGAATCAGTTGATTTAATTACTGATTTACGTCGACAGAGGAATAATAATTTTGTCAATGTTATCAATGATATAACAACTGATAGTGTTACAATTGTTACTCCTGCCATTAATGGTGTTGTAAAGTATGAATTTATATTGACCAATGCATCTGAAAGAACAAAATAAGAAAATTAATTATATGAATAAAGTTATAAATTTTTTGTATTGTGTTGAAATGTTAAATTGAAAGTATTATCTTTGTTTAAATAGAGTAAGACGATTTAATGGATGAATGTTAAAAAAATCATACGCAAAGTAAATCTCTTAGAACTGGACATAAAAAATATTAAATTAAATATCCATGAGGTTTATGTGAGAGAAGAAAAAATGTCCTCAAATGATATAAACAGGTAAGAACATTTCATTTGATAGAAAGTAAAAAAAGTCAAATGTAACTTATTCCATTTTTTTAGATTTTCTCTCTTTTTTACTGGTTAGAACATAACCATTACAACTGACAAGTGTATGATGTAGTAAATCGACTTGTACTTCTGTGTATATGTGAAATAGTACACTTGATGAGAAATGGTTGCCTCGAAACATCATTTGATGAAGTGAGTATAAAAGAAAAGTAGTAGAAGAAAAAATATCAAAGAAAATACTCCATAAATACATTTGCTAGTAGTTTTTCTCTCTTCTTTTTTTTGGATAGAAAAATAAAAAGAAAAAAAAAGATGGACAGTTAGAACAGTTCACCAACTTCAAAAGCAAATAGCATTGGATGAATGGATCCTAATGTTACCTCTTTTTTTTTCTTTTTATCTTTTCTTTTCCTCTTTTCTTTTCATTCGACTTTCTTTGTCAACTTGGTTCTTATTCTTCTTCTTCTTCTTCTTCTTTTAGCATATACTTTCAATAGCATATTCAATACCCTTCAAACCTAAAAAGCTAGTGACATGGTCAAGGAAAATTTTGGTCCTTTTTTTACCAAAGTAATTTCTTTTATATCTTCAACCAAATAACTCTATTCACTTGCTTTTATTTTCATCTTTTTTTTCTGTCTCAATATCAAACTGGTCAACTTAGAACATATATTTGTTGTCAACTTTGTCCTTTATATGGAAAAAAAAGATTATCAGAGAAAATGCTCTCAATGTTCACGATTTGTTCTAATGACCTAGTTTTTTTTGGACCCGAAAACTTACAATTGACAAGCCTTGTCTTCATCTTTTAACCCTTTTGCCTTTGTCATGACTTCATGTCAACCTTGCATAATTAATCTACATATTACGTAATACTTGACAAACTACCTTTACTCATGAAATTGTCAACTGTATGAAATCAACTTTACTTTCTTTCTTCCTCTTCTTCTTCTTGTTATTCTGTGTATAAAGACACTTCATGCCTTTTTTACTTTATTTCTTCAAGTTCACTTGTGCCTTGTTACATTCATTTGGGTGGAAAGTAAATTTGACCCAAGATACAACATTTGAAGACGACATTTGATCAAGTTAATTTATTCAACTTACTCTCTCTCTCTCTCTCTCTCTCTTTATTTCTTTCTCTTACTTTTACTTTGTCAGTGTATAAAAAAAAGTTCTTAAAGACAACAAAGTACTCACGTTCTTATACTACTTTCAACTTGACATGAATTTTTAAGAATGAGATAAAACACTCTGGTGTTTTGTCTGGCACATGGAGTGAGCATTTGAATAAAAATGAAAATAAAGAAGATCCCATGCAAGTAAGTACAGTAAGTAAGTTGATAAGTAAGTCAGTAAAGTACAGTATAGAAGAGTACAGTTGAATTGTAAAGGTAAACAAGTGTAAATGATGAGTGGGCCAAAGTTAGGGTGTGAACGAGGGGCAGGAAGTGTCGGAAGTTAGATTGACCAAATCACCTGTCAGGAGAGAAGAAGATGATGAAGAATTGGAGAGAAAAGAAGAAAGTAGTTGAAGAAGAAGAAAAGAAAGGAAAAAAAGCAAAAGAAATGACCGCCTTGAAGGAAAAATCAAGTGCTGACTCAGTACACTATTACCAAGTGACAGGGAGAAGATTGTACAATGAACTGTGTCTCTCAATCTCCTAGTCTCAAGTCTCAACATCACCATTGCAATGACACAATGGACACAAAAGACACAATGGAGCACATTCTGCACTTCCTTGATGCCAGATCTAATTCAGCTTACCAAGTTGGCCCTGTCTCTATAACCAAAAAGGAGAGAGTGAGAGAGAGTGAGAGAGAAAAGAACAGTAGAACTCGAAGAAAAGCCCCTTTTGCTCATTCTTTCTTTTCTTTTGATACTGCAACAGCATGAGGACTATTTTCTTCTCGAATCAACAGTAGAGATGACTTCTATTAGTACGAGGTAAATTGTGCAATCCCTTCTGTGCAATGTTCTTTTTCTTTTATTTGGTGAATTTTCTCTTCTTCTTCTTCTTCTTCTTCTTCTTCTTCTTCTTCTTCTTTGGATCTTCGTTTTTTTCTTTCTCGACTGTTCTTTCACTTGCAAGTGCGTGTCAATGGTTATTTCACCCTTCATGGTCCATTGCTGGGTGTCAAATACCGTTGGTAAAAAGCTACTACCAAGGACTAAAGTGTTCTTCTATGTTACACAACATTCCAAGTGAATTGTACAAGTACAATACAACCATGTTACACTAAACATCAAAACAAGACATTTTCACTATTTACACAAACTTTCTCTCTCTCTCTGTACTAGCCACAATGGTCAATCGTGACCTTTTACATTACACCCTTGTCTTTGAGATATTGGATGATTATTGGATATCTTTATTCTTACCATCTTGTATAATAGATTAGAACTTCTTGTTCTTGTTCTTGTTCTTGTTCTATGTTATATATTTTATTCCAATGAACATTTTTACCCACAACATTCACATATTAGTCAACGATTGTACTAGTGACCCTTAAGTGTTACCAATTTATTTTTTCTTGTACAAAGTACCCTTCGATTTCCTTTTAGTTCTATTCTGTTCTATTCTACTGTTATATTATCACCATTGTATTCGACCATTTAACAATATCTATGATGACCTACAAAAAAATGTCTACTTGTGCACTTTACTTGATTCCTCTTTGAACTTAAAATCTATGACTCATCATTAATTATCTTTACATTTACCCTTAAATTGTCACTTGTTGGTCACTTTGTAATGTTCATAATACAAATTGTGTAAATTGTTCACAATGATATTTGATACGTGAAGAACATTTATATATGTGTGAACATTCAATGGGTCATCTTTGGTGACAAGGTAAATGTTACTTTGTATGAACAATTCAATATATTAAAAGATTTTTTAAGAAAAAAAAAGTCAATCGAGATAATTCTAACTTGTTCTACTTGTTCTTCTTCTTTGGGATAAAGTAACCTCATCGGTCCATTACACCGATCGAGATTATCATCGTCAACTACGAAAGAATAAAAATATATTGTCTTAAATTGATTGTCATCCATCTTATTTAGACTTAATGTGTACATTAAGTGCAGCCATTACTTTTATGTTCCTTTGACTTGAACTAATAAGTTAAATAATTCTACTCAGTATCTTCACTTGACTTTCTTTTTCTCTGTGTAGATGTGTGTATGTGTGTGTGTAGACTGTTAAAAGAGAAAAAAATTTAAATCAATGAAAGGATAAGAAAAAAAAAATTCATCAGATAGATTGATGAAACCAATAACTTTTGGATATGTTACGACTAATGAAATTGAACCTGCTGATAGAAATGATGATGATGATGATGATGATGATGAGTTAGAAGACATCTTATTTATTTGATATCTAAATTTTCATCATAATCACTTCGGAATTCGTCCTTCACAACTCTCGTCTCATCACTTCTTCTTCTTCTTCTTAATTTGAATGTCAGTCAAGTTACCTGAATTTTTCTTACCTTCAGATGTAATGAGTTGAATACATATTGTTGTATACAACGTGCAACGTATAAACTCAATGAACTGAACCTTCACACAGTGTACAGTTCTAATGTTCAGAACTTCTGCCTCTCTGTCTCTGTCTGTCTGCTTGTGATGATTCAAGTTGTTTGTTACACTTTTGTTGTGTCTCTTTGTGTATGGATGAGAAGTGAAGTGAAAGTAAGAACAACTGACACAATAGAGTAAAGTAAAGAAAGAATAAGAAGAAGAAAACCTTTTGTTACTTAAAGTATTTACTTGCATCTGGCCACAGTTGTTACCAGTTGCAAAATGAAAGTTGGCAAATGTAATATCTACACTCAGTACACACACACACACACACACACATATATATATATATATATATATACAGTATAGAACAATAGAAAGAAGAAGAAATGAAAGAGAGAAAAAGAAGAAAATAGACAAAGAATATCATGATGAAAGAAAGAATGAACAAATGTACGTGATGGCGGTCACCTTTGACCAGGCAAATGTTAATTTGAAAAAGAAATTCTTTTGGTGTAACAAAGAAAAAAAAAGAATAAAGTATATAACTTAGTAAACTGTGTAAGTGAATAACATGTTCGACTTGTACATGATGTGTGTAAGATAGAGAGAAAGACTTACACACAAGTGTATAAGGTTGAACAATGTTGGTTACAATTTCAGTTGATAATCCTATGGACAACTCGTGTGTACACCATCACACTTACATTGGAATCAACAAGATGAACCTTAGTGTATTGGTTAAAAGGAAAGGAAAAAAAATACACACACATACACAGACATCTAGTAAAAGGATGAAAAGAAGAAGGAAAAAAATGTAAGTCAAGCTCTAAGGAAAAATTGTTAAGTTGGCTGATCGCCTTTGCACTTTGTCACTAAGAAGATGAAAGAAGACGAGATCAAAGAATAGTCCTGAACAACCTGAGAAAACATACAACAGACGGATTAAATAAAGAAGACATCACTTTTTTTTTCTACCAATTGACCGAAATAATGAGGTCACTTTTCTCTTTGTAAGACAAGATGTGTGTATGTTCTTGTTGGTTCTTTTGTTGAACAAGTTGCTCATGGTGTAAGCTTTGAATGGTAATGTTCTTGTAATCATCATCATCATCATCATCGTCAAGGGTGGAAAGGGTTAACTAAGGTTCAAATGATTGTCTGACCAATTGACTAGTCTATACACGGATTTTCCAATAGAAAGAAAGACAAGTAACAATAGAAAGAAAGAGAAGAATAAAAAAAAGAAGATCCAACTGACAGGATGATCAAACTGTACACAAAATGGAAAGAAAGTCGATAGATAAGTCGACAGTAGAACTATTACAACGATGAACTGATTGGTTCATCGTTCAAGGGTAATAGGGATGAACAGTCACATCGACACAAACCTTAAGGACATTCATAGAACCATTGGATGATGGCATCCGTGTTACAATGATCATTTGAGCTTGGAAAAACACTCAAACATCAGGAAAGAAGAAAAAGAAAGACAAAATGAGTTGTAAGATGTTCTTACTTGAAATGTCTTTGTGTGTGTGTATGTGTTCGATCTTTTTACTTGTTACTCATTTTTTTCGCGTGTTCTTCCCGTGTCAGTTGTTTCTTGCAAATCGACTGTCAATGGGTTAATAGGAAAAGGTTATTCTGTTGAACGGAAATGAACACATTCAATAGTAAAGACAGTTACATGTTGTGGAGAAAATGTCAAAAGACAGGAAATATATACAAGTTGATGAAGAAAAAACGAAATGACAAAGAAAAGAAGAAGAAGAAAAAAAATAAGAATGAAAGAAAGGAACAAAGTGATACACAAGACTAAACAACCACTTAATACACATACAAATAGAAACAAGTTGTGTCACTTTGCACGACAACCAGTGAAATGTTCTAGTACTTAGTATCTGTAGTCATCAGGATCAATGGATACAAAATGCTTCCCCTTTCTTTAATTTGATGATAGGACACAATTTTACTTGTGTATAAACGACCTGACAAAGTGACAAATATAATTTGATGAAGACAAAAAAAAGGACAAAAAATATATGACTCATAAAATAACCGATTGAACTTGTTCCTTCATTTATGTTCAGTACACAGTTAATGAACCATTTGGACTTACTGGTTACTACGTAAATGTACAAATGTAGTAAAGACATTGATAAGTTGTGTTTAACGTGAAAGACAAAAAAAAAGAAAGAGATCAATGACCTTAAGAAGAATAAAATCAAAGTAAATTTAATTCATTGAAAATGTTCTGACAAACTCGTGGTCACCAAGATAAGGACAAATTATCATCTTTCGACCTTTACTTTACCAATGATAAAATGTTATTCAGTTATTTCCATCATGGTAAAAATGTAAATGAATAAAAGTCACCAGGAAGTCATTTACATTCTGTTCACCTTTTATTACCTTTTTACTTTCTATCTTTATCTCGTTATGACTGTTCGACCACCTTGAATGTACTTTTATTCAACAGTTTTACAACATCAACTGTTCTGAAAAGAGTTCTGACAAAAAAGTTCTAACCATGACGAAATTTAATAGAAAGGCAAAAGAATGTATGTAATTATCAAAGTTCAACACGTATTGACAATACAATCATTTTACAGTTAGATGTTTACATAAATTAATATTCAATTATAAAATGAATCATCTAGAAAAATGTTCTTCCTTTTTTACCTCGTGACCATCATTTGAATATTTTGTAAGATCACACAACAATAACAAGGAAAAAAATATAACTTTGAATAAATCAAAAATGAAGAAATTTTAACAACAACAACAACAACAACAACATGCTCAATTGATTTTCTCCTTTTTACTCATTGTATAAAAGGAAAAATTCGAATGTCACACGAATTTCTCTTCTTTTTTTTTTGTTACTTCAATTGAAACTTGTGCGTGTAATATTCAATTTTTATGCTTGGTTAACTTTCACATTCACTTTGATATAACAACAACACATTCACACACATTGAAAGACACATTGAATGTTGTCAGATCAAATAACCAACAAAATGACACAAATAAGATATAATGTCACTTTTATATTGATCATTACTCTTTTACGTGATAAAAGAATATAAAATTGAACCAAAATCTAAAATCAATTGAACAACTTTTTCAACTTTCACAACAATTCAATAATTAAAATATCACATAAAATCAATATGATAAAACAACAAACATCAATGTTTCTCTGGTTAGAACACAAAAAAAGAACAAATGAAAGTTATGATCAACCATTCGAAAGAACTGTTCTAAAATACCAAAAACATTTCAAATGAACAACATTGAAGAAGATTAACTTAGACTAGATATAGTATTATAGACAAATCTTATGATACACAAAATGTATACATAAAAAAAATGTAAAATCATTCATGTGAATATCGAGTAAATCATCATATCAACAGTATTGAGTATAAATAGGAAAAAAAAGAAAAAGAACATTTGTCTTTTTCACCTGAAATATTTTTTTCAGTAAACTTCAGTCAAATGGAAAAATAAAAAAATTTTCTTTTCTTTTTCTTATCGGTTGAATGATTAAAATACCCAAGTTAAATGTTAACCGGATATAAATTGTTTTTTATCATCATACGGGTATGTAGATGAGAATTTTTATGTGTAATAAGATTGAATCAATTTGATATTAAATTTTTTTTTCTTTCTTTCTTTCTTAGAACTTACTGTGATCATTGGAATGACGATTTGCATCATTGGATCGTTTAGATGAGTCTGATGATGATGAAGATGAGGATGATGAACCTCCTGTTGATGTTGATGATGATGATGATGATGATGATGAAGATGAAGATGATGATGATGGCGATGATGATGATGATGACATTGCTGCTCGTTGTTCTTCACTTTCATCTTGTCGATCAGTTGAATCTTCATTTGTTTTTACTCTTTGATCAAAGTAAAAAAATGGATCTGAATCGGAATTTTCATCTTCTTTTTTATTGTCTAAAGATGAGATGAAAAAAAAATCAATGAAAAAAATCCATTAGTTTATATCATCATCATCTCGGTTGACCAGATGAATAATAATGACATTTGCAACATCAACAACAAAAAATACAAATAGATACGAAATATAAATGAATAATATATATATTAAAATGTTTTCAGTGAAGAAATAAAATAATCTTCAAAAAGACAAGTCAAGTGATGCTTGTGATGCAATTGACTTTTGTCTGTGTTCTACAAAATATAACGTTGAATGTTCATGTGCATCTGTTCTTTTCCTTTTAAAGTGAGAAATGAGATGAGAAAAGCAAAGACAACAAAAAAAAGTATCCACTGAAATGTGTAAGTGCAATGTCCAAAGGTCATCTGAGAAAATGTACTCGAGTCGTTCTAGAACAGAAAAAGAACAAATGTGACAACACATGGACATTCATACAGTGAGAAAGAAAGAAGGAAAAATAAAGTAGCATCTCTTATTCTTCTTCTTCTTACTTTTTGTAAATGTAACTCAAAGTTATCTTAAACTAGACAGTATATACAAAGACAAGAAGAACAACAAAAAAAAACAACTGTCCAAGTGTAAAGGGAAAAACGATTGTAACAACCTCCGAACAAAATAGCTTAAAGATTTACACAGACATTTGACTTTACTTTGCTTTGTATGTTTACTTTTGATTCAAAGTTCAGAAGTGAATTTCATCAGGCAAAGTAAGAAGGGAAAAAAATAGACAAATGAATGTATGTGTCTTGTTGACATTGTTGTAGTCAGATTGAATAACGATAAGATGACAATGACACTTGGTGACAATTTGTTCAATTCAGGTGTGAATACAAGTTGATTCGATTGGATACAATCGTTTGAATCCCATTTGAATGGTTTGAATAGATCTGATGGAAAAAATTTACCATGAAATCACTGGAAAATCCATTGACAACTTGTCACTCAATACTTTTTCTCTCTCTTTTTCACAAGTTAAAAGGATAAAAATTTGAACCGGAAGTTAAAAGTTCACTCAAATTGTCCCATAAAGTCGACAAGTTTACATGTGTACTTCTTCTTCTTTTCTTTATTACTTTTTCTTTTCAAGACAACACAATCAAATACTCTACACTGTGGCAAGTTTACTAAGAATGAAAAAGCAAAGTGGCAAAACAAGAAATACAAAGAACAAAAAAAAGAAAAAAGAACAAAAGTTTAAAACGTATTTCTAACTTGACTCAATCGATTTTTCTTTTACAGTTAATTCCATCTTTGTTTCGCCTTTTACAGAAACTTTTACTTTACTTACTTCATTGTTTCATGTGTTTTGTTCTCTTTTTTTTTGTTGGCGCTTTTTTTTGCTCAGTTCTATTCTGTTCTGTCATTCGTCGTTGTTTCATCTGAAGATGGAATCTTTTTTCCTTTTACTGTGACCGATTGAAAGGCTGTTTTTAGACAATTTCACTTGATCACAATGTCTTTTACTCTCTCAGTGTCGATTAGAAGACAACATGAACCAATAGAACTTACAAAAGTAACAAGAGAGAGAGAGAGAGACAAAACAACACACACATACACACATGAAAGAAGATGAAGAAATGTCACAGATGGACTTTAGATTGAATGTGAGTAAGTGAGTTATAATCTTACTTACAAGACTTAAAAATAAAATGAAAAAAGAATAAAAACTTTTGAAAAATAAAAGTTCATCAGTGTTCATGGATAACATGAGAGCAATTTGACAGTGTATTGATCATTTTGTACTCTATTGTTCATGTTGAATAGAATAGAAAAGAAGAAGAAGAAGAAGAAGAGAATGAATGCCACACACATAGAACAATTTGGACGATAGTGAGTCGTTGAGTTGACCAATGTGAACACACAAAGAGTTCGAGAGGAAAAGAGTGAGTTAACAATTGCCAGTTCACTTTAGATCTTGACTTTCTCTCTCTTTCTTTTGTTCTGTTCTAGAACAGCTTGCAGCTATCGACAACCTC
The DNA here is from genome assembly GCA_030280995.1 of Hemileia vastatrix. Lineage (NCBI taxonomy): Eukaryota > Fungi > Basidiomycota > Pucciniomycetes > Pucciniales > Zaghouaniaceae > Hemileia > Hemileia vastatrix. The sequence goes on along the minus strand of JASXTE010000052.1, from coordinate 55,959 downwards.
ATATACACACAGATACGCACACACACATATATATATATATATAAGTATAAAGACGTCACTGGTGTAATACGCTAACGTGAAAATAGTACAGTGAGTATAGTCACATCAAACTGACTGACTGACTGACAGAACTCGAAGTTACTTCTTTTCTTCTTCTCAATAGCAGCGAGAAATAAAGAATACAATAGCAATCAATGGAAGCAAAGTATCCTTCGGCTAGACCACTTGGAATCAACTGCTTGTGTGGTGTGTGTGTGTGTGTCTCATACTTGGTCCATTGATCCATTGAAAGAAAACTGTCTACTTGGCTCATCGAATACTTGACTTACTTTGAACACCTACTTTTTCACTCTTGACCAATGTGTGTGTATGTACTTCACTTGGTCACACACTTTACACTTTCTTTCTCTCTTCAAATGTCATTCAACTATTCTAACCTTCATTGAACACTCTTCAAATGGAAATAATAACTGTTATCATCTTTTCATCACATCATTTAACACAATGATAACAAAGTTACCTACTACTAACTTCACTTTACTTTATATGTAAAATCGATTCAACTTTTTTACACTTTGTAAAATAACTTGATATAATTAAATTGTATCAAATGTACAAGTGGACAATTTATAAAATTGATACTTTGAAATGTTGAATAATTGAAAAATATAAATTATGCTGAATGAAAATAATGATGATGTTCACTTACATGTAACCAAAAGTAATGCTGATGCATTTGTCATATAAGATGGTTGTTTAAGTCGTGGATTTTTTGATGAACAAATTAATACAGAACCAGAATCTGTTATCTTTGGTATAAATCGTAAAATAGATGTTGTCACCTTTCCATCTTGAGATAAATTAGATCTGTTGAAGATTATTGTCAAAGAATGAAAAAAAAACAAAAACAGTTTAGTTAATAAAAAAAAGTTGAAAGTTGAAAGTTCTGATGAAAATATGAATAAATAATTGAACAGGACAACATAAAGGTGACTTGATGAAATGGAAAAAACATAAAGTGAACATTCACACACATGAAATGTTCGCAAGATAAAATATACTTTCATACTTGACACTTGAGTTGAGGAAGAAAAAGAATAAAAGTACTTTGATAAAAAGAACCTTAAGAACAGTATAGTACAGAATAGTATAGTAGTATTACAAGTTAAGGGTAACAACTGACCAGTGGTCAATGAGTGATCTAACGATTGTGTGCAATTGACCATGATACCTTGGAGGTATTAAGGAGAAAAGAAGTATTCTTCAGAACACGAAGAATAAAATATCGAAACAAAGTAAAAGACATGAAGATATCAAGGTAAAAATAAAGGGTCATTTAAGATGAAGTAAAAGATCATCATCTCATTGACAATAGAAGAAAAGAATATAATACAAGAATAGAACAGAATGAGAACTGTGTAAGAGAAAAAAAAATAACTGACCAATTTTACTGGATTATTTTTCCTCACTGAAATGACAAAGGTTTTCTCTCTTTGAAAAGATGAAAGAATAAAAATCATCTTGAAGATACAAAGAACAAAGGTCACACAGACACAAAAAGAGAGAACAAAAGAATGAGTGAAATAAAGTTCTAGACATAATACAAAAGAACTCAACGAATTATTGATGAAGTAAAGTGAAAGGGAAAGAAAAAAAACTGAATCAAAGATGATGATGATGAAGAAGAACATTCTTGACCTTTTTCTATGGCAATAATTTTTTTTCCTTCTTCTTGGAAAAAAGAAAAATGTGACACTGACTTGTTACTTTTGTTAGCAAAGAGGTTGCAACTACTGTCAAAGTACAATGAGGATGAAAAAGTACACATAAAGTTACAGGTTGACCTTTATGTACTGTGTAAAAGTAAAAAGAACACAAAGACAAAAAGATAAAAATATCCAACTTGGTTAACTTGGTAAATCGTTGATGTTACTGTTGTTGTGTAAGTTCTTCTTCTTTTTCTCAATACTCACTTTGCATCCTTAAGTTCTTTACCATTGAGTGTCCATGAAATCACAGCAGGTGGCTTAGAACCTTTACTTTGACAAATGGCTTCGACTTTTTTGTCTCCCCCAAGCGAAACAGTTGGTAAATCAAGACCACTCTTAGATATCATCGATGTCACAGGAGGACCAGCTAAATGACTTCCATCACGATTGACAAAATTTATTGACACAAATGATGGTGGATCTGTTTATAATAACAATTAACAATTATCAGTTAAATGTATTTTACTATACATGACGAAGTTATGCAATCAAATACTCATCATGAGGTAAAAATAAAGGTGAAAGAAAAAGAACAAAATCGATTTTCATTAAGAATATAAAAAAAAGAAGAAAATGTTAAAGACAGATTAAGTTGGCAAAAAAAACGAAAAGAAGAAAATGCAACTTTGATTACACGGTAAAGTGAGTGAATCGTTGAATTGAGTAAAAGAAAAAAAAGAAACAGATGAGAATTAAAATAGAATAACATCACTTACAATTTGTATCGAATCGAAGTGACGATGAAATAGGTCCAATAGTTGGAAACAAAGAACCATCTAAGAATACTTGACATGTAATTTCTAAAGATGGTGTTGATTCACTATTGATAAAAGTATCACCTTCATTTAATCCATTACGAATTTTTTTATTCATCATTTGCTTTTGTTGCTGTAAATCAACTTGATGTTTATTAGATGAATGTAATTGTAATTGTTGATGTTGTTGTTGTTGTTGTTGATTGTTGAAATAATTAATAGAATGCTTTTCTTGTAATTCATTAAATTGAAGTAATAACTTTTGTGATAAAATGGCAGGTGAAATAGTTAATTCGTTGATTGTATCACCAGTTGTATGGTTAACTGTAAATGTATCATCGATTTTTTCATCTTCAATGAACCAAATTACTGAAGGATACGGTTTAGCTGTATGAATTAATGGATAGTTCAAGATTATGATGATGATGATGATGATGATGATGGTGAAGATGATTACAGTGTCAGTGAATAAGTTAGGAAAAAAAGAGAAAAAGATGAGTGGACCAGAAATGAATGAAAGTGAGAAATGACATGAAAGAAATAAGTTGTTGATGCAGTTGGATAAGTTACAGTATCAATGATAATAATGAAAGTAACACCAAATCACAGTTTGTGTATGAGTTGAAATGTGTTCATCGAGTTGTCCAAGCAAAGACAATAATGTGTTTCAGGTTCAGTTATAGTTATAGTTGACAATGTTTATGTATGAACAAATAGTGAGTTGTCCAAGGGTCAAGAAGAGAGAAAATATTATGACCACGAGTCACAATGTCATTGCAATTGAGTTGACATGGCCAGAGGATACAATTGACACGTGAAACCAACATCATCCAAAAGCATTATATGACCAACAGAGTGATAAAGATGATGATGATGATGATGATGATGAAATATTCACAAGAAGGAAAAAATATCAACACAATATTAATATACTTATTTGAATGAGTCTATTAGAAAATTCATTGTGTTCATTGAATTATTGAAAATATCATTGAAATGAATAGAAGTAAAGAGGATAAAGGAAAATCAAAATAACTTGCAAAGAAGTAAACAATTGAATAGTCTTGATTGTAAAGAAAGAGACAATTTATCCTCGTTGCCCAGGTTTCAAAGTAATAAATATGATCAATGGATAACAATGGATTCACCGGCAAATGAGTTACTACAATAGCATTATTCTCGGTAAGAGGATCAATTTGTGTCGATACAAATAATATGTAGAAGGAAGAATAGAGAGAAAAAGCATCTGTTGTACTAGTAAAAGAAAAAATAAAAGCTTTTTTTCTTCTTTCGGTATCAGTTGACTTGAGTGTAAAGAGAGAAAAAGAATGATAGAACTTGCAACATTCGAAACATCCGCATTCCTATCATTCTACTCTGCTTTTCTCTCTCTCTCTCTCTCTCTCTCTCTCTTCACTCTCTGTTTCTATGTCTTTGACTCATTTGGTGAATTTACCAGTGACGACGATTGACGACTCAGTTACATGCTGCATGAAAAAATAGGAAGAGAAAAAGAGGAAAAAAAGTTTCATTTCTCTAACTTGGTTGCATCAGCGTAATGAGTCAAGCAAATCTCTCAGCTAACCAATCTGTCTTACACTGTACAAAGTAGAAATGAAAGAATTACTATTCCTTTAAATGTAGTACAAGTTGGATAAAAGAGAGAGAAAGAAAGAGGAAAAAAAGTACAAGGATACAAAAGTAAGAAAAAGAAAAAGAAAAAAAAGAAGAAGAAAAGTATATATATATATACCATTGATGTCGGTGTTAGAACTCAAGAGTGAAATAAAAACGTGATTTGCACAGATGAACCTAAGTAATGGTCAAAGTTAGAAGAAGAAGAAGCAATGATCGACTCGCACTTTACTTTTACACTTTTATTCTTACCAGTTGGTTAAGTATGGTGAAAAAGAAAGAATAAAAGTAATTTCTGTGTAAGGTCAAATGGAGATGAAAAAGAACATACAAGAAGAAGAAGAGAGGACAGTGTACAAGAATTGTAAAGACAAGGCAAAAGAAAGAAGAGAAAGAAAATCTATGTGAAAGAACTAGTAGAATAGTCATAGAAGAAGAAGAAAGAAAGAATAGAATGAGGAAAGAACGAGTTACCTCATGACCACGAGCATCTACTATTACTCTGTACAAACCAACTGACTGGCCACAAGAATGATAATGGATAATGGGCAAGAGAAGCATCTCACTTGCACACACAAAATAGGTAACAGTGCACATTGAACTATAAGAAAGATGTTGGAAGAAAGAGAGAAGACTCAACTGCCCGAGTAGATAGTTTTGAATTGTCTTATCATCTTCATCCCCTTAGGGAATACAAGGGTATGCACAAGATGAACAAAACGAAAAAGTACGAAAAAGGAAGGAAGAAGAAGAAGAAGAAAAAAATTCTCCTCAGCACTTTACTTCTATTTTTCTTTCTTTCGTCCAACTTTACTCTCTCTCTCTCCCTTTCTTTCTATGTCTATGTCGATGTCTTATGAGAAGAAGAAGAAATAAAATTGTATGTCTGTTGACTCACCATCTGAAGCGATGCACTTGAGGGTTAAGTTAGACTTTTCTTCAATTGAACCAGAAATAGAATTCATTCGAAGACCAGAATTACCATCAACAATGTACACATCACGTGGAGCCGCTAAAAATTTTTCCATTTTCGTTGTTTTTTTTTTCAATTGTAACAAGTTTAAAAAATATATAAAAAAGAATAAACATCTTAGTCATTGATCATCAATCATAATCATTTTTACAAGTTAAAATTCATCTACACAATAATCAATCTTATATATTAAGGTGAAAATTGTTGTAAAGATGAAAAACTTACTTGCTACATTTAATACAATAGAATCTTGTAAAGTTAATGATGAATTTTTAATTCGAGTATTACGCGATGAACAAGTCAATATTGATCCATGATCAACAATTGATGGTGAGAAGGTCAACATAGAAGTTGTCACTTGACCATCGGATGATACATTTGACCTGTTAAAGGGAAAGAAGAAGAAGTATTTGATAATAGAATGAATTTGACAATAGATAAATTTACTCTATTGAACATAATTGGATTAAATGAATAGGACAATTGACCCAGAAGCAAAAAAAAAGGTTGAACCCGAATATATACACAATGAAAATATATTAACAAGAGGTGGAATGTTGATGAAAGAAAAAAAGTGACCCGCAAAGTCAAAAGCAAAGTAATAAGCACGCATAATACATTATGTATGATGATCATGTGCAGTAGAGTAAAAAAAAGAAAGGAAAGAAAAAGAAACGAAAGACAAAAGGAATAAGAAAATGATAAGCCAAGAGTAAAATTAGTTGAGATGAGTAAAGTAATTTGTGAAATGAGGGATAAAAAGGTTCCGTAAAATAGCTCAAGTATTAATTGAACTTGTCTTACCAATGAGAAGTAAAAGTATTAGAATAGAACAAACAACAGAGTAGTTTTAAGAACAGTTTGACAATTGTTAGAACTTTGAAAAAGTATGAAAATACTGATTTGTCAACAAGTTGATAAAAATAGAACAATTGTCTGTGTATGTGTTTATGTGTTTGACCTTACTTGACTTCTTTGAGTTCTTTTCCATTGAGCGTCCAGGTAATCACAGCAGGAGGTTTAGAACCATTGGATTGACAGAGTACGTCCACTTTACGATCTGCACGAAGGTATTTACTAACGGGAGAAAAAGATGATGATGAAGATGAGGAGGATGAGAAGGATGAAGAAGTGGATGGAATGAATGAAGATGTAGAAGAAGAAGAAGAAGAAGAAGAAGAAGAAGAAGAAGAAGAAGAAGAAGAAGAAAGACCAGATCCGTTGGTGGTAGCTTGTGAGTTCGCTGATCCTTTAGTAGTTGATGCAAGTGAATCTCTTGAAGGCGGAAAAGTCAGAGATACAGATGCTGGCGGAACTGCAAATGGAAGAGAAGAAAAAAACAGTCCAATGAAGAAACGAATAAACGAAAGAATCAAGAAATAAACTAATCAACTGACACAGTAAATGCAATTAAACACTCCTCTACAATCTCTTTCTCTTTCTGATAAATGGTAATTTGTAACCAAACTCATAAAATGTACATTGAATTAACGTTAAAGTAATTCACCTGAATCTTTAACTCAACTGATAATTTTACTTCAATTAGTAAATTAACCAATTGAAGTATTATTCAATTATTTAACAGGACAAAATCATTGACAAAAACATTAATATACTTACAAAATGGTTCAAAACGGACACGACTTGATGTTAAATGAAAATTTGAAGATGATGATTCTAATGATGATGATGATGAGAATAAACTTTGATCTAATTTAGCTTGACATGTAAATGTAGGATCGGAATTACGATTATTTTCTAATGATGATGATGAATAGATTTTACTTTTTTCTATTAAAAATGTTGGTGTTATTCTTAATTGATTTTCTGTTGAACCAGTTGTTGAATTGATGTAATAGGTATTATCAATTTCTTCATTATTAAAATACCAAATTAATGCTGGTGATGGTTTACCTGTGTGTGTTTTTTTTTCGTTCATGTCAATTTTGATTTATCCATAAGATACATATAAATATATATACACGTTAGTTTTAGTATGTTTGTGGTAATTGAATAAAATGAGTCAGACAATTTTTCCATCAATGGATCAAATGTTCATTCGTGTTATCCATCAGATATGAGATTGAAAGTGACCATGTTGTTGATGTTGATGTTGTTGTTGTTGTTCAAGGTGGTATGTTATGTCATATTAGTTAGAAAGAGAGTAAAAGTTGCATACAGTTCATACAGTTGATTGACCAGAAGGAAGATCGCAAATCACCCGATGAAATCCAGTATGTTATGTCAAGTTGTTGTTTATTAAGTGTCAGTCAAGTCATGAATCATTAAATGAATTTTATGTATGTTAGAAGATGACGTAAGTTAAGTTAAGAGGTAAATTACAGTTTGCCCCGTTGTCAAAGGTTGGTTGGTTGTTGTTGTTGTTGTTGTTGTTGTTGTTGTTGTATTGACCATTTGACCCGTTGATAGATGAAATGAATGAACCATCCAGACACAAAAAAAACACAGAGACCAATAAAGAGAAAGAAGAAGGAAAAAAATACACACAAACAAGTTAACTAACAGTTGGCTAGAGAGTGACTCTCATTTGACACACAGTGGACAATACAAAGGAGAAAATGAGAGGAAGAAGAAACAAACAAACAAACAAACATGTCCAATGAGAAGAAGATAAAAGACAAAGTTAATGAACACTTAGAGTTGTTGTTGTTCTTTTGTTGTTAGAACATTGAGGATACTTGTTTTGTTCATTGATAATTGAAGACGAAAATTCAAGATAAATAATCACGCAAGGTGACATTGTTAATTTACATACCTTCGATTGCAATGCACTTGAGTGTTATGTTAGAATAAGAACCAGATATACTGCTGATTCTTCGATTGGTATAAGCATCGACGATGAAAACATCACGTGGAGGAGCTAAAGAAGAAGAAGAAGAAGAAGAAGAAGAAGATGAAGATGGAGACAAAGGAAAAAGACAAAGAAATAAATAAAAGGAAAAGAGAAAAACAATGACAAAGTCAGTTTGAATGATGAGGATGAAGATGGTATTGCCATTCACTTGAATAGTCTCTCTTTACTCTTTCATTCTTTCACTTGCTTACTTACTTTACTTACTTACTTACTGTACTTGTTCTCTTACTCTACTTGTTCTCTTGGCCACTCTCTAGCACTTTTGCACTTTCTCACTTTGAGCAAATCAATTGACGAAAAGGAACCCGAAAAGTCAAGTACATTGAGGATGAAAGAGGATGCAATAAGAAGCATCAAGTGACAAAATGATTAAATGACTCAAAAGAGGGAAAATACAGTGAGAAAGAGGGAAAGAGGGAAAGACCTTTCTACCAATAAGATTGTAGTTGCATAGAAAAATTCAATTGAATTGTCGACACGACGAGGTGACAATTTGCCAATTTTTTCTTCTTCCTTTCTTTCTTTTTTTTTATTTTGGTTGAATCAAGAACCCACCCCGTGGCCGATCGACAAGAAATTGTTCAAAGGAAAAGCAATCCACACATATAAAAGTTATACTGACAAAGTGACAAGGATTGGATGAAAGAAATGAAGAGAAGAAAAAAAGCCAAAAAGAAAGAAGAAAGATGCAGAAAGGAAAAAGAAGTGATTGTCCGGAATTCAGATGTATACAGTGTGTATGTGTATGTTCTCTCATGTATCTCCACATGCTACTTCTACTAGAAGTGTTCTAGAACTAGAACTAGAACTAGCTAGTGTTACTGTTACTACTGTTACTACCAGTTCTTGACACATACTGAGAGATGAAGACGAATACTTTCATTCTGATTTATGCGATTGTTACGACACACAAGCTCATACACAAGAAAATAGCATTTAATCATCAAATATCACTTTAACAGCCCTCAACTTGATCGCTGAGGTAATTCGTTGTGACAGGTGACGATGAACAAAAATATTTTCGTGTCATCATTAGGATAATATATTTGATCTTGAATATTTCTTTCTTTCTTTCTTTCTTATCAAAGTTTATATGCTAATTTATTATTTATTTGTATACTTACAGATGACATTTAACGTTACCGTTGATATTGTTGTCCTGGACCATTTATAATCAACCTGTAATATATTGATGAAGAAATATTTTCACTTCATTAATTATATGTCATATTCAAATTAGTAATTATAAACATTATTTACACAGTTGAGTATTTTAAAGGTAAAGTCAATTGACACAAATCAATTTCAAGTCTCTATGTTTACTTGAATCTATCTGTGTGTGTGTGACTTTACTGTTAGTTGGTACATTTGAATTTCAAAAGTTCTTCACTACATCGATAAATAGAATACCTTGAAGAGAAGAAGAACTTTTTCTTTTTTCTTCCTTTGAAAGATTAACTGAAAAGATTGAACAACTTTTTTTCTCTTTCTTTCTTTCTTTCTTTCTCGTACAGTAAGTTCAAAAGTTTAGTACGTGAGTTTCTAAGTCTCTCTATGTTCTGTTCTCTTCTGTTCTACTTTGTCTGTTAACTGTAAAGTAAGTAAAGTTTCTATTCAATCTGGTTTCCTGTGACTTTCATACGTCAAACTGAAAGAAAAAATTCACAAAGTACAAAAGTAAAAAAGACAGTAGTTCTAGAACTACTAGAACTTTGTGTGTGTATTTGTGTGTATTCGTGAAATCGCTTTTCAACTCTCTCTGTGTCTGTCTGTCTGTGTGTGTGTGTGTGTGAAACAAAAGCATTCAACTGACTAGATTTTCATTCTCTGCAGGAGAAGTAAAGAGTTGAAGTAGAATAAGTTTTACGATACTCAACTTACTCACTTCAATACAAGGACAAAAGAAAGAAGGAAGAAAAACTTCAAGTGTAAGAACTTGAACAATTTAGGTTTAGTCAGTCAATGTTAGTAGTTGGTATAAGTGTTGGTAGTAGTAGTAGAAGTAGTTGGTGAACAAACAAATAAGTAGAATAATAGTGAAAAGTCGATCATAGCGAAAACTAAAGAGAGGAAAAATGAATAGAAGAATAAGTGAGTGAGTTAAAAGGAAGAAAATTGGAAAAATAAAGGCAATAGGCATCAGTGAGGAGGAATAATAAAAGTCAGAACAAGTAAAATAGACTTTGAAAGAGAGAAAGACTTTTCATCAAGAAAAGAAATAAATTCACTTGTGCATACACATACACAGACATATATTCACACACACAGTGAAAGTGATGAAAGGGTAGAAAAAATAGAAAAGAAAAATATTCTACTCAGTTCAAGTGAAAGGCAGGTGAATATTCTTTTAAATTGAAAAGTTCTAAAGAGACAAAAGACAACAGCTGATTTCTTCATTCATTCGGCAATTCGACAGGCGACATCAATGAACAAGACTTGTCACAAAGGCATTTGGCTGAAAAAGGAAGTGACAACCAACAACAAAAAAATCACACCGATATCGCTTAACTCAATTGTTGTTGGCTAAATTGTCTCTCTCTCGTTCTTTCCATCTTATACGAAGTTTTTGTGTGTGTGTGTGATGCTGGTTACATCGAACAGGTTAAAAGAAAAGACAAGGAAAACAATCCTGTATGTCATATGCTCATTTACAATGTACAAGGACACATGAAGGAACGTATTATAATAGATCGACATTGCCTTGTGAATCAATTGACTCGTTGTATGTGTATGTGTGTATGTCGAACTGTTCACTCCATGAGTTGGTTGTACTCTTTTAGTCTTTTACTCTCTGTTGGTCTTTCGAGAAGTTTACTCTTTTGTTGCCTAGTGGCTGGTAGTTGATGCCCGTCGAGTGACAGACACATTCCATCGCGTAGAATAAAACATGAGACATGAAACATCTACTTTCTCTCTCTCTCTTCTCTCCAGAAATAAGTACGATCGCCTCGAGATAAACAACTTTGGACAAAGTGACATTCACACTTTGGGAGAACAACAAGTTCAACCGAGTATTATACATTGACTTATCTCTAGTCTCTCTCTCTCTCTCTCTTTTTCACTTTTACTTTCTTCTACATTGGAAACAATGAAACCTGAAATTGTGACGTCGAGTGATGCTGTTCACTTTATTATATTGACTACATTGACTTAAAAATGTATTAAAGTGACAATCATGATCATTTTACTCTATACACGATACATTGTTTACTTCATTGCTTATACTTTTGCGTTTTTGTGTGTACCAAAAGTTTAATACACATGGTGAATACACATCGCTTAAATTGTAAATGTGTCGCTTAGATAAATGTTCGCCTTTCCTTAAGACATTTGACAACAACAACGAAAAGTAAGAAACAAAAATTGTCCAACATTTCATATGAACAGTATAAATAAACCACGTCAAGTGTTTTTCCACACATAAAATGATCAACACTCTCTTGCATCTTGTTTACTCTGCTACAATCACACACACACACATACATAGAACCATAGAACCATACTCGACATACAATCATCTAATATAAGAATTTTTATTTGATTAACATTGTGAGATGATCTTACTCATCTTATTTTGCTTTGCTTCAATTGAACTTGATGAATCACAAGTCACATCAGTTTACATGTGAATTGTCATGAACAAGAACTTAGAACTTTTTACTTTACTTACAAATTACTCACAATGTTATATTTATTTGGTGAAAATTTAATTTATCATAAAAGAAAGAAAGAAATAATTTAACAAATTTTTCATTCAACCAGAAGCAAATATAGACATTTTGGTGACAATACAATTGTCCTAACATTCAAGAGGTGACACAATAAACCTAAAGGGTTAAGTGAAGAGAAGAAAAAAAAAGTCAATTGATCAACTTAACCAAAGACAATATTTACCCTGCACTCAGATACACATATAGAAGTAAAATTTGATTGGACAAGTAAAGGAAGAAAAATGAATCAAGTTGAAGATGAAGGAAGAACAAAAAAAAATAAGAGTAACCATCTGGATCTTCCTCAACAACCAAATGGTTGGTTCATCATTTTATCAGTTCATCAAGTTCATTGGCTCATTTTGACAGACTGAGAGAAAAATGAAAAAGTAGTCAAAGAGAAGAAGAAAAGAACAAAAATATCTGTTAACTTGGTCACAGTTGTTTTGATGAAAGAACGAACAAAAAAGTTGGATGAAAAGACAAAAGGAAATGTTATCGAGAAAGAAGAAGAAGAGAAGTAAAGTAAAAGAACATTCTTAACCATGTTGGATAAATGGAAAAAGGGTAAATCACAAGCAAATCTCCTTACGAGGATTTAAACGTACACATATTGTTTGCTTCTGTCAATGGATTGATTGTCGAGTTTCCTTTTGCTTCTCAATACACAGTAAAGGATGTTCTCATTCTCTCTCTCTTTCTCTCTGTGTTCAAATTCACTTTGCCTTTGTCTGGTGATGCGGATGCTATTCATTACTACTTTTCTCCTTGTCTGCCTCTTATATACGATTCTTACTCTACTCGAGGGCAGAATGATTCATCCATTCTCATGCCTTCAAATTTTCTTTCTTTCTTTTCCCCCCCCTTCTTCACCAGACAAATGGAAAAGATCATCTTCCAAAGTGATATCCAATACTTTTCTTTTCTTTTTTCTCTCTTTATCATTGTCTCTTGTACTCTTAGAACGCTTTTAATTTCTTTCACTTTCACCTCTTCTCCTTTGTTCTTCGCCTTTGTTTATTGTTCTCTCTTTCAACTGAACATCTGTGTCTGACCAGTTGTTATGTGTGTTGTTTGGATGAAAGAAACATATCAAATATACCGAAATAAAAATAAAATGAGTCAACTTGATTGTAAATTCCATTTTTTCATTTTACAATGACATCTTCTTCAACACTCCTCTTCTCTCTCTCTCTCTCTCTCTCTCTCTCTCTCTCTCTCTCTCTCTCTCTCTCTCTCTCTCTCTCTCTCTCTCTCTCTTCATTCAATAACATCACTCTAAACTTCTGTCTCTGCCTGTTTTGACATTTTCATGATAACACAAAAAAAAATTTCATAATAAAAATACACTTTGATAAAAAAAATTTCCAATAAACTTGGTTATTTGCAATATTCTTTGGTCATTTGGTCAAGATAACAATGTGTATACTGTGTACACACTTGTTTACACTTTTGATATGACGAAATGTTTTGTAACAACAACAACAACGAAAATTCAACGTCAAAAATAAACATGAACAACAACAACAACGAAAAAAAAAAGTATAAATAAGTCAAAGACAAATGTTCTATGTTGTAGTTTGAAACTACTGATTGTCACTTTGGTCATTATTCTTTTCCTTCTTCCATGTCAACAACTTTGTTACTCGATGACTTGTTCTTTCTTATACTTTACTCTTTGGATGACTTGTTCTAACGATGACAAAAGTAAGGAAATTTTTTTCTTTCTTTCCAACAAAATGTACTGTGTAAAGTGAGAAAGTGAAGAAGTGTCGAATTTGAGAACACACACATTCGACCATCATATGAACCACCCACTACCACCAACAATGTTTCTTGAACAGTATAGTGATTCACTTGTAAAGTATTGTGCATTGTAACCTAAAAATGTACTTTGATGTTTTGCATACAAAAAAGGATTTCTTTCACCGAGTGACTGACTGAGTGAGTGAGTGAGTGAGTGAAAGAAAGGACAATCAACATCATTCGAAATAAACGAAAAAAAAGTCACTGCAAGTATAAAGGGACACACAAAAAAAAGAAAAAAAGAAGAAGAAGAAGAAATGTTGCAAGTGGGAATCAAGTGAGATGGGCAGATGAAAGATTCATGCTGAAAAAATTTTGGACAAGAATGATGCTGGACACTTTTGCCTTTTTTTCTTTTTGTTCATCCTCTTCATCATTTTCTTCCTCTTCTTACTTTTTGTAGCACATGAAATGCAAAACATTTGCACCAATGTAACCAGTCAATGAAAAGATTCGTGTTATATTGTATGTGTCCTCTTGTTCTGTTCTATTCTCTATTCTGTTTTTGTTGTTGTTGTTGTTGTTGGACTCTCTTTTCTCTTTTACATTGCAATACCTACGAGAATTGTGCAACCTCTTCAACTGTTCTTCTTCTTGTACTGTGTTGTAAAGTAAAAAGAATTGTCCAGCCAGGAAGAATAAAATTGTGTGACTTTTTCAATGTATCTACTTTAGGTTTTCAGTTTATGTTGTTGTTGTATTTCACTGTTAAATTGTTCAGTGTTAAAAGTGCCTGTGAACTTTCTCACTTGGTCAATCTTTTATGTCAAAGTGACTGACATGCAAGTGTATAAAATTCAAACAGGGCGTAAGTGAACACTTTTCCTAGGGAATAACAAAATGGACACGATAAAGGACGAACTGGTGAAGATGAAGATGAAGATGAAGATGATGAACATATACAAGTTGAAGAGAGGACAAAATGTACAGTTTGCATGTGTTTGTGTGTATTAATGTATCAAATGGTTGTTACAAAAGAAATGCTTTTACTTTGTAACAACAAATGATAATTTAATTTGTCAATCGATGTGAAAATTGTTCTTACCAGTTCAAGGTGAACATTTGTAATATACATAGAGTTGCATTTTAGTTGAAAGAACATCCTTCAGAACTACATCATTGACATAAAAGAAGAACTTTTTTTTTTAACAACTATACAAACTGACCACTTGACCATTATACTGAATGAAGGAAACACATAAAAGAAAAAAATACCACTTGACTGTAATTCAATGGTTCAATGAACAAGATAAAGTGATTCCCATTTTTCAATGTCCACCCTGTAATCAGGGCAAAACGAATGACAATGTCATTTGATGGACTGCAGTTGAAAAGGTTGAAAAGACAAGTCAAAAGTGACAAAGCAATTTGTTTGTTCTACTTCTGTTCTAAAGTTCTAAACCCTAATAATGATCACTTTCTCTCTCTCTTTACAAATTGTATAGTATTTTATTCTCACACTAAGTAGATTGATAATATCAATTTGTGGTTTTATTTTAATCTTTCTTTCTATCATAATGAAAAATTGTTATCAATAAAAATATATATCTATCGTTGTAGGAAAGAAAAAAAAATTGACAAGATGATGATGATAATGATAATGATAATAATAGTATAGAACTTACCCTACATGAATAATCACCAGAATCATCTTCTCGTACTGATGAAATAGTTAAAATTGATGGTGAATTTAATGATAAATTAAATTGTAATCGATCTCTATAAGTATCAGGTATAAAGTGAATTGCTTTTAATAGATGATTATTTGGTGTATTTAAACTAGATGACGATGACAAAGTAGCAGAAGGTGAAAAAAGTGCAAATGTAGATGATGATGATGATGAAGATGATGATGATGATGATGAGGATGAGGATGATGAAATTCTTGATGAATTACGTGCATCAACTGTATAAATAGGTGGACCTGTACCATTAGATGAATTATACCATAAAATCAATTGAACAATTCCACCTTCAGATGTTGGAGTTAAGTCACAAGGTAAACGAGCAGTTGCTCCTATTAGTACATTAATTACAGTTAAATTGTGCTTAGGTAGTTGATACAATGATAATGAAGATACTGGTGATGCTGAAAGTGCTTCAGGTGATGGTAAAAGTTGATCTGATGATCTAAGTAAATGATCTGATGTATCAGAATGTAAATAATGATGATGATGATGTTGAAAGTGCAATGTACCACTTGATTTCAATTGTTGTTGTTGTTGTTGATGAATTTGTAAATTGTCTTGGTCAAGTGATTCAGTTGGTGAAATAGGCGTTAAAGGTGGTAAGGGTGCACTTAAAGTAACATCATTTGTAACAATCGTAGATAAAGATGGTGATGAATTTGATAAACAATTAGAACAAGGTAAAATAGATGATGATGATGATGAAATTAAAAAATTTTTCTTCGATTGTAATGTTGTTGATGGTGAATTAACAAAATCACATGATGTAAATAAAGGTATTTGACATAAATTTATCCATAAAATGATAAATAATAATGTTTTAGGATAAAAAACTGGTCCTGATTTTGTTGTATTTGTTTGAAATTCACTTTTGTCACATTTTTTATGTTGATGTTTGTTGATGTTGTAAAGTTCTTTGCATTTAACTGTAGCAATTGTTGTTAGTGATTGATTCATTTGATCTTGACCATTTGATGACCAATAAAAAATTCTATTGATGACTCTTGTTAAAATTACTTGTTGTTCTTTTCTTCTTCTCTTTAATTGACACTTTAATGATGACGAAGATTTTTCATCATAATTAACTTTACTTACATTTTCTTTTTCTTTTTCTTCTTCCTTTTCTTTATTATCCACATTCTTCTTGTACTTTAGTTTGTCACCTACTAATTTAGTAGTAATATCGAATGAACACTTCTTCATGGAAATCTTTGATCTATTAAGTGAATGTATAAATTCTGTCAATAAGGACAGATTACTTTGTTCTTTTTTTTGTTAATTTTATAGTCCATCCATGGAAGTTATAAATCTGTTTGAAGAAATAAATGAAATTCATGTTATTCTACTTGTGGCATCAATGTTACATCATCAAGATAACTTTTGTCTTGTTAGTTTACTTTTACTTGTTCTATCTTTCTTGTGTGTTCGACCTGTTCGATGGACAAATGAATAGAACATGTAATGAACTTTCACATTTGTCATCAAGTAGTATTTGAGATAATTTGAATATAGTTAAGTAACTGTACAAGATGAAAAGCTGTTTGATCAAGCAAAAGGAAAGAACTTTCTTCTTTCCTTTTTTTTCAGTTCACCCAGAAAGAACAAGATGTGACAATCGACAATGTGTTACTCTTATTATCCGCTTAATGGCCTTCGGTGGCCGTGTCAACTTGCTTCTTCTTTCACAAAGATAACTTGATGCAACATCAAATAACCAGACACATAAATGACACTCTTCTTGTGCTTGCCTTTTGATGTGACATTGAAGTAAATGAAGATGAGTTAAGACGATACAAGAAGTGGCAACTTTTTTTTCTTCTTTCTTTACCAAGTGAAAAATGCCACTAGTTGATGGAAATGATGATTCTAAGAACAAATTCT
Source organism: Hemileia vastatrix (assembly GCA_030280995.1). Taxonomy (NCBI): domain Eukaryota; kingdom Fungi; phylum Basidiomycota; class Pucciniomycetes; order Pucciniales; family Zaghouaniaceae; genus Hemileia; species Hemileia vastatrix. Next base: position 38,867 of record JASXTE010000052.1, on the reverse strand, counting down.
ATCATCATCTCGATCAACTACATCATCATCATCATCATCATCATCATTGGCAACCAGAGTGAAGTTTTACTGTGAACAACTTTTACTTGAAAAGGAAGGAAAAAAATTTCTCAATCGATTTGACACACTCACTTGAAGTTTGTATACTGTTCAACTCAAAGTGAAATGATGTGACAAAGAAAGGCAATCTTTAGAAGTGACAGTTGATCTTTCACTTGCACCATGATGATGAGATGAGATGATCACAATTCACCTTTTTCTTTCCACTCGATAAAGATGAAGATGTCACTTGAAAAATACACAAGATTCAAAGATGGAGAAGAAAATTTTGTCAATTAACCAAACTGATGGTTAAAAGATTTACCAAAGAAACAACTAAATAGTTTTCAACAGTGTTCTAATGAATCTTTTAACACTCGATAATTAAATTGATCATTCTTCATCTTTGTCATAAAATGACGAAATTTCCTTTGTTGTACAAAATCATTGTTGACTTTTGATATCAGTAAAAATTATTGTAAATGTTGTTCTTCTATGTTACAAGAAACACACACATTGAAATATAAATGTACAATGAGAATTTTATACAAATTGTACATTATGCATTTTGAAAAAGTTTGAAAAGCATGAAAAGAACAAAATAGAAGAAATAAAATTCGTCAGTCTAGAAACGTTTGTCATCGAATGTGTTTCTGTGCTCATTGATTCGTGTAGAGAAGGAGAAGGGAAAAAAAGAAAAAAGAATTTCAAACTGGAAACTATGGCAAAGGGTTTGCTTGGATAAACGAAAGGTTGCTGAAAGTTTCAACCGACAGAAAGTTTAAAGAAAAAAAGGCACAAAAAAAAAAAATCTGATCCTTCGTGAAATCCACTTCGGTCCACTTGCCAGCTGCAATCTGTCACACATCCACATCCACATCCACATTTAGATGGAGAAGGGGAAATTTTTCTCTTTTCCTTTCTCTTCTCATGGAAAATGTACAAGTTGCAACTAACATAAGCAAGAAGAAAAGAAAAAGAAGAAAAAAAAAGAGCAAAAAGATGCAGGATGAAAGATGAACACATTATGTCTAGTGAAATGCAACGATTTGCTTGCAGTGGCACCACACAGTATACTACCAAATGTACAAGTGCAAAGTACAAGCACAAGCATAAGAAGAAGAAGAAGAAGAAGAAGTAAAAAAGCAAGTTCGAAGGAAAGAAGAAGAAAAAAAAAGTCGAATAAAGTCTCCCTTGGCCAACAGCAAAAGACTCAATTACTCAGCACTGTGTTCAACCAGGGAAAAGTTTACAAGAAGAAGAAAAAAGAGAAAAAGGAAAAAAAGAAGAAAAGTCAGAACAAGTAAAAGAGCAAAAGGAAAAAATCAGGAAAAAGAGTAATGGCAAGGACGAACAAGAGGACAGGTCAATTTCGTTTTGGCCCAACTTTGGCAACTTTGACCACTCGTACATTCTCTAACTCTTCAAGTCTCTCTTTCTCTCTCTAACATTCCAATACTCTTTCCAACACTCTTGGATATTTCAATGCTTGGATACTCTACTGATGTGTCCATGCTTGTGCAATACTTTCCATGTTGATCAGTTTGCTTCTCTTTTTTTTTCCTTGCCTTTGGACTGTTCAAATAGTCTCTCTCTCTCTTTCGTGAAGGAAAAAGAGAAAAAAACTTTCAGGTTACCAATGTGAAATGTGTCAACATTTCTTCTGATGGTAGAATAAATCAACCCACAAAAAAAAAGTCACATAAATTGCCACAAAACCGATGAGAAAAGATTTGACTGCAACTGTAAAGACATATTTTTACCTGAATGAATTCATTCAAGTGAAAATTCTAAGAGATTGTAAATGTTTAAAGAATAATATTGCCATGAAAATATATTTACATCAGTTATAACTGATGATTGAAGATATATTTAATGATCTTATCAACTATTTTTCAATTTTCACAATCATTTATAACTAATTGTCATCTTCAAGTGATTTTTTTTTTATGTCAAAGGTTAATTTAATTTTCAATCAAAAGACTTGTATTGTTGACAATCAATTAATAATCATCATCAAGATAACTCATATGATGAAAGTTGAAAGAATTGTAATTCTCATGAGAGTTAAAGAGGCAAAAATATTCTATCCTTTTGTCAGTAAATGTCAACAAATGTTCATGAATTCATTTACTGATGAAAAGAAAAAGTGTGAAAGTTTACTTGACATCATCCCTCATGTGAATCAAGTTAATACATATACACAAACACATATATAACAATGACAGTCACAGACAATTGTTTGTGACTGTGTGAATGTGTTTTACACACATTGAATTATTAGATAAATTTAAAAGAACAAATTTTTTATCCCAGACATTGAAATATTACTCTGTGTGATTTATAAACCTTGATTATTGTATTGAATTGTCAATTATATTGTTTGTTGTAATAAGAATACGATAACAAGGATAAGAGGAAAAATTTAAATTGAAAGATTTATCCAAGAAGAATATAAGATCCAACTTATGGATAGAACTTTCTTCGAATAATTCGATGAAAAGTTCTACCCAATTCAACATTTTCTCTGAAAGTCTCACCTTTTTCTCTGGTTGAAAGTACATCTTGAAAAATATTGAAATGATTGGACAATTGAATGTGTTGAAGGGTTAAAAATGGTTTAAAGAAATCGTTCTTCTCTTCCCTTCTGGCTAAAGAACGAGGTGAACAAGATGAAAAAAAGAAGACCAGATCAATTTCAACAACATAACAATGGATCTTTTACTTTGGTGTAAAGTTGAAATTTACTCAACTTATATAAAAGTTTCTTCCCTTAAAGTATGAAAGTGAAAGTACAAGTAAGTAAGAAGAAGAAGAAGACTGTTTAGCAGATGGTAAAAAAGGGTGAAGAAAGAAAAAGTTGACACTTTACTTCGTTCAACTTTGGTAAAAATGTTGTATGAAAAGATGATGGAAGAATGAAAAAAAAGTAAAGATGAAAAATACATAGATGAGAAGAAGAAGTAGAAGTAAAATTGACAAGTTGCAAAGTTGCAAAATGACAAAGGTTTCTTCATCTTCTACATCTTGGACAGAACATTTGGATACACAAAGATTGACTGCACAAGTTGAGAAGGAGAAATATTTTGAAGAAAAGAAAAGTACAATTGAATGAAAATAAGTTAGAAAAAAAAAGTAGAAGAAAATGTACAATGTAGTGTGATCAATTGTATGGATAATGAAAGGATAGTCAGTGGTTTGAAGATGTGACCAAATGTAATAAAAGAAAATTTAACTTTAACATAACATTGAATTTACTTTAAGCAGATAAATAAAACGAAAATTGAGAAAGATTTACAAGTGTTACATTAGTTAAGATAAGAGAAGAGAATGTTCAAGAAGAATGTGAAGTTACATGAGTTACTGGTTACACTTGACCAGTAGTAAAATTCAATTAACAAATTTTCCTATTGTTCTAATACACAAGAAGACAAAGAAAAGAACACAAAGAATCATGTAATCATGTTTTGGCGAAGATAGAAACATCTGCAGATGTAAGAAGAAAGATGTTGGAAGAAAAAGATGTCCCTGGCATAACAAAGAGACAGTGATATTCAATGAGGGCTAACTCAGCAACAGTAAGAGTAAGAGTAGTGAGAAAATGTGAAAAAAGAGACAAAGAATGAGGCCCGAAAAATGTTCTTTTCCCGAAATTCACCCAGAGAAAGAGAGAAACAACTTGGTCCTTTTTCTGCCCAAAACGACACGCGGTAAACTTGTACACTAAGACTAAGTAAGTCAGTTGACTTGACTTCACTTCACTTGACTTGACTTAACTTGCAACATCCCTTCGTGTCTATTCTGGTTTGTCTGTTTCTTTCAACCCGGGTATAAAGAAAACACGCACAATGAAGAAACTAAATACTACTAAAGTATCATCGAGTTTGATCACACTTGGCACTTGGCAGAAAATAACTGTAAACAGTGTGTTGTTTCACATATTTTTTCTTTTCCTTACTTCCGTTTGAACTTAGTGCAATTACCTTTTTCTTTCTTCTTTCTTCTTCTTCCTTTTGTTGTTGTTGTTATGTTGAAGAACAGAACAGAACAGAACTTTCACTGTAAACACTGAAAAAAGATGGCAAAAATTTTCTTTCTGTGTCTCTGTATGTTTGTCACGTTGATTATTTTTACTTATTGTTGAGAGAGAAGAATTTTTTTTCAACTTTTCGAACAATTAAATCATTCGATTGTTTTTTAAATTTCAATCATTTACAGTTGTTTGATAGTCAATGATGAGAAATGAGGGAAAGAGACGAATTTGTCACATGTAACAGAGAGAAAGAGAGACGAATAGTTGATGAAAAAGTCGACACAATTTGAATACTTGTGTTGAAGTTGCTTCTGTTGGTTCTGTTGCTACTCGTACAACAGTGATGTTAGTTGTGTTCTGAAGCGAGTTGCAAGTGAAACTGAAGTCAAACAGGCAAACAGTTGGATGAAAAGGATGAGAGCAGACGCAAACGGTTTCACTCATCGCATTTTCACTGGTTCAATCAATCGGTTAAAATGACTCACCCAGGTTATTTTATTCTCAACACTTTAACTATCAATCATTATCTACTACCAATGATCAATTGAATATATTTTGTAAAAAGAAAAAATACACTTTAATTTTTGTATCTTTTAAAGTGTACAAACTGGACAAGGAGAAATAAAATTATTACAGTGAATTGTTGGAAAGATTTTTCAATGCGCACGAATTCACCGGTTTTACTGACCTTAACAAAATTATTTCGTCGAATCGTCAACTGTCTCTTTCTTCACATGCAGATTGTTCAAGTTTTCATTTGCTTTCAATACGTCTGTCTGTCTGTGTGTGTCATTTCATCCATGGCAAAGTCAAAGCAGCTGCAAGAGAAAAGTCAAAAGTAACAATAGTAAAGATAAAGATACACTTGAAATTTTATGATTGACAATACTGACTGACATTTATTCAGGTGAATCAACCATGATAAACACACCACTAGTGAACGATGAAAAATGTCCAGTAAAAAGTTCTAAACATCTGCGCTTTCACCTTACATAAGCTTCAGTTTGTTTTTATTTTGTCACTGTATAAGTATTTTACATTATTTAAAATGAAAATTATCAAATACAATGTATATTTCAATTGATCATCATTTGTCACTTAGATAACTTGTTACATAGAAAAATGACCTCAAGAACTTTGGTGATTTTTTTTCCATATTATTCTTTTTCTTCTTTCCATGCCTGTTCAATCAATCGTGTATCATTTGTATGTGCATATATTTGTTTGCTACTATTACTGGGTGAAGTATACTGGGGTCAATTTATACATGTATGATCATGGTACTGTCAACCACGTGTCACACCTATCGACTTTCTGCCGGGTTCTGTACTTACACATTGAATTAACTGGACTGCCAGTCTAATCATCACGACTTAGGCTTTACTCTCTCTCTCTCTCTCTCTCTCTCTCTTTCAGTTTTGTGTCTCTCCCTTCAGGACAAGTAACAAAAGGAAACATACAGAATATGCGAACAATTGAAGCAAAGCAAGTATAAAGGTAGAACAGTAACAGCAGGCTCGATACAATATTCACTGTTCACTTGTGTCACACTTGGTAAAAGCGGATACATTAAGAGATAGAAAAACTGACAGGACAGTTCACTGACCAAAGAGCAAGTTTATTTAATCGAAAGCAGTGAGTCACATGATTCAACTATGTGAAGTGACATCAAGTTGCCTGTTGTTGAAAAGAATGTTTTAAAAGAAGAGGAAATAAAAAAGAACTCAATGATTTTTCTATTGACAAACTGACTTGTAAATCAAGTTGAAGGTTACCTTTTAAAAGACACATAGACAGGAAGAAAAAAAAAACAGTCTGTACATCCGTTTCCTGTTTTCTTCATCCTTCCGATGTGTTTTTGGTGGTCAAATGTAAATCTCTTTAAAGTCTTCTCCTTCTTCTTCTTCAAAAAAAAAAGTTCTTTCTTTCATCAGTACTTGCTGTTGATTTTATATTTTTTTTTCTTCTTCCTTTTCACAGTCTTAGTTTATACTAGGATTAGACTTCCAAATGTCCGTATGGAAATGACATCTACACAAGTGACACCAACCTCATACTCATTCAAGTCAGTTACGTTAAGGAAGCAAAAGAACGAAGAAGAAGATGAAGAAGAAGAAAAAAAAGACCAAAATAACATCCGTATTGAATTTACAATGAATAAGAGAGTTAACACAACCAGGCCAATGAAAGTTTGGCAAATTTTTCACTCGAAAGAACAGAAAAGTGTTCAAAAGTTCACAACTGAGAGAAAGAGAGAAATGTAGAAAGTACTGTAAGTGAAGAAGAAGAAAAGAAAGAAAGAAGGAAAAAGGGTACAGAGTGCACTTAGTAAACGTAAATTACTCCGGTGAAAAAGTGGTGATCACAAATGCTACAAAAGCAGGGTCAGGTGGATTTTCCTTCATCTTTTCTTCTTGGCCATTCAATTTCAAGCTGTGAGCAGAACAACGGTCTACATCTTACCATCATTGCCGCATCCTCGCATCTTCCTACTGTTTCTCTTTCTTTCTCTTTCTTTCTCTTTCTTTCTCTTTCTTTCTCTTTCTTTCTCTTTCTTTCTCTTTCTTTCTCTTTCTTTCAGTACTTTTTACTCTGTTGCGGGATCGTACAATCACAGAAGAGAATCTTCCTTCTCTACTCGTGAGGAAATAGAAGGATGAGAAAAAGTAAAAAATGAAAAAATGAACAGACACGAGGCAAGGTTGCTTCTACGTTTTTCTTCTTCTTCTTGTGTATATGAGATGAAATCTGGCTCATCTTTCACCCTTCAGGAGGAAAAATATATATATGAAGGAGAGAAAGAGTAAAAAAAGAAAGAAAGAAAGAAAAAGGTCGAACAGAGAAAGAAGAAAAAAAAAGAATGAAAGAAAAGCTGAAAGAACAACCCAATTGTTCAAGTTGCAAGTGGAGACCATTGATTACATGCCCAACCTTTGCACAAATTGGCAATGCATTCACTTTACTTCTTTCACCAAAAGTAGCAGTTGCAGTTCAATTGGTTACTCAAGATGAACTCCCAGTCTGTTTTGCTTTGACTTTTTTTCTCCTTTTTCTTCTTTTCAATGCAATGCAAAGCAGATGTGTCTCTATGTTACTGTATGTGTTTCTGTTTCTGTTTCTGTTTTTCTTTCTGTTATACTTGTGCTATCTGCCCATGAAAAAGTGAATGAATGAGTAAGTTAAAGGAATGTGTGTGTGTGTGTGTTTGTTGATGAATGCAAAAAAAGCAAATGAATGTAAAAGGCAAAAATGAATGATACAAAAGAATGGACAAGTAATTTGATACCTTGTCCATCTTGGTGTATCTTTCTCTCTCTTCAAAGAAGAAGAAGAACGATTGTCAATGTTCTCAAGATGATGATGATGATGATGAAGACAAAGATGAAAAGATTGAAAGACACATTGGGACCAACAATATAAAGACATAGTAAATGGAAAGACAGGAGAGAGAGAGAGAGGAAAAAAAGTGAAACATACAAAATGGGAGGAAAAAAACAGTGAAGTAAGAATCAAATTTCTTTTCTTTCTTACTTACTACTTCTTAACCTTGTGTGATACTTGAGCTTCGGTACTGCAAATGTACTAAATTGCACTTGCACTTGCCTGACATTGGTTATTACACAAAAGACAAAATTACTCAAGATGAAGTCTCCAAATAAACGACTTGTATGATAAAGAAGATACAAAAAGAATAAGAAGAAGAAGAAGAAAATACTGTCCAATGAAATAATATACTTGAGAAAAGATAAACCGAGGGTAAATAAGGACAAAGGTTATGCTCGACAAGTTCGACGTCGACTATCCAATGTCTCTGTTCTTCTTCTTCTTGTTGTTTCTTTGGAATATTCGTGTGAATAAACGACCACCAAATAGAAAGAAACAACAACAACAACAACATCAACAAAAATATCCAAAGACACGATGAGAGAGAAAAAAAATATATCAACAAATTCATGACAGGACAAATAAACAAGTTTACTAAGTTCAGGATAAATAAACATTCAGTACAAATGAACACAAGGATGAAATAAATTATTATATTTCTTTCGTACTGATGAAAAAACAAAACAACAAAAAAAGATGAAGAAAGAACAAAAAAAAGAAAAATACTTTTATACTGAATCATGGATGAAATAATTTATTCAATTATCATTAAGTTCTATCGTCATTCATTCTCTGTCTCGTTGTATATTTGTATGTATAAGTGTGTACTTTTATACTTTTACTACAGTACGGTAAAATTCTAGAACTATGCCATTGTGTAATTATTACAAATTTATGTGTCATACTTTATGCCAATTAAGCGATTTTACTACTTGAATTTATGTGTGTAAAAGATACAAAAAAAAGAGAAGAAGACTAAAGTTGTGCAAAACTTCTCATGGATATAAAATTGGACAAGAAAAAAACTTTTACCCAAAGAAAAAAAAAGAACAAATGAAAGAAGACAGGAAAAGAGGACAAAAAGAATAAAAATAAAGAGACAAGTAAGAACAACGTAGAAAAGACAAAGAAAAGAAGCAGAGTGTTCAACTTGCTTTGTGCAGTTGCAGTTTAATTAACACAAGCTGTAACTATACAGTTCTGTTCTGTTCTGTTCTGTTCTGTTGTGTGTTGTTATTTGTTCAGGGATGGTGAAGATGGTTAAGACCAGGGCAAGAAAATATGTGCTCACCGGAATGAGCCAAGTGTTGAATCAATCTGACAACAAGTCAACTTCCTCTTTTCTTCTTGTTGTGTGAATTTTGTTTCTTTTGCTCATGTTCTTCACAGAGAGAAAAGTTCACCTGATTTGTCATCGAAAGTAAGAAAGAGTCACTTGAACTTCCTTTACACAAGCAATCAGATGAGTTGAATGTACTTACTCATCAGCAAATCACAAATGAAATAGCTAAATTGTCTGGTCGACAGGGAATACAATTCAAGCAGACAAAAGGAAGACACACAGACACAAGGAAAAAAAAACTTTGAGTAAGTACTGATTGACAATTAAAATACAGCATTGAGAGTTCTAACACAGAGAAGAAGAAGAAAAAATTGAGAGAGAAAAAAGTTATTTTTCCTCCTTTCCCTTGAAACAATTTGTCACAATCAACTGAGTATTAGCATTTGCAAATGTAATTGAATAGAAGATATTTGATCAATTTTACCTCAGGACGAGTATTTCAACTGAACAAGTGAGAGAATCAGACAAAAGTAAAAAAAAGGTTCAACAGATAAAGTTAAAGGTAAAAAGAATGAATGAAGCCAATTGAAATTTTTTTTTATCTTCAAACTAACTGACATTTGGTGGAATGAATAATCTTTGTTACTTGAAGTTCTTTGAAATTTCACTTGGATAGAACAGTTAACATTGTCACTGAGTGATTTGTACTTTTATTTTTTCATCTGGTTGTTTCTGTCTCTGTAATTTTCCTACTTTTTTTTTGTCTTCTTGTTCGTCTTTCATTTCGTTTTGCTGGCCTTTTTGTCTGATTATCTCTCAACAGTCGAAGGGAAAAAAACGAGCCAAGTGAAGAATGAATGAAGCAAACAAGAGATTTTTGTTTACTCTCTTCTTCTTCTTCATCTCTGAGTCTCGTCTTTTGTCTATTAGTTAAAAGTAAAGTGAATACAATTCTCACTGGTTCACTGTTTCCTCTTCAACAGTGAATGGTTAAGTGTAACTTTCACGCAATAATTAGCTCGACTAGATTTACATTTGCACTAAAAGACTGGAGAGACCAATTGGACAGTGAACATTGTCAAGCACATTGACTTTGCTTGTGAATGAACAAGAGAGAGAGTGAAAGAACAGTGAACAGTATAAAATAGAACCAAAAGAACTGAAGACATGAAAATGGCTCTGATTTTCCCTGCAGGCCAAATAAGGGAAAAAGTGAATGAAGAGACAAAGAACAGTGAAGAAGGAATAAAAAAGAGCAGGAAAAAAAAGACCAGTTGTAGAGAAGATGAAGATGAAGAAGAAGAATTCAACAGCATGAACAACTGGAAAGAACTTGCAGACAAAAAAAAAGAAAATAGCTGCTGCGTGCATTAAGAAAGACCAAAGTAAGAAAGAAGAAAGAAAGAAAAAAATAAAACGAGAAAACAGGAAGAAAAGCGATCAACTTGACAAATGAATGAAGAAGCTTCTGTTGACTGGCTTTCTCTCTATTCTCGAGTGTGTTTGTTCCTTCACAAGAAATAGAACAAAGAACAAAAGCTTCTAAATCAAAGTAAACAAAAAAGAATGCTCAGGCTAATAACACAAGTCATTTAGTTTAAAATGAAAAGAGGAAAAGCATGATGAACAATCAGAACAGTTAAGTAGAAGAAGGGTAAAACCAAGAAGAACAGAACAGAACAAAAGAAAACAAAAACTTATGAAAAATAGTCTTGGACATTTGTATTAGGTTAATATATGAAGGATGTGAAATCGTCACAAAAGTCATTGAAAAAAATTTGACTATTTTTCTGTTGAAAGAATTACATGAGTCAATATGAGACTCAAGTGAGACAAATTTAAGTTAAATGTCTTTCGAAAAGGAACCCAAAATTTTTTTTTGTTAAACTGATAAAATATCGCCCGATGAAAAGTACAAATGATGAAGAGGCGAAAAATAAAGTAAAAAAAAAATAAAATAAAAAGTAGGAGTGAAAGAATAAAGTAAAAAAGTATGTGTTATGCCTGGAGAGAAAAGTGAAATGATCTCTTCCATCAAATGAATTAACTTAACGACAAGACACATTAGACTTGGTGTGTGGTGAAAAATTCAATCGAGTAGGCAAAAGTGCACCAAATGGATGAAATGACTAAAGATGAGTCAAAGTGGAAAAATTGAGGGTTTTTCTCTCTCCTTCCTTTTGTCCTTTAGGATAATGGATTCATGCCGATGGGGGTGGAAAGGAATTGAAAGAAAAGAAATGAACAAGTCACTCGGTACTCGTATAGTCACTTGACAAGGGAAAGAGAAAGTCCAAGTGTTCAATTGTTCAAAGGTGTCCAAAGTAAGGTGAGGCCATTTTATTGTGTGTGCCATTGATGATGAGGGTGGTTTAAACCCATCCCATACGAATTACCAGTGGGCCAAAAGAAAGAACAAGAGAAAGAACATACATTCGATGATGGATGAGTCAGTTGGGAGCACACACACACACATACAAAAAACAAATTCACTCGATGGGTGGCCTTTAAGGTTAAACTTTCACTCACTCACTACAATAAATGCAAACAGGAGGCAACAAAATTCACTTTTTTTCCCCCCAGAACCTTTACTTCATATGAAATGATCAATCAACTTTTTACACTTCACACTTACAAGTAAAAGTAAAAGTTGATCATCTTTGTCAACAAAAAATAATTTGTTAAAGTTTACAAGGACACTTTTTTTACTCAAATCGAATATCAGTGTTGTCGAGTATCAATCTTTTAACCTGTCGTACACTTTTCACTTATCATCATGATGATGAGTTTAATAATTCATCTAAATTTGTAAATACATCAACGTGTTGAAAAGATAAATATTTTAATTAACAATATTCGAATAAGTTAATGTTCTTGTGTTCAATTACAACAAGAACTTTTAGTTACAATTCGAACTTGTTACTTGTTATCTTTAAAGTAAATTTGTTATTTTCACTTCATCTTACACAGAATAATTGTTGTAAGATGGATCAAGTTTGTCATGTTGTAAGTTAAAGCTTTTGAAAAGTTTGTTTCTGTTGAATGAAGTTGAAAAGAATATTTTATTCAGTTAAATGAAGTATCGAATATAGTTGACACAACTCGACTGGTGGTCTATTGAAGTATACAATTTGTACATTGTGTTCCTTTTATTCAAGTATATATACTTCATCTCATTTGAATATACATTGAAACACATGAAGATATTCATATTAGATGAATTTAACCAACATCAACAACAACAACAACAACATTTTTGTGTCTGTGTTGTAATAAACAAGTTGAACTTGTCACAGCAAGATTCAAATGTTCAATATTGTGAAATATGTTAAAATGTAAAAGTATATGAAGTCAACAAGTTGTGAGTCAAATGAAATGAAAAACATAACAAGAAGAAGAAGTTCTAACAACCAGTTGGATCTTTTATGAATAGCAAGTTACGATGGCTGCTGTTTTTTTTTGTATTTGTTAAAAGCCTAAAGGGTACAACAAGAAGAAAGAAGGGAAAAAAATAAAGAACCTTTCGTAAATCTCAATGAACTTTTCATTCCTTTCGGCATCGAAAGACATTTTGGCAAACAAATGACCTAAAATTTGTTCCTTTTGTTACTTTCCTTTGCTCTTGCTTGTTTCACTTTTCCTCTTCTTCTCTATTTATACATCTATTTACAAATGTGACTCAGTAAGTAAGTAAGTTGAAACTCTCTTTAGTTCAAATATTGTACAGTAACATCATGAATCACATAAATTGACTCATTTACCAGTTGTACAGTTGATTTAAATTGTCATTAGTAGTGAGTCAATTGACTTGTCTTTTTTTAAAAACTTCAATCATACTTTTTTGTTGTTCTAGAACAACAACTGACAAGAAAAATAAAAGTAAAATCTTTTCGGTAGGATTAATGAAAGATTTAACCTTTCAATCGTATCCAGTCAACTGATCAGTCAGTCTTTTCAATGTTGATATGTATTTAAAGTATAAAAATATTGTAAAAAAAAGTTCTTCTTCTTTTTTGTGATGATTTATTGGTAAAAATATATGTTTTTTCATCATGAATGTTTTTTTTATTTTTAGTTCTTCCACTTGTTCAACTTTTCTCTTCTTGTCCTTTATGGCTGATCCAACAAACGCCAGTGACAGCTGATGTAATCAATTGAACAAGAAGAAGAAGAAGATGAAAACACTCGACTCGTTTCACCGAACATTCAACTCTTGTGTGACATTAATGTAACTGGTGATGTGAAAGTAACATCCTTCTTCTTTTCTCCTTCTTCTTCTTCTTGAGCAAATCTTTAAATCTCTGTCTCAACAACAGATTGTGACTTTTTTTTCAACATAAAAGCTTACACAGTTGCTATGTGTATTCGATTGAATGTCAATTCAATATGAAATACATTCTGTTAAAATTCATTCAAACAAACAACAACAACTTCAACAAGTGAATTGTCAAAATGATTGAAAGAACATTTTTTCAAGTATAAAGTTTAATTGATTTATCATTTTTTTCTTCATTCAAATCTTATGTCAACTTGATCATTTGACAAGTTGACAAGTAACAACAGTCATGAAAATATGATAAATTTATTCAAAAGTCAAAGGTCAACATTTTAAAAGGTTTTTTTTATTTATCCTGTTAATTTGATAAATAAATTACATACTCAATGATTTGATTGAAAATTCTCTTCTTTCTTTAAATTATTTGAATTTCACTTGAATTGTAAATGATATTGGACAGTAGAACAAACAAGATGAAAAATTTTTCCAACATTTATTCAATTCAATTGAATTTGATGACATTTACACAAAGGTCAACATAAACAAACTCAGTTGATTGTAAATTATTCAATTAACCTTTTTTTTGTCAGAATGATGTGACAAAATGTTCTAAGACAAAAACTTTACTTGTTCTAATTAAAATAGAACAAATTGTTCTCATGATGTTGGAAAATTGCCTTGTAACTGTGGTTACAAATAAGAGTTGTTCATTCTACTGTAAAATATAAATGAATTGAGGGGAGAAAAATTAAATTGGTATACAAAAGAAAATTTCATAAGTAAGCACTTTGTACACTTAACTTTATACTTGCCAACATTTACTTTGAACCACAGACAACAACAATAACAACAACAGCAACCAAAAATATCAGTGACAATGATTGAATATGATACATTGATGTAGCAATAAATTTATCTGGTAAAATTAAATTTTGAACACTCATCATATAAGAAAATGATGAAGATTTTTGCAAAATGATCAAAAGTAAATCAGAACTCGAAAAATTCATTGAGATTCAATCTTTGATTGTTCGTTGAACATGAAGAACAAGTCAAGTCAAGTCCAAGTATGATGACGATGATGATGATGATGGAAGTAAAGAAAACATTTGATTGATAATTTACATTTTATTCGATGTAAAGAACATTGCTTAACAAGATTTAACTTTTAAGAAGTCATTAAATGATGTACTAATGGACAAAAGGGTTTCATTTTCACACCATGTACAGTTGAACAAGTGTCAAGGGAATGAATTGCATTCATTGTACATTGTAAGAGATGTAAAAGAGAAGCAAGTAAAATACATAAAGATTTGCTTTTTACTTGTTCTTGTAAATTTTTTTTCTTCTTTTTTTCTTTGCTTCAGTTAACGTTTAGTCAACTTAACGGCCAAAACTATAAGGAAAGGAAGGTAGTTAAGAGGGAAAAGTAATTAAGATTGTCTTATGAGTCAGTAAGTTATTGACTGTGACAACTTTAACTTGATTCGGGTGAAGAAGGAAAAAATTTTTTCGAGTTCTACTTCTTGCAGTTCTTTTACTCAACCCATCTGTCGTCTCATATTTGACTCATCAACATTTGTTCAATCATATGAGGTAAAATGCACCAAATGATAATGACAGTGTGACCTAACACAGTGAGTAGAAAAAAAGAAGAAGAAGAAGAAGATAAGGTACAATTTGTTCATAGACAGAGTGAGAGTAAGAAAAGTACAAAATCGACAAGAGTGAATGAGTGTGTGAGTAAATGAACTGACAAGTGAGAGGAAGAAGAAGAAGAAAGAAAAAAACAAATTAGCTAAAAATTACCACAGTGTATCAGTCAACAGTAAGTAACCAAGATATGGAGGATGAATGAAGCCAAGAAAAAGAAGAAGAAGAAGAAGAAGAAAGCAAGTGATGATCAAGAGAAACGACGTAAAAGTGTAGATGACAGGAGTAAGTGTGAGGTGAAAAGAATAAAAGAATAAAAGAAAAAAGCAAAGAGAAAGACACAACCAAGAGCCAAATGAAGGACCAGATGCAACTGTAAGTTAGAGCCAACATTAAATCAACCTTGAAATGGGTCCCTCTTGGTAGTACAGAATACTTACACTTCCCAACTTATACACATATATATACACACAGACAGTTGTAACAGTTCTAACAGTTCTTTAACACTTCACCATTCTCCACATCTTTCAGCATATCAACATCTCAACATCTCGACATCATCTCTTACTATGTGAACCATTCGTTTACCTCACTTGACTTTGTTCATGTGTATTTTATTTCATCCGTTGTGTGCATTAAATGACTCCCCTTATTTCACTGCGAATAAGCAACAATTTTCTTTTCTTTCTTTTGACCAAGTAACAATCACACAAACTACAAAGCACAATGTTTCCATGCTCGTTACTTCGAGTTCTTTCTCTTGATGTTTCCTCTTTTTTTCTCTCTTTCTTCCTAATGATGCGCCCTTTGACATGAAAGGCAAGAGAAAGAGAAACACACACACACACACAAATAACACAGAAGTACACAAGTCAAGACATCTTTACTTTTTCATTGGATTTCTTCCTTTGTCCATATATTTGAATAAGCTTTTACCTAATTTTTTTTTCTTCTTCATCCTGGTGAGTCTGGTTTACTTCGGTTGTAATTTGTATGACCAGGTTTCATTCTGTCTTTCTTTCAACTATCACACAAGTAGTGTACAAGTCCAATGGATAAAATTAATCTCATACTCAAGCTTCAGGGGTGAAATTAAACAGATGCCCAGTTGAATTGATCCAACTGATCCAACTGATGACTGTGTACACATCTAACAGCATCATAAAGTACGATAGAGCATTTGTACAACGTACAATTCACTTCACGAAAGAGAGAAAGAAAAAAACTTTCAGCTGGATATAAAAGTAAGAGAGAGAGAGAAAACCAGCTGCAACTTTACTTAGTTCTAAACATCAGTCAGAGTTGTGAGGGTCATCGGATTCACAGATGTCAGAGAACACATTTGTAAGTAAAGTTCGAAGAAGCAAAAACACAAAACCTCATCACAAAGGTGTGCCATACTTTGTCACGTGTATGGGGAGTTAACTTGTTAAACAACAACTCACTTACCAGTCAATTGGTCAATTGGGCGTGCAACACGTCAACAAAGAACTGTACAGAACTAACCAATCGTAGGATGACCAATGAAACAAGATGACTCAATTGACAAGTACTTTCTTCTTCTCTCTTCAAAAGGTGACAAAATGTCTGTATCTTAGCAATAGAAGAGAGAGAAAGGAAGAAAAAGTTAATTCAACTGATGCGTTTACAGAACAGTTGCAAAGGATAAAATAGTCCTTTCAAGCTGTTTTACACAGTTAGAATATGTGACGTGCGACAAGTGTCCTATGAATCAACTCAACTTAACTCATCCTTCTCTTCAACATCTTCTTTCTTTTTTTGTGTTTCCTATTTCACTTGTCTCCAATTGAATGAAAACACCACACTGCGAGGTTAACTTGAATATATACACAAGAAAGAGAAAGAGAACATCTTAAACTATTACAATTGTATTTTTCTTTCTCAGTTTTTTTGGTTAAATTTGTGTTTGAGGGGAAAATAAAAAATTTTACACTCCACAGGAGATTGAAAATAAATAAGATTTAATGTATGAAAAGAAGAAAACAAGCAAAAACAAGTTGGGTGAAATTGTTAAGAGGCCTTGTAATTTACAAAGTGGAAGTTTTAAGTTGTTTGTGAAGAAAAGAAGAAGAAGAAGATGCAAATGGTCCGTCAAGATAACTCATTGGTACAATGTGGACGAGTTGACCTAAAAACATCACACAAAGAAAGAAAGAAAAGAAAAATAAAACATACTTGTTAACGTTAACTAAATGACTTTGTCAATGAACATTCGTATAGTTAAACTGTGTAGTAAAAATAAAAGTGATAATGTTGTTCACATGAATGGTAACAATTGGACTTTATTTCATCTTGTCTGTACTTTTTGTATCTTTTGATTGAGGCAATCAACAGATTCCACTTAGACAAAAAGTGAAGAGATGAAAAAAAAGACAGAGAGAACAACAACAACGATAATAACCAAGGACAAGGACAATTAGTTGTCAATGTATTCATGTTGTTAAGTTTGTATAGAAAAAAAAGTACATTTAATTCGATGAGTTTCTTCATTTTGTCAATTGTCTTTACTTTGTTGTATCTTACTCCATACATCGGATGATGTTGAGAGGATTCAATCGATGACTTTAGTGTAATATTGTAACTGTCTTGTATGTCACAGTGTGAAGGTATGAAAAAAAAAAAAAAAAAAAATAAACTGATGACTTGATTAATAAGTTTCAATGGAAATTCATTCACCGTACAATTTGTTAATGAGAAAAGTGAGTGTCTTTGTCAGACAATACATTGTGTGTATGTGAAGAGTTTTATACACAAGAAGAACAAGTTCAATCGAGCAAGAGACAGAGCAAACTGAACTCTCCTGACCTTATAGAATAGAACTTTTGTTCTACGAGAGTTTACTGGTGTATGAGGTCAAGAAGTAGTCATAGTAGTTGTAGTAGTTAGAGTTGTAGTAGTCGAACTAGTGGTAGTCATAGTAGTTCTAGTAGGATAAAGTGACTTTTTCCCTCTTGAGGAATGAATGTCTTTTTCGAATTAGCAGATCAAACAGATCAAACATCACCAGTCACAACAAGTGATTCACCTGCTTCATCTTATTCCAATGAAGAAATATCATAAAAAGAGAAATACAGATTGTGAGACATATAAGAAGATGAAGAAACAAGTAAAATATAATTGCAAAGTGATTTCATTCGAATACTGGACATCCAAACTAACCAATTATGTTGGACTTAAATGTTCTTTCTGTTTTTTCTTTATCTTTGACTTTTGGATAAAAAAATAATAGAAAAGTTGAAAAAAGACAAAAAGTTCTTACAAGGTGTACAAGGTGTACAAATTGTAAGTAGAAATAAAAGAACAAGACAACAAATGTAAATTGTAAGATGCTTTTTACATTTTTTTGTTATTTTTCACTTTACACAAAGTGTGTACAACTAAAAGGAAACAACAACAACAACAACAAAGTAGGTGAAGAATACTATGAGAAGTTATTGTTATTGTTGAAGGGTGTGTAAAAACACTTGTATACTTACAATTGAAAGAGAATTGTTCAAGTTAAAATAAATTTTATGTTGTTATTCCCTTATGTCATTGAACTTTTTGTAAATATTTTTCATGAAAAAGGAAAAAAAAAATAAAATAAACTTTTACACTTTACATCAATGTTGTATATTATAGAACAACAACAAGAAGAACAAGAACTCGAGTAGTTTCAGGTAAAGGTAAAAATATAAGAAGTATGTGTAGGATGAAGATATCGATCAAGTGAAATCAAATGAAATGACTTTTAATTTTAATTCTCATAATTAACTTAACATCGTAAATAAATATACTTATAATTAAGTAATATCAATGGATTCATTGAATAATGAATAAAAGTTAAAAATTTATATGATTTTTTTTTCCAACTATAAATTTGTGATAAATTAATAAAATATAAATAATAATCAAGTGTGTATTTTAAATTTTAAAAAAGTACTTGATTCAATGAAAAGAGAGAAGGAATAAGTTTAAGTTGATCTTTTTAAAAAAAAGATAGAGAAAGAACTAAGTAAGGTAAAAAAGAACAAAGAGCAGGTGAAAGAAGCAAAGAAAGTTCACTGGTTAATCTCATGAAAGAATACTAGTGATTAATAGATTAATTATTGATTGAAGTTGCAGTTGAATCTTGTGGGTGAAAAAGAAAATAAATTGGTCATTTCTACTCGGTTGTTAGTCTCGTGTGCTGTCAAGAGGATTTATTCACACACATAGACCGACCGATGTACGATGAGGTCATAGGCCATTGAAGAATCAAGCAAAGTTAGAGTCAAGGTAATTTAGTAGAAGAAGAGAGAAAAAAACCAACGAGAAAGAGAGAAAGCAAAAGAGTTCGACACGACCTAGAATAGTACCAGAACCTGCCAGTATAAGTCGAATTCACCTTCAACATGGAGAGCCGATTGGCGATTGAGTTAGTGAGTTAGTGACTTTGTGAGTTACTGAGTGCACTTTAACAAATGGCACAAATGGTACAAATGGCAAAAGATGAAGATGAAGAAGAAGAAGGAAAAAAAAAGAAAATTCACTATGAACCGTCTCAAATTCGCTGTTATTGTAAATAATTAATTGAGTCATTGCAATGGATGCATGTTAGTACCTTTCAATGGTATCGAACATGAACATGCACAACAAGTAACAACAACAATAACAACAACAACAACAACCAAAGAACCAAAGAACATCATTTTGGTCAAAGTGAACAACATCAAACTGTAAACTGTTATATTCGAATTTTAGGATAACTTTTTACTTCTTTCTCCATGTAAATTGACCAATGTACAAATGTAGCAAATAAGTTGTTTTACTGATTGAATCAAATGAATAATTTAATTGATTTTTTTTTTCTCTTCTCGTTTCTTGTAAAACATATGAACAGTAAATGTAATTCATTCATTCAATTGGCAAGAGAATTTAAATTTAACGATTGAAAAATATTTCAAAAAGAAGAAGAAGAAAGATAAAATGTTAATAAATCAAGTAAGTTTAATGTATGATTAAAGTGACAGATAAATTGTAATGTGTGGAATGAAATATTTTTTTTTCTTCATATTTTACTAAATTAGTTATTCGATAATTAACTTTGGTAAATTAGCAAATAAATTGACATGTATAAGAAAAAGTTTGTTTTTTACTTTAACTACATTTTTTTTATGATTAATCTGAATATCACAAATATCACATGTGAATTACTCAATGAAATATTTTATTGTATATATTTTGTATTCTTTTACATACATAAATGAGTATGTGGATGAAAATGAGCAAATATATATATATATATAGTACAACAACAACAAAAGTACAATTGACATGACAACGAATGCAATTGAATTTTCAAATTGTACTGAAAGTAGAATATTATTTTTCATTACAACACTCAGGTGATAAATTTCATTAGTTCTTATTCAACTAAAGGTTAAATTCACATGTGTAACATTGAACATGATCAACAATGACAATGACAATAACTATTCAACTAGTTGAGGACAACCATTTGAAAGGATCATTTGTATCAACATGAAGAATAAGATAGATAGATTTATAGACCATCATGAGTCATACAAGTGAAAGTAATAGAGTAAAGAAAGTTCATTCAATTGACTGACCATGTTGACAAGTGAAATATTTGGAAGGATAAATTGTATGACAAGCAACAAGGATGAACATTGTTTCCATCATTGAATTTTTGGTTAATTTCATTTAATCATTTGTTCATCCAAGAGGGGATCTCTTTCAAATAAAAGTTACACTCGATTGTACATCAACTGGTCATTTAATAGTGAAATTGATTACGTCCATACGTGACTCACCAGACAGTCCAGTCGAGTCATCTGTCTAGACAGTTATTCTCTTTCTTTCTTTCTCTCTGTTAGGTTCTGTTCTAGAGTAAAGTTCTAAAGGTTCTACTACACCTCAATTTGCCAAAGAGGTCGAGACCTTCGGCCTTTTTCTCTTCGGTCTTTCAAAGGGCGGATTGTAAGGACGTTTACTTGTCGGTAAATAAAATTTACTGCCATTACTACAGTTGATACAACAGATACAACCAATACAACCTAATACAAAAGGTGCCATTTGAATGGTTCACGCGTACAGATTACTTCATCTAACGTTCAATTTGACTGATGACAGGTGACTCACAATTGTAAGAGGATGAAAAAGAAAGAAAGATCAATGAAAAGAACTAAAAAGAACTAAACAGAACTGTGAGTCATGTCTGTGAAGCCGGTAAAAGGAACAAAAAGTCCCAACGGATCGAACTTTGGTTTACATTGAACTGAGTCGTGGTCACTTGTCACTTACCATTGTCGAGTCAAGTGGATAAAGTAAACTGCTGACGGTGGTAAGACTCGTCACACTATCAACAGTATATACACAGCATATACCATGACTTGAGACATCAGAACATCCAGACGGAGGACAAAAGAAAAACTGGACACATAAGGTTCGAATTTGTTGTAAGTCACATGGTTGACTTTACTTGTAAGTAAAGTAAAAGGCGGTAAGTGAAGTTAACTTTCACATACTGTTGTGTGTGTGTGTCTCATTCTCACTTTGAGTGAATCTCGTGATCGATTACAGAGCAATTGGTTGATTCATTAAGCGTTTGCCAAAGCAAAAAAGCATTAGTATGTTAACATTGAGTATGGGTAAAAGAAGAAGGAGAAAAAAAAGAAAGAAAAGTAAGAAGAAGAAGTAAAAAAAAAGAAACAGAAAAATACAAGTAAACCTCCCCAAAAAGGATCTCATCAATTAGTTGAGAGTGGCAGGCCATGGCACAAGTCACCCGTAAGAAGTGAGTTCTGGGATTTGGTCCATTGAAAAGAAAAGAGAGAGGGAGAAAGAACTCGACGGTCAGATTACTAAGAAAAAGAAGTAGGAAGAAAGAAATAAAGAGAGAGAAAAAAGAACCAAAAGAACCAAAGACATAGCAAAAAGTTCTTTTTCTCTCTCTCTCTCTCACTCTGTTCTTTGTCATGTAAGGTTTGGTGTTGTGCATTCGATTTTGTCTTGTGTTGGAACTTCCTTTTGGTTGAGACCTTTAATTTCCGCTCAAATTGCATTCCAAGGATGCAAGTAAACACCCTTACGTCGACCCAATCGGTCTAATTGATTGATTTGTTCATTCGTAACAGTATCAACCTGTACGTGTGTGTATATATAAAAGAAACACAGACAGACATATACAGACAGTATGCATCTTCATTGTTGGTTAAAAAGGTAATTTTTTACCCTTCAAACTTTATAGTTGAAACAATTCAACATTGAACAGTTCAATTTACCAAATATCGTTTAACTTTGTTCATATAAACTATACAACTAGTTGTTTCTTTGTTTCAGACAGTTATATTGATTGACTATTTCATGGTTATCAAACATAACAACTGAACAAATGATATCATTACAAATGTTTACACTGTAATTGTCATGAGAAGAAGGAGAAAATTAATAGCAAATTAAATTGTTCACACGATTTACAATATTGTTCTTTACTTCTATTTCATCATACAAGTGGTTATCTGACGAGTGAATTTCGAATATTCGATTTTTCATTAGAACTTGCTTTTACACAAGTCACTAAGAAGATTTGTCAAAACATACACATAATAAACAAACAAAAAAGTAAAGCAAAGCAAATACCAGATGAAATGTACTTTGAATGAAGTTCAGTCACGTGAGTTTTTCCAAGGAAAAGAAGAAGAAGATGAATTCAATTGAATATTCAATTGGTCGATTTTGGTGGAAAAGTGTGATTGTGAAGTAAGTACAGTGACACTGTGAATTGTAAGTTGATGTAATAAATGGTAGAAACAAATAAAATAGAAGAAGAGGAAGAAGAAGACAAGACAAGAAGGTTAAGTGTGAAGAGAAAAGACATGTGCTCGAAAGGATTGACTCACTTAAATGAAAGTTCAAGTCGAAGGATAGAACAAAAATGACTCAGCGTCAATTGACAGGACTATTGGTTCTTTTCTCTTCTTTTTTTGTTCTTTTCTATTCTTTCACTTGTCCTTTAGCAATGTTTGAGATGAAGAGAGGAAGGAAGAAGAAGAAGAAAAGAAAGAATGAATTAAAGAAGAAGAAAAAAAAGAGAGAGAGAAAGAACAAAAGTGGTGCAAAGTCTTACGGTGTGAAAGTGCAAACAGAAATGAGAGACCAACAAAAGAATACAACAAAGATGAAGAAGAGAAAAAGACAAGAATAGTCCAATGCTTTGCAATGAGACATGAAAAGAAGAGAAAAGAAGAATAGAACAGAATAGAATAGAATAGAACGTTAAGAGAAAAGAACGAAGGAAAAGATGAAATAAGAGAAGAGATCAACTCTTCAGTCGCAGGATCAGTTGCTTTAACCGTAAGAAGAAGAGTAAAGAAGAGGAAGAAGAAGAAGAAGAGTAAATCGAGAAATAAAGAGAAGAAGAAGAAGAAGAAAAAAAAAATCAATCTTCGTGACTGGGATTTTCATGGACACAAGTTGACACCTCACACACACAAGTAACTTCGTGGTAAAATTCACTTTTAAGGTGAAGTAAAATCCTTTTCTTTTCTTCTTTCTTCTTCTTGTTGTATATACTTCTCACTTGTGTGCTTTTTCTTTCATCGAGTCCATGGTAAAATAATAAATCAAATGCCACAACATAAACACACAACCATCACAAATAGTGTCACCAGCAGCAACTTTAATAAAATTTATGACATGACTTTTTTTTCTTTCTTTCTTTCTTTACCTCCTTCATCTTTTCTTCTTCGGTGTCAATGAAATATACACTCATACTTTAAATCGACCAATAATATATCTTTCTTTCTTTTACTTCTTTTAACAAATTCACTTATATACTTCATAACTTCCAAGTAAATCATCATCATTGTCAACTTATCATCACATGTTACTTGTCATTTTATGCTTCATTTACAAATAGCCAATAAGTGTCATCAGTACAATCAATATGCTTCATTATAAAAGATAATTTCTTTTTTCAAAACAAACGAAAAATATGAAAAACACACACCATTTATTTTATATCATTTACCTTGTATTGATTGATCCGTGGTTGATATTTCATTGATATTTTTTCAAGTAAATGGAAGAACAATTTTGTTGGATTCTTCAATGTTGATTTATCTTTTGTTATTGATGTCATTGGTGTTATGATTCGTGATGCTATTGCAGTTGAATAAACGTTATTGCTCACACTTGGACCATCCGTTTGATCAGATCGATCATTCACAACTTGATCAAATATCTTGAACCAATAAACAATAACTTGCTTAGCTTTACTTGGTGAAACCTTTTTTGGATCAAATAAATTCTTATAACACCATTGATCAGATACATTTTGACTAAACGCATATGCCAAATTGATAAATAGTTCAATCCCAATAGTCTCATTGGCAAATAATGTACCTGAATTGATATCAAGTGTGAAACAACAACGTTTTCTTGAACAGTGAACCTTTTCATCTTTAATTTGTAAGATTTCATCACATTTAGGACATTTATATGTAGCTGATTTATCAGGTAACAAATTAAAACCAATGACCACGCTGAGTAGTTGATGTAAGCAGTTACAATCATCAATTGCGTTTCTATTACGACATTCAATTGATTGTGCACATTTAACTTGTGCTTTTCGTGAAGAACGAGTTATGACAGGCATTGATTTGCTTGAAATACTTAAATATCAAAGTAAAGAATAAAAATTTAAATAATATTAAATATTAAAATGATCGATCTATATGTTGAATTAACCATTGAATTCAAAAAAATCTGAGTGATAGTAGCCGCATCTAGTGGTCATTTTATGGCGTCACTAGTAATTGCATATGATGTGCAAACGATAGCGTTTCTAATAAATTATCTTACTTTGTATTTTACAATTTAACAAATATTCATCACAATTTATTCATCAATGACTATATAATCATCAAATTGTGTTTTATTCTTAAATTTACATTCATCAAATGAAATTGAATCAATTAATTTGATTACCCTGTAAGTGTCGTTATGAAAACGATAAAAAAAAATTTGTCTTCCATTTTTAACCCTTTTTCTAAAGTATAAAATGGTTCCTTTAAAGGTCATAAAATTACTTCAATCAGCATTTCAAGTGTGTTGTTTGGTAAGTCAAAGCTTGACTCTTCTTCAATGTTCAAAGGTGAATACATTCTAACTGTGGATTAAATTTAAAATCACATCACGAATAGAAAAAAAGTACTTCTTAAAATATTTGTCATGAAAAACGAAGAAGAAAAAAGTATTCATGTGAAAAAAAGGAGCAAATGTTAACCATCATTATATTATTATGCTTCTTATTCTTACTTGCAATGTTAAATGACGAACAAAATTTAAAAATGACTCCATTGTGACTGTTGTTGAATGATTAATCATTGAATTCACTTGAAGCATCAAGATAAATGTAAGTATAAGAAATATTTTCGTCAAAATACAAGTCAAATCATTTTGACAATTTGATTGGCAGGAAGTTCATTTGATTCGATCAATGATCAAATCATCCATTCGATGATTCCAAAATTGTCGACACAGTACAGAAAGAACAACAGCAACAGCAACAGAAATAACCAGGCAAGAGAACAAAAAAAAAGAAAAAGAAAGGGTAAGTTTGTACTGAATTGTAAACCCTGAAATGTGTCTTGAAATTGGAAGTTGAGTAAAATGTACTCGATGAAAAATTCAGTACAGAACTGCCTTGTAAACCTCAAGCGCGAAGCGTAAAACACCTCAAGAAAGAACACTCGAACTTTGTCTGTGGATGTGGATGTGTGTGTACAGATCGAAAGTTGAAAATGTGGCAAAAATCGATTTATGTCTCATGTGACTTGTACACACTTGAAGAAGCAAAGAGATTTACAAAGTGTAAATTGTTCAGTTCACCTCACCAGCGAGTAAACGAGTATCATATTCCTTTTACTTGGTATTTTTTTCTTCTTCTTTTTTTTCTACAGATTCTCTTCTTTTCACTTGCACACCGTACGAACCATCTGAGGTGATTTCTCTGGAAAAAAAGGGTTATATGATGAAATATAAGAGAAGAAGGTAATCAAGTGCTCCATTAGTACACTTGAGCAGATACACTGATGTTCTATGCAAAGAACTAGCCCAAGATAAGTTATTATTTGGCAATTTTTACTTTTTTTTTATTTTTATTTCCTATCCTCAACATTCTCTCTCTCTCTCTCTCTGTAGACCATCGTAATTTTATTGACAAATTGTGTTCTTAGAATAGAACAAGTCGGTTCAAGATGAAAGGAACAAGAAAAACGACTCAGCGAATGAGTGAATTTCATTCTATCATTTACTTTGTACACTTTTTTTTCTACTTCTTTTTCAACCATTTCAATCTCTTCTTTTTCCAAAGAATTCTCTATTTGTTGTCTATCTCATACTGAAATTATAATACAATTTCAATTTACACATTGTTCACAATTTGTACAAAAAGAAACTAAGTCAACATTTCATTCACTTTGATTTGTATTGGGCAACACAAACGTAAGTTATATAACAGTTAGTTGTATCATTGTTGTCATCAAATCATATCGATAAGATGAAATAGATTAGTTTATCAATTGTTGTTACTTCATTTGATGTACTATTCAATTTGATCTTTCAATCTTCCGATCAATTCAACTTTCATCATCATCATCATCATTATCATGTAGGCCAAAGTCATTTGTATTGATACTCAATCATATTTATAAATATTTATCCATGAAAAAAAATGACGGGACACGTTTAACATTATATGATTAATCACTCTTCGTTACACTTTTCTTTTGAATTAAATTAATTTGTATTATGCAAATGTTTCTACTGAATAGAATAGTTACATTTTTTTCTCTTCTCTATCTCTTTTATCTTTATCTTCTCTCTTCTCTTTTCTGTATACAACGTGACGTTGATGATCTATTGCATTTAGAATGAAGTTCATTATTACGTGAAGTGAATAGCAAGTTTGTTGTTGACTTAAACTCATTCACAAATTTAATCACTTGTCAGATGCAGATCAAGTCATGTCGCAATATTCTATACTTAATCTTGTTTCTATGTTCTTCTTCGATCGTATAGATGATGATGATGATGATCAAAAATACACACACACAACATATTATTGACATGGATACATGTCAAGTTAAAAATCTTAACACTTGATCAACTAATAATGATTGAATTGAACATTCTTATCTCATATGTTCAAATGAATGCTTTGTTCAATTCAATTGCAAGGAAAAATTTATTAATTGATCAATTTAATGATCACAAAGTTTTTGAATACTTTTGGCGGTTTGAGAACAAGATTGCTCGAGTTCACAAGTAAAAGTATAAAAGTTGAATCCTTTGACCGAAACCAGACTTGTGTGTCATTAATATTATTGACTCTTTTTCCCTTTTGTGATATCTTTTCAGTCATATCAACAGATCAAACGGTACCGACCGTGAAAACTGACCATCCAATTTACATGTAATGAAGTAATGAACTTGAGCGAATGATCACATGGAATTTGATACTTCGGCAGATATAAAGAGTTAAACACCAATCGACAGAAAAAGTTAACGTCAAAAATTTTCACAGTTGGCCAGAACAACGTCAAGTGTTGCTGTCACCAACGTGACATGATTTTAAAAGTGACAAACATAACCAATATTGACTTATGGACCTTTTTTTTATTGATTACCAATACAACTGTCAAGGTTACATGGAATGTTGAACTTTTGTTGAAGATAAATTTGATTTAAAAAAAATGTTATCAAGAAAAAAACAAATGACAAGTATACACACCTGAGGGAATAGTTCTGTAAATGTTCTAAACGATTTATGCTCAGGCAAGGATTAACTATTTCTACTTAGTTTATCATCATCATCTTCTTCCTCGTTACCTTTTTTCCTTTTAATGTTTTCGGCTTTTTCTGACCCTGGTGATTGCTCAATCCTCACATCAAATCAAATGTTTCGTCATCTCTGAAAAAAAAGTCTCGATGTACATCGAACAAGTGTTCCATAGTATCATCTAGACAACTTATTGCAGACTAGATATCATCGATCTGATATTTCATCATCCTTCGAATCTCTTTATCATCATCAACATCACAAGTATACATTCGAATGAACTACACACATTTGTAACTTTTTTATGAGTCCTCGTGTACTCATGTTTTTTCAAAGGAAATCATTTGATTGAGTTTTTGTTTTTCTATCTTCATCATTGTACTAAATTTCATTTTATTATTTTCTATATTTCGATGTAAATATCTTCAATTTTTCTTTGGTTTCATGTTATTCAATTTAATCTTTGTTTCTATGCTCGTATCAAATCTCTCTCTCAATTGCGGTAAAATTCACTTAATTACATGGTATAGTTTTAATAGAAGAAAAAGTACTTTTCAAAGTTGTCCTGATCGATGGCCAAATACATTTAGAACTTAAGCTATTATTACGTGAAGTGAATGATAAAGTTTTCTTCTTGTGTGTTGACTCAAGTCATTGAGAAATTTAAGCACTTGTCAAGTGCAGATGAGTTAATGTCGAACCAAAAGGTTGGATGATTTATTGGTTGACACATTGAGTAACACTTTACTAATTGATGGTCAAACATGCAAAGTGCAATGTCAGAATGACAACGTCGAACTGATCTGGTAAATCTGAAAAATCCAAAGTTAATCTCAACTTTACTTACGTGGTTTTACTTAAGAAGTATCACCAATGTTGAACTATTGACACATTCTGGTTATTAAGTGAGTTAACTGTTGATTGATTGACTTTATTGTGCATGTTTTTCACACACATGTGCAATTCGACCGTCGAATTTGCAAATAGAACGTTTGTCATGCCAAAGATGACTTCGATGAAACATATTGATTAACTCTGACAATTGATTCATCCGTAAAAAATGTGATTAAATTTATCAAACTCTCAATGGTTACAATCACATCTATACATTCGTTAAATCGTACAATGTTTATCTATTGATAGAACTTTACTCATCACACTTTACTCAAAGCTAATTACGATGAAAATGATACCAATAGTATTTAAGTTATTTTGATTAATTCAAACTTAACGCCAAGATTAAATTACAATCTCATTTAAACAAAGAAATGATGATGATATTTTCAAGGATTAACTTGAGTTGAGAAGACAACTTGATAATTCATGATAATTCAACTGTCCTAGATATTTTATAAATGTCTTTTCATCAACCTAAAAATCTCTTTAATGAACAAATTGACGTAATTGACTTGGAATGATGAAAATAATTTATACTTGAAATGTAACATCATTTACTCAACGTTATACAATGATTACTTTTAATTTACTCGACAAGTAAGACAGTAACAAAAATAAGTGACCCATGAGTTTACTTGAAGTAAAATTAAATGAAATAATTTGAACAAACAATTGTCTAGTTGATAACAGTGTCTACTCTAAGTGTGTACAAATGAAATAGTTGAAATGTTGGGATATAAAATCAACATAAACTTGTCATATGAAGAACATCTTGATTGTTGTACTTTCATCAGTCGACGTAGAAAATGAACATTGTTCTATTCTTTAGTTCAACTTGATCACATTCAACTTGATAAGTGATTGTTTTGTTAGACAAAAAAACATATCAAGGAAATTCTTTGTTCTTTACTTACTTGATGAATCAGATGTAGTTTAATCGATAACACATTAAATCATAACGATACAAGTAAAGATATAGACATTTATAATGTTCCGATTGTTTATTTTCATTGGAAATGTCGAATAATTCATTGAACCGTTCATCCTGTATGTCTGGTAAGATGAAATGTTCTTGTTGTTGTTTCTTTAAGTAAAAGAAAAGATAAAAAAGAAAAACTTACACAAGATCCGCCTTACAAATCAACTGAGTGAAGATGAAGAATACAAAAGTTAACAGTCAATCGATTGGAAATATTAAATCATCTGAACAACAAAGGGAAATCTATTGATAGAAATCCTTTTGTCTAACATTGACCAGACAATAAGTTATGATTGGAAAAGACGACGACGAATCACTTGACGAAGAAGACAAGTGAATAAGTGAATAAGTGAAGGTATTGATCAAATCGTTGACTAAGAGAACGTTTGAATATGAAACTTATGACCAAAAGGATGATGAATGGGAAATAAGTGAAAGATGTTATAACAAAGTGAAGATGTATTCAAAGTTTTCTTTCACCACAAGTCTTCTAGATGATGGAAGTGAAAGGGGAAAAGAATCACAAGACAAGATGAAGAACGTTAAGATAGAAGAAGAAGAAGAAAGAAAAGGAAAGAGAAAGAAACATCCAGCGATTTGGTAAATGTGGATGTGACGGCAATAATGTATTAGCAGATACAGGACACAAACCGAAGAAAAACGGAAACAGACCACACATAGCGGGATGTCACTTTGGTAATCTCAAATGTGAAAGAGGAGGAAAATGGGGAGAAAAGTACAATGACCACCAATGATCACAATGTGACCTCACACACACACACACTAGAACAAGACAGAACAAGACAGAACAAGAGAGGTAAAAGGAGAAACATCTTCATCTCAACAAGAAGAAGTAAAAGAGAAGAAAACGTAGAAAACAGAGTAAAAGAAAGAACAATTATTTCCAATCTTATCGAAGTATCCAAGTTTTTCTTCTTGTTCTTTCACTTGTTCTTACATTGAAGATATCTTGATAACATCACCAATTATATAAGTAAATTGTTATATGAAATATTGACCTCATGTTGATAAGTTGAATCAAATTGAAATGATTAATCAATCAATTTACTGACTTTTCATAAATAAAAGATAAATATTTCTACATGTTGTACTGATTAAATGTTAATTTACAGAGGAAATAAAGTCACCCGTAAGATTACCGGTTACTCATGGATGAAGATAAATGTAACAAAATGATCATCTAAATTTCTTCCATAACTTTGGTTAAGATAACTTTTGTCTTCATCTTTTCAATAATAGATGGATAAGTGAATGACATCAAAAAGAATGCCGAATCATGATGATCACCAAGTGTTGTGAATGTTGTGAATGTTCTTCATGAAACTGTTCACTTGATTCAACTTGTACAACTGTTATATAACTGTTAGTTCAACTGATCAGTGATCACCTTCGGGATAATCAATTAACAATCAGCTTCTGTTCTACTGTATTTCCTATGTTGTTAGTGTTGTGTGCTGGGAAACATAAGTCTGTGTAAACTGAACTGTTCGTAACTGTCGTATTTATCTATCTGATCACAGATCAAGCAACTTTTTCGTGGATGAGTAATTTTTGTTAAACTAAGTCTTCTCAAGTAACTTATAATCATTCAATGCTATTTCTTTTCTCTCTTTGTGTGTTCTATTTGAGCAAATAACCCTACACCAGCAAGTTAAACCTTCGATTATATCGATATGTCTTCTGTTCTGTTCTGTTCTGTTCTGTCTGTGAGTACATTCCATATTGACCATATTGACATTTCAACTATAAAATCTTTATCGAATTACAGTAAAATTACTCCATATGATGATTAGAATATTTTGTGAAATAACATTTGATTCAACTTGATAATGATGAAAAAGGAAGGAAGACAAAAAAAAAGAAAATTCTTTCGACATCATTAAAATTAAACTTATTTTCTTTCACCTTCAATTAACTTAACTTTTTTTTCCTTCTTTTTGTTGTTGTTGTTTTATTTTAAAGTTACTTGAAAGAAATGTTGAAAAAATTTTACACACTAAAGATCAATTGATTTAACTTGACTTGAGTTAAGAGTAAAAGTAAATGAAATTAGATCACCAGTGAATTAACATTCTTTCTCTTCACAAGTTTTTTTCTTAATACATAAATATAAGTTTGAAAAAAAAACTTTAAAACAAGATAAAAGTAAGAGAAGAAGTTTAAGAAGAAGAAAAAACATTGAAGTAAGAAAATTTTTCAGTTAAAATAAAAGCTTAAATGAATTGAATGATATTTTTCCCCTCTTTTCATAGTATCTGTAATTCATCTTATTAATTTGTTAAGGTTAAAGAGTTTCATTTTATTTTTCTTGCTCTTCTATTCTGATGAAAATTGTAAATTGGTAAGCATTCAACTGTACTTGTGAAGTGAACAAGTTGAAAATCCTTTTTTGTCCCATTTACCAGTTAACTTTTCTTTTCTTTTTTTTTTGATGATTTTTAATCAAAAAATCCCCACAAGTCGTGCGAATTGACTAATAGAATAGAATAGAATAGAATAGAATAGAAGAAGGAGAAAAAAAAGTCACCATTGGAGACAAAAGTGCTTGAAAGAGAACAGAGAAAGAATTGAAAGAGTAGACAAAGTAGAAAAAGCGAATAAAGTGCCAAAAGTATCGACTGACTGATGTAACAGTGAAAGAATCAGAACAGAACAGAACAGTAAAAGCCCGCAGCATAGAGTTACAATTGAATGAAAAGACAAAGTAAACGACCAATCACACAGTCGTGAGGAAATAAACGAAAGTCCACTTATTGTGGCAAATGAATCAGACTCACTGTGATCGAACTGACTGATCACTTAGTAAGTCAAGTCTACTAATAAGAACATCAGCACAGACTGTTCTACTTTCTCTCCCTCTTTCTTATTCACATACTACACATTCACATTGACTCAAAATACAACAAGAACAAATTACCATTTCACATTGACAATGAATTTCACCAGAAAATTTTTCTCTTCCTTCCATTCATCGATTAACCTTAATTAACAATTTGACAATTTAAAATAGAAAGAAAATATTAACACATTTTACATTATTTAAAAATTTATTTTAGATAAAATTACACAATTATCAATGAAAGAACATCTTGTGAAGAATATTTGTTGTATAAAAAGTATTTGTTGATGAATTATTTTACCCGTTGTTGTATATTTTATTTATGTTGTAACCTCAAGTTCGATTGACTGGTAAATGTTTTTACTTCACTTAAGCAGTTTGTACACAATTGTAAACAAAGACACAGCAAAATGGATGAAAGAAGAAAGAAGAAGAAAAAAAGAAAAAAAGTAAATTCCGTTGGTAAGAATGAACTCGACAACTCAAATGGTGAAGAAGGCATCGGATGTGGAATTCAGCAAATTCCTTGTTTGTTATTTGGTGGCAATTCATCCAGTTGAGACTCAAGTGGGCTGATTCAGCATCTTGAAAACACTCTCAACAGGGAAATCCGGTCGCATGTGTTTGAGTAGCAATAAGAAGAAGAAGGAAAAAACCGAACGAAAGAAACAACTAAAGAACCAACAAACTTGTGTTCTTTGTATGTTTGTGTGTGTAATGTTAGAATCGAGTTGCCAGTGAGAAATCACATGTGTTTTTTCTTTCTTTCTTTCTTTTTTTGCTACTTCTTCACAACCCAAGAAAGCGGCTTCACACACAATTTCAACTGAATCAGGCCAAGTAAAAGTTTTACAAGTAAGCAAAGGTGACATTTGAAAAATTACCTTGTCAAGTAAATATCATGTTCGAATTAAACTTCAACAAATCATCTGTACACATTTTTTTAACTTAAATTGTATCAAATACGATGATTGTCATCTTAATATTTACTCTTCTTAGTTAATATCATCATTTGATATGATCAGTTGTTTGTTAATTTTCTTCACAAATGACAATTATCATTTTTCAAAATGTTCTCTTCATTCACAAAGTTTGTCTCTTTTTGTTGACAAATTGAAAAAGATATTGATTTGCAGCAATTGATTGAGAGATGTAACATTCATTGACATTTAGTCATTTCATATACCTCACGATATGATGGATGACCTCTTGAACCGTTTTTTCTTTCTATATATTTCCATAGGATCATGTAATCTAATCAAGCGTCTCATCGAATTGTAGTTGACGTGCTTTAACACTCAAGCAGGATCCTTCAAATTGACGTTAAGCATGGACTTTACTCACTAACACTGTAAGAAGTTTGTTTTTTTTTTTGCTGATGCTTCTTCTTCACTTGTCCAACAAGTAAGGGTCTCTGGTGAAATTATTTTCCTTTAATCGTAAGAACATTACAGAACAAAAGCTTAATCGAGCTTTCTTGTTACAACAATTACAATGTAAATATATTATCATGTGAATATACATTTGAATTATTTTTCAATGGTTCAATTGAAGTTAATTCATCATTAAAAGATTCAAATGATGATCATGATGAATGATTGAACATCATCAAATTCATCCAATCTATCAAATCATTTGAATGGCAGTCACTTGGTGGAGCCACTTGATTGATGTTTTAAAAAAGTTGTTGAAATATTTTTTGTTCTTCATTTCATCGTGTTGTTTCGAAATTGTTGATCAATGACTCTAATATATTTTAAGTGTTATGTAATATAATAACCTTTGTGAAATATATTGTGAAATATCATCAAGTTCTTTAAGTTCATTAAGTTAACATCAATAGATTAGATGACGAAACTTGAATTCTTAAATCTAATAAACAGGTAAAAGTACAATTTGATCAATAGTTAAGTAGAATAATATTTCGAAAGGTTCAATTAGTTTAAATGTACTTTCATTTTGATCCAATTGTCATAATAGATGAAAGCTTTCACTACAATCAGTATCAAGTGTGTATCATTGCATCATCATCATCATGATCGTCAGTATTTGGTGATTTTAAATGAACAGACAAAGTAAGTAAGATAAAACACACATACAAATACACAGTAAATCGTATACTTACGATGTAACTATGCTCAAGGACAAGTCTATAAGTGAAAGATAAAAATGTCAAAGTAACAAATGGAAAAAAAACGGAAAAGAAAAGAAAAGATAATAACAGGGTGATTCATGATGTGATTGGTGATTGGTACTTGTTTAAAGTCGTATAGATGTGCATCTAACAGGGTGAAATTAAAGAAATAATCAAAAGGTAGACACACATAGACAGCTGGAAATGGATTCTTTCAATGTAATGGTAAGTCAATTGTCAATGGGACTCAATTAAAAAGTACTCGGTTCAATTGAAAATCAGCTGCTTCCTTTTTTTCTTTCTTTTGCCTTTTATTGAAGAACTTTGCGTCGAGTTGTCCATCCAACCAACACACAGTGGCTATTACGTTAGCAAAGAACAAACTTATTCAAGTGCAATAAGAGTCAAAGCGCGTACTTTTATTTTCTCTATGACTGGTTGTCAGTAGTTAATTGATCACCGAGAAAAGAAAATGACAAAAGTAGAAATAGCCACTTGTCCACTTTCAACAGGAGAGACATTTTCGACATGGCATTTTGACGCGAAAATTTCTCTCCTTCTTGTTCTTGTTCTGGTTCTTTCTTCTGTTTTCCTTCCTCACATTCTTTCAACATACAATGTGTGTAAGTTCACATTGTTCATTTCTTTATTTCGTTTACTTGTTCTTCATTTCAACACAATCGATACTCAACATTCGTCATCATCATCATCATCATCATCATCATCGTTGTTTCTTTTACTTCACAATTTGATCCGATTGTCCTGCCAACGAATTCACTGAACCTGCATCAATTAGAACTTTTACGTTGCATTGAATAAGAAAAGAGAGAGAAAGACCAGAAGTAAAAAAGCAAAGCGAACAAAAAAAAGAAAGAAAGAGCAGTTCTAGTTGACTTTTAATGGTATTTCTTTATTTCTTGTTCTTTTTTATCCTCCACCCTGAACAAGCAAATCAATTGAAGCAAGAAGAAGTTACTCTTTTTTCATCTTCTCTCATTATTTGATTTACTGTTTCACTTTGACTTTGACTTGTACAGTTCAAAGTTAAAAGTCACTCATTGACTTGAGAAGAAGAAGAAGAAGAAGTAAATTCAAAGTAACAAGAACAATTGTTCTATGGACAACTGACGTACTGTCAACTTACTGTCGACTGTCTTTTGACTTTGAAGAAAAGTAATTTAAATAGACCTTGGAAACAGAGAAGTCATTTAGATGTGTTACTCATCAACTGTACTTTCAACAAGAATTGTTCTGCCAGGACGACAATGAAGACAAGGAAGAACAGTTGAAACTGTTCTTTCAATGTTCCTCTTTTTTTTGTGTTTAAAACATCTTCACTTCTTTAACTTTTGTCTCTTTCGCTCTTTTTATTTTCTTTTCTTTCTCTTCTTTTAACTTGTAGTTGCCTTTTTTTTCATTTCTTTACTTTCGTTTTTTCCACTTTCTCCTTTGTGTGCATCACCGGTGAGTGAGTTGAATGATCAAGGGAATTCCAAGTCAACTGGATGAACATGATTAACAAGTTGACGAAGTAACAATTTAGGAGAAAAAGTTTTCTTTCTTTGGTTACTCTTTAACAGTGAAAATGTTAACATTCAAGTATAGTGTGGATAAGATAAAAGAAGGAGAAGAAGAAGAATGATCTTTAGTGATGATGATGATGATGATGATGATGATGATGGCATCACCAATGATCTTGCAATAAATGAACAACAAGTTTGACCTTGTGAGTACTTTGACCTTGTCACTGGACATTGGTTGATAATCTTACATCTCCGGGTTGGTCAGTGTAAAATGAGATTTAGTCTTTTTTTTTCGTTGTTCTTTTATTCTTTTCTTTTGCCGTTTTTCTAACGGCTTCAGGACGTGAGGGTGAGGTTTCACTTGAACGGCTGGACGATTTTTTACGCAAAAAGAATAATACAACATACGCAACTGGTATTCATTGACACCCGAACTGTACCAAGGGAAAAAGAGGAAGAAGAAGAAGTAGAAGAAGAAGAAGTTGAATGAATAGATGAATAGAAAATTGCAACCACTGACCACGAGTTTAAACACATTCAATGAGAAAATGCCTCCCACACTTCATGGCGGTTGTTTTTCTTTTTTCTATTTCTATTTTCTCTCTTTCTCTCTCTTTTTCATTGGTACTATTTTGTTGGGGGCACTTTTTTTGAGAGTGTGAGTCACTCTCTGTTACTGGGACATCTGTCCTTATGAGACATGTTGTGGGTCGTGAGTTTGTGAATTTGTGAATTTGTGTATGTTGAGTTGAGTCACACGGCGATTCACATTGCACTTTGTTGCATTGACTGTGACTGGACTCTAAAAATATATACAAAGAATCACAATCTGCCCTGGTTCTTCCTGTTGCTTAGCAGAAGGAAGAAGAAGGAAGAAAAAGAAGAAGACAAGAACAGGCGAAAGAGGCAAAAAGGAGAAAGGAAGTGGGAGAAAAGGTCTTTTTCTCTTTCTCTCTTTCTCTCAAAGTAAAAGAACCGAGCGACAAGTAAAAGAACGTCCACAGAAGGAAAGAAAGCAACTGACTGAAAACTCAAAAGACTCAAAGAAACTCAAATGAAGAGAGGAAGTTGCACTCACATAGTCAGGGTCGCCGTCCTGAGTTCTTTGTCCTGCCCCTTACGTAAACTTACATCACCAGCTGCAAAAGGACCGACCTGTTTACCCAACTGTGGACTGAGAGAGAGAGAAGGAAAGAGAGAAGGAAAGAAAGAAAGAACGAAGAAGAATGAACAATCCAACCATCCAAATGCTCGATAGCCAACAACTCAACGAGATGGCAGGAAATAGGGTCAAGAGAAGTGAAGAAGAGACCAGATGTTACATCTGCCCTCTTCCTTCTTTCTTCTCTCTCACTGTCTTCTATCTCATCAATTTAAGAGGATGCAGGGCAACCACAGAGAGTTACACTAAAAAATTGTACTGTTTTAAAGTGAAAAAGTAAAAAATTTACCCAAATTGGACATCCGTCATCATCAACCGTGCAACTTAACTAACTCGACAAACTTAGACTAAACTTTATTCTCTCTCTCTCTCTCTTTCTCACTTAACGGTCACCACCCGCTGGTACATTTTATCTACAGTAAGAATATATGCATCACCAATAATTAGACAACTTTAAGAACTTTTTTTTTCACAGCGGCTTTAATTTTTTTTAGTGACTTGATATGTGTCATAAATGTGAACACTGTTCAGTTTTGTCTTTTTCATTTTTTTTTTCATCCCAAATTCAAAGTCCAATCTACAAAGTTTGGTGCTGATATTGTTGTTGTTGTTGTTTTTGTTATTTTGTTTCTCGTTGTTTACTTACTTTCCAAGTGAAATTGTTTTTCAACTTTACTTGTCCAGTTTTGTGTTTGTCTTTGTATTTGTTTGTTTGTTTGTTTGTGATGTTTGTATGCTTTGATGGTGTCAAAGGTCATGATGCTTTTTACGTCTTTTAACTTTAAAGCAATTGTTTACCTGTTTTCATTGTATCAAGTATACTAATTCTAAGCGCAATTGAATTTGCTTTCTTTGTTTTGTTTTTGTGAAAACTTTTTTGTTTCCTGTTGTTGTTGTTGTTGTTGTTGTTGTTGTTGTTTGTGATTTAATGTTGAATTGTTGTCTACTTCTACATTATTTTACTTGAACAAAGTTGTTGTTGTTATTGTTGTTATGTTTTAAATGTTCAAACTTCAAGAAGAAGGAAATACAAGTGTTTGTAGTTTTTTTTGGAATAAAAAAAATCAAAATGAACAGACAAAACTTTACTTTCAATTTTTCTTTGTTTTTGGTCTCAAATGATTGTAATTGATGCAAAGTTATCATTGTCATCATTATCATCATCATCTTTGCTGTTAAAATAATAAAATAATATGAAATTTTACAGATCAAAAAGAAGAAGGAAAAAACTTTTTATCAATAAACAAAGAATGAAGATGAGAAGTAAACAATTTGTTTGTTTGCTTAAACAGTACAATTAATGTTGTTGTTGATGACTTGAAATTGAAATTGAAAATTGAAAATGTTCTTGTTACATTTATATTTATGGCTGTTGCTGCTGTTTTATGTGATGATGGACAATGAATTGAGAGAGAGAAAGAGACTTTTAACTACAACGACAATGATTTTTATCATAAGAATTCAACTAATTGTTGTTGTTGCTGTTTTTTTGAATAGTAATTCCATCAATAAAAAATTCATCTGCATCACCTACGTTTTTTTTCATTCATCATCATCATTCATCGTTTCTATTTGGCATTTTAGCATCATATTGTTTCTTGTTATGTTTATCGATGTGTTTTTGTTTTGTTACAATGTGTAAGTGTTTGTTAAAAGGTTAAATGAAAATTCTCACAGTAATCAATGAAGAAAAAAGTTATTACTAGATTCGATGACACATTGTTTATGAAGTTTACACAAGTTCAGTTTCAATTGTACATGAGGAAAAAGAAGAAAATGTCAAATTGGTGAGTTGTGT